>CM047738.1:30274349-30646404 GCA_026225825.1 Pistacia integerrima
TCAACGACACTTCACAAAAATATAAAATCAAATCAACACTCCCCAACTTAAAATGTCATTGTCCTCAATGACCCACAACTACAAATATCCTCCCCAACTTAGCATCAAATGATCTCAAATGGCAATATGATCAATAACATTAAAATCCTCCAGCATATTTGAGAAACAAGAAATCTAACAATAATAGCATGTAAGGTGGAGAGATACAACCTGAGGAACAATGGTGGGGTTGTCATGAATAGAGTTTGTGGAGCATGCATAAGCGTAGCCTTGGACTAGTTAATGAGTTTCCAAACATGACAATCCTGCGAAGACAAAAACAACAAAAACATAAAAGCAATAAAAACATATTTACAAAGGTGGGTTGCCTCCCACAAGCGCTAAGTTTAAAGTCTTCAGCCAGACTCAGAGCACTGATGACAGGCTATTCGCAAGTGTACGAAATCGCGCAAGTAGTAAAACTCGAGTAAACGAGTGTCGAATCCCAAGGGAACTACCTACCAAGTACCAAACTATTATATTCTATTACTATTTGATTAAACTGAAGTTTAAGGATGATTTTAATGAAAAAGTAAACAAACTAACCACTAAAAATTAAGTACTGAATGAAAGTGAAACTTGTAAACACTTTGAAGTAAAAATCAATATGACTAAACCTAGGGCATAGATTTCACACCAATTTAATCCTATACATTGACTTTTGTTGTTAACCTAATCGAGTGTATTCTAAAAACCAAATCCCCTATTATTCCACTAACTCTCTCTCGAGCAATTAGCAAATTAACCCTTAAACAATAACCCAAGATATCTCTAAATTGGAGTTAGGAGCTAAGAGATCATTAAGCTCTATGGAATTTACCGGAGCCTCACAGATCGCGGTAACCTATCTCTAGCGTTCGCTCAATCTATGGTTTTATTACCTAAGACAAATCAGGTTTCATCTCTCGATCTCAACCTAACCCTTACAATCATTCAACCCTCGGGCCCTTGAGAATTGAAAGCATTATGCATAGTAATAAAACTTAGAATCATAAACTCAATAAGGATGAACAACCATTCAAGTCAACATATATTCATAAATCGGGCTACATCTTAGCCCTAGACAAGAAAGTTAGTTCATAATCAAAATAATAAAACCCATCATTCTGATTAATAACATCGATCTAAGAAAAAGATAAACTTCTCTAATCGGTGAACGAGCCGTCAGATCCCGATCTCTCCAATTGGTAGCCGTCCTCTTCTTCTCCCCTCTCAGTCCCCTTTAACTTCTTCAAGACTCTCCTTTATATCCTCTTGGGTTCTGGTCGTGCTTAGGAATAATATTAGAAAACTCGGCCCATTCAGATTTGGATTAGGATAATGAATTAACAAAACCCGCAACCCACCCACCGCCGGCAAGTGAGAATGATCGCCGCGGCGATCGTTCCTTCTATCCAAAGAATCTGTAAACTTCAGAATTAGATGAAGTAATCAACACGAACATTGTAGCTCTTTGAATAAGCTTTCCAACGCCACCAGAATCGTCAAATTCCGACTTCTACAGCTCAAGTTATGATAGAAACATCGAGGCATACTCATGATGAAGAATTTCCAGATTTTCCGTAACATCTTCGACGTACCACAACTCCCTCATTTCGACCCTGATTCTTGTGCCGTTTGTTCCTGCGTGTCGTGAATCCTATCGATAGCTTTCTTTTCCCTTCAATAACCTGTTTGAGCCTGAAAACACTTAAAGTGCACCCGTGATCCCATAAATGGTATTTATGAAAGAAATAATCCAAATTCCATACTTTAAGCACATTTTTCCATAAATAAACCAATTAAATCACTAACAAAATATCAACATTCAAGCCCTTATCAACTGACATGGCTAATGTGGTTCTAATAAAAAACACTCCTCAATCACCTCTCCATCAATAATTCCATCGACATAAGGTTTAAGTCTTTGGCCATTCACCTTAAAAACTTGTCCCGTTTTTGGGTTTCGGATTTCAACAGCTCCGTGAGGGAAAACATTCAGAACAATAAAAAGGCCATCCCATCGTGATCGAAGCTTCCCCGGAAAGAGGCGAAGCTTAGAGTTAAAGAGCCACATTGTTTGATTAGGAGAGAATGACTTCCTAACAATGTGTTTATCGTGAAAAGCTTTAGTTTTCTCTTTGGAGATGCGAGAGTTCTCATAAGCTTCGTGTCTTAGCTTATCTAACTCCGAAAGTTGGAGTTTCCTATGGTCACCGGCCGTGGTCATATCAAAATTGAATTTCCTTGTGACCCAATATGCTCTATGTTCAAGTTCTACAGGTAAATGACATGCTTTCCCAAAAACTAACCGATAAGGGGACATGCCAATAGGGGTATGATATGCGGTTCGATAGGCCCAAAGTGCATCATTCAGACGCATTGACCAATCCTTACGATCGGGCCGTACAATTTTCTCTAAGATAGTCTTAATTTCCCTATTAGCACGTTCCACTTGTCCACTAGTTTGAGGGTGATAAGGTGTGGCAACTCGATGGGTGATTGAGTACTTTTTCAATAGTGAGCCAAAGTGCCTATTGGTGAAATGTGAGCCACCATTACTGATAATGGCGCGCGGATGACCGAAATGGCTAAAGATGTGTGATTGAACAAAGTTGACGACCACCTTATGATCATTGGTCCTAGTGGCAATGGCTTCTACCCATTTAGACACGTAATCAACTGCAAGCAAGATATATTCAAAGCCAAAAGATGAGGGAAATAGACCCATGAAATCAATACCCCACACATCAAACACTTCCACAATCAAAATAGGATTCAGGGGCATCATATCTCGTCTACCAATATTCCCTACTTTTTGACATGAAGTACAAGCACGACAATAAAAGAATGCATCACGAAAGAGAGAGGACCAATAGAAACCACACTGGAGGACATTTAAAGTGGTCCCCTTGCCACTATAATGACCACCACAAGCATAAGAATGATAAAATGCAAGTACACTACTAAACTCGTGGTCGGGAACACATCTCCTAACTATACAGTGCACACACCCACCCCGAAAAGGTCCTGGGTCTTCCCAAAAATGATGCTTGATGGTTGCAAAGAAATGATCTTTCTGAGTTTTGGTCCACCCTAATGGTAATTGTCCTACGGCCAAGTAATTGACTATATGGGCATACCAAGGTGCTTTGGATTGGGATATCGCAAACAATTGCTCATCCGGAAAAGATTCATTCAAACATTGACCAGGGACAAACTCTGTAAAGAGTCTAGACAAGTGGTCGGCGACCACATTATCACAACCTTTTTTATCTTTGATTTATAGATCAAACTCTTGCAACAACAAAATCCATCGAATTAGTCTAGGCTTAGTGTCTTTCTTGGCTAACAAATACCTAACTGCAACGTGGTCTGTAAAGACAACTATCTTAGACCCAAGAAGATAAGACCGGAACTTATGAAGGGAAAACACTACTGCAAGCAACTCTTTCTCCGTGGTGGTGTAATTACATTGAGCATCGGAGAGGGTCTTGCTTGCATAGTAGATCACAACGGGGTTTTTATTCCCCCGTTGGCCAAGGACTACACCAATGGCATAGTCCGACGCGTCACACATCACTTTAAAAGGTAGGTTCCAATCAGGAGGTTGCATGATTGGTGCTGTGGTCAACGCTTCCTTCAAAATGGTAAAGGCAATCATACAAGAGTCATCAAAAACAAATGGCACATCTTTAGCAAGCAAATCACACAAAGGCTTGGAGATCTTGCTAAAATTTTGGATGAAATGCCTATAAAATCCTACATGGCCTAGGAAAGATCTAATTTGTTTGACCGACGAAGGCGGTGGTAGTTGAGAAATCAACTCTACCTTTGCCTTATCCACTGATATCCCCTCCTTGGAAACTACATGACCTAAGACAATTCCCTCTTGAACCATGAAATGGCTCTTTTCCCAACTAAGAACAAGATTTGTCTCTTTGCAACGTTTTAACACCAACTCAAGTTTTTCGAGACAATCATCAAAAGATGTACCAAATATAGAAAAATCATCCATGAAGACTTCAAGGAATTGACCCACCATGTCAGAAAATATCGATAACATGCACCTTTGAAACATTGCCGGTGCATTACACAACCCGAAGGGCATGCGACGAAAGGCAAACGTGCCAAAAGGACATGTGAACGTGGCCTTTTCCTGGTTTTCGGGGGTAACTGGTACTTGGTTATATCCGGAATAGCCATCCAGAAAATAATAGAAAGCTTGCCCTGCAAGTTTTTCTAGGATTTGGTCAATAAATGGGAGCGGGAAATGATCTTTCCTAGTGGCTAGGTTGAGCTTCCTGTAGTCAATGCAAACTCTCCATCCTGTGGGAGTACGGGTAGGAATTCGCTCACCTTTTTCATTTTCAACAACGGTGAGGCCACTCTTCTTAGGTACAACATGGGTTGGACTCACCTATTGGCTGTCGGATATAGGGTAAATGATACCCGCATCAAGCCATTTGATCACCTCTTTCTTCACCACCTCCTTCATGTTCGGGTTTAACCTTCTTTGAGCTTCATGCACTGGTTTAGCATTCTCCTCACAAAATATGCGATGCATGCACAAAGAAGGGCTAATCCCTAGCAAATCAGCTACCGACCAACCGATTGCTTCCTTATGTGCTATCAAGACCGCCACTAATCTCTCCTCTTGCTCACTATCTAAGTTGGCGGCAATGATCACGGGTAAGGTCTTGTTGGGTTCTAGGAAAACATACCTTAGAGTATCAGGCAAGGCTTTCAACTCTAAGACTGGTGGAGGCTCAATTGACCTCGGTTGTGTCGTCTTGGACAAAGGTGGTAAGGTTTCATACTTGATGTTCCAAGGTCGACACTCTAGAGTGGGCGACCTAGCTATATACGCACTAACCTCCTG
Source organism: Pistacia integerrima (assembly GCA_026225825.1). NCBI lineage: Eukaryota > Viridiplantae > Streptophyta > Magnoliopsida > Sapindales > Anacardiaceae > Pistacia > Pistacia integerrima. The sequence goes on from CM047738.1 coordinate 30,279,250, forward strand.
AATCTCAGACACGACACTCAAGCTAGATATCTCTTCAACAAATGGATTCATAAGAGTGTAAATTGCATCATCACATAACATCTGTGGGGCGTGAGCCTTCACTAGACTGTCAATAGCATCAACCATGAAACACTCGTTATCGTCCTCATGCATTGGTCCTAACCCAGCATTAAACACATTAAGTTTCAACTTCCTATTCCCAAAGGACACTTCCATCTCTCTAGATCTACAGTTAATGCAAGCATTTGCCGTTGCTAGAAAAGGTCTCCCTAAAATAATCGGTGGCATACTTCCACTGCTCGTATACTCCATGTCTAAGACAAGAAAATCCATCGAAAAATATAGTTCCTCAACCTTAACTAACACGTCCTCAATTAGGCCCCTAGGCATTTTGACCGATCGGTCAGCTAGCTGTAGTATGACTTCAGTTGACTTGAGCTCACCTAAGTTAAACTGTTCATACACGAAAGTGGGTAATAAGTTGACGCTCGCCCCTAAGTCTAAGAGTGCTCTATCAATCGTGACATTACCTATCACACAAGAAATAATAGGAGCTCCAAGATCCTTTAACTTCGGGGGAATGCGGTTTGAGACAACCGCACTTACATTTTTCAGTAAATGTACAGTCTTAGGTGTGTGAGATTTCATTTTCCTCTTTTGCGTGCACAAGTCTTTGAGGAATTTGGCATAAGTAGGTACTTGCTTAATGGCATCTAAGAGTGAAATGTTAATCTGCACCTGCTTAAACAACTCAATCATTTCATCCATCCTAGCACTTTTCCTAGTAGTGGGAACATTTGGGGGCTCTAAGCACTAAGGAAAGGGTGCTCTCGGTATGTACGATGCAGGGGATGGTTCATTCTCCCCAACTTTTTCCTTACCCGGTCTTTGAACACTTAACTCAGCAAGAGGCTCACTCTCACTCTCTTTGGCTTGGTCTTTACCTAGACTTTCCTCTTCTCTACCCTGGACTTTTACTTTCCTCCCAGGCCTAATTAGCTCTCGGCCGCTCCGAAGAGTCATCACGGCCTTAGCTTGTTCGAAAAACCCTCTCTGCTGAGAAGAACCACTAGGGTTACCAATGACTTGACTAGGCAATTGGCATTGTTCCCTCCTATTGACTGCTTCGGCTATTTGACCAATCTGGGTCTCTAGCTTACTAATGGATTGGGAATGGGAATGTAGAAGCTGGGTATTCTGCTCTAAATCCTGAAACCTAGCATTCATGTCAGCTTTTTGTTCCTACATGGTTTGAAGCATTTGAACCATCATTGATTCTAGTGAACTAGACAGGGTAGTCACGAGCGGGAGGTGGGAACCTAGGTTGGATGGGTGGTTGGATTGAAGGTTGCTCCCTATAATTGCCTTGCTGATTGGAAGGATTGTTCCTGTATGGCATATTATTAGGGACATTCTGAGGTGGTTGTGGCTTCCATGAAAAATTAGGGTGGTTACGCCACCCAGGATTGTATGTGTTCGAGTACGGATCGCTTCGTCTCTGAAAGCCTTGTGCAACTTGCCCTTGCTCCTCAAAAGAGTCAGGGGCAGGTTCCTCAACCGGATGGTCAAGAGTGGAGTGCATGGCAAAAACATCCTGGTTCGCCTTCTGAGATGATTGTGTAGAGGGTTGCCCTTGTATAGATACAAACTGGTCAAATCGGTGGGCCAACACCTCTAACTTGGAACTAATGTCATCTAACCGTGACACCTTATACACGCCACCCTTCTTGGATGGCTGCCCTGAGATAGGCATTCTAGACGCAGAAATGTGGTGCATTGAATTTTCACTTAAGGTCTCGAAGAGTTGCCATAACTCATTCTCGTCCTTGTGCATAAATGTTCCTCCACAAGAGGCGTCTACCATATTCCTATGCCTCTCGGTCAGTCCGTCATAGAAACTACGAACTAATTGCCACCTAGGGACTGCATGATGGGGACACTTCCTAAGCATTTCCTTCAAACGTTCCCAACTCTCATAAAATTCCTCGCCATCAAGTTGAGCGAAACTAGTAATGGCTCGTCGTATGCTGTTGGTTTTACCAATGGGATAATACTTTTTTAGGAATCCTTCTTGCATTTGGGTCCTTTAGATAATGGACCCTGCTGCCAGAGAATTGAGCCACTGTTTGGCTCGATCCTTAAGTGAAAATGGGAACAAAATTAAGCGCACGACATCTTCATTCACATGTTGAAGTCTAACTATGGAGCAAACCTCTAAAAATTCATCTAAGTGTTTGTATGGCTCCTCATTTAAATTCCCATAATAATTTGGCAACAATTGGATGACACTAGTTTTGATCTCATAGTGTTGTGTCTAGACATTGGGGATATGGATACATAAGGCTGAAGTGTAGGTGGTGGGTGCGAAATGTTGGCTAAGGGGCACATGTGCGGGTCATCCTGGTCAGCCATCCTACGTGCTTGTTTTCTATTCTTCTTACAAGTGCGTTCAATTTCAAGATTCAAAGGTAATAACTCTTCGTTAAAAGACCTTCTAGTTTGCATTCACCAACCAAACGCACAAAAGGCTCAACAAGCAACGCAGCAACAATGTCAAAGAAAATTAACTAAATGCAAAACCTAAGAAACAAATTTTACTAAGCACACGAAACAAAACTAAAACAAATCTAAAATCTAACGAAACTATACTCAATGAAATTTCACACAACAAAATGTTTAATCAAAACTAAATTTATCAATGCAACCTAAAAGAATTTAATACTAAGGACAAAAATTAAATCCTAGGAATAAAAGAAAAATCAAAGGTTAAGAGAATTTCATAATTGGGACGTGCAGGATCTTCAATGCTCACGACACGCTGAAGTGTTTTCCCAATTGCAATTTTCCTGCAAAACAAAAACAAACACAAATGAAACTATTCCAATGAAAATAAAATAAAACAAAGTAAAAATGAAATTACGCAAACAACCTAAAAAGAAAATAATTAACTAACAATGCAAAGAGACAAACTAAATGGAACACAAAAATTAAACAATTCACCTAAACAAAGTAATCACTACAAAGAAAATAACACAAATAAAACGACAAAGACTAAAATAAACCTAGAATAAAAACTAATAACTACCCAAACACACAAAGTCAAAAGCACGTTGCTCCCCGACAACAGCGCCAAAATTTTGTTAGACCAATCGTCACGGTCTAAAAATTAAACCTAAATACCTTAGTTAGCGGTAAGTAGGATCGAATCCACAGGGAGCAAGACTAACAACCTAATGTATTTTAAGTAGCGAAAATGAAATTGGCAATGGATTAATGAAACTAAATAGACTAAATGCAAATAATGAAATAGTGAAATTAAAACAAATAAAGACTTTATAATAAAAATGTTGCCGTTACGGTTTTGGTTCGACACGAGACCGACTCACACAATTCTCCTCCACCCTCTACGATCCCCTAAACCTACAAGGCAAGGTAAATTAATGAAATGTCTTCCCGACACTCTAGGTATAATCTATCCTGTCTCACCAGATCACTCAAGTTCGATTGGTTAAAGACTATCATTGAACGTCGATAAACGCTACAAGGCAATACCACTAGTTGGTACGCGATTAACAAATACAATTTGTCAACACGTAATATCCAATCAACCAACTTCACAATAAACGCAACAATAGTAGAAATTAAATTAAATCCGAACACAACTCAATTACAATCGATGCGAAGTAATGAAAAGCAATATTCATCATTTAATTATTCCAAACCAACGTTTATCATTCAGCAAGTTCTATGAAAACATTAAATCATAATGGACAACAATATTCATCACAAGTTATGCTCAAATCATATTAAAGTATCGAAATCAATCATGAAACGAAAACAAATATAATCCGAAGCACAATACTACCAAATGTCCTATAATCGGGCTCATCCAACTAGTCGAGAGCTGATGAGGAGAGTCGTGGAGTCAATCCCGATCTCGCCTATGCCGTAATGCAGTATCCGGGAGCTTAGCCTCATGGTGGTGATGACGGAGGTCGAAACGGTGGAAACGGAGCTGACCATGGCGGAGAGGAGGTAACCGACAGTGATATGATGCGAAGAAAGGGCGAAAATGACCAACGGACAGCCCGGAATACGAACAGATGCACTTCATCAGGAAACGTTAATTTTCCGGCGGGTCTTCCGGAAAATGGTGGCGGAAATGGGATCCGAAGGTACCGATGGAAAGCTCTGGTGATAGGGAGTTCAGATCAGGTCCCCGGGAGGTGAGAAGTCACGCGATGGTGAGGATCTAGCTAGGGAGTCGGGTGGTGAGGTGTAGATCACCGCTGGGGAGGTGAGAAGTCACCAGAAATAAGTAGGATCTAGCCTAGAAGATGAAGAGTCGCAACGGCTAAATCACGGATTCTGACGGTTTTCGCGGTGGCTGAAGCTAGGGAAGTGTAGATCCAGCCGTGGGGAAGGGAGATCGACCCTTGGGGTGCTGGAACATCGCCGAAAAATGGCCAAAACTGGCCTGGAAGACGAAGAGTCGCGGTGGTGGAAGATGAAACGTCGTGGCTGCTTGTGATTCGCGGTGGTGGTCCGGGACGATGGGATGACAACGATTTGGGCACGTGGAAGCCGAAGAGTCGCCGGAGGTCGCCGGAAATGGAAGACGAAGGGTCGCCAGAAAAGATGATGAACAGCCCCCCTGGAAAACGCGAACTGCATTTTTCTTTTATAGAACAAATTGTAAAATATCAGTTTGGTCCCTACACAATTGAAAAGTGACAAAATCAGCCCCTTAAAACATGACATTTTACCCCCTAAACAGCATAAATGAGACAAAATCACCCTTAATCCATAAACCACAACCTAATATCAACTCATATACTTTCCAAAATCATTCCAAACACGTTAAATTCATAAGAAAAATATTAGGAAGCGATTTTCGTGAATAAATTCATAAATTCTTTAATTATCTCAATATACTTCAATTTAATCACACATGGGGTATTTTTATCACCAAAATAGAGTCACTTTCATGACTCTAACACATATGGGTTACAACTTAATCAGGCCAAATATGCTCAAGAAATTCTCTCCAAATTTGGCATGACAAACTGCAACCCGTGTGCCACTCATATGGTTCTTGGTTCCAAGTTACACTTTGAGGATGGTCTTCTCTTCGAATAGCCTTCCCTCTACAGAAGTCTCATTGGTGCTCTGCAATATCTTACCATGACCAAGCTTGGCCTCTTTTTTACTGTAAATAAACTTAGCCAATTCCTCAAAGCTCCCACTATCACTCATTGGCAAGCTTGCAAGCGGGTTCTCCGGTATGTTCAAGGTACACTCACTCATGGTCTAACTTTTCACTGCAGTTCCACACTTCATCTTGAGGGTTATACGGACTCCGATTGGGCTAGCAATCTGTCCGATCGTAAGTCTACCAGTGGGTACTGCCTTTTCCTTGGTTCTAACTTGATACAGTGGGGCTCTAAAAAGCAACAAGTGGTTGCTTTATCTTCCACTGATGCTGAATACAGAGCTTTAACTCAGGCCTCTGAAGTTGGTTGGCTTCAAAATCTGTTCTAGGAGCTTCAAATTTCTATTCTAGGTTTGCCTATACTCTATTGCGACAACACTAGTGCCAGTGCCCTTGCTTCCAATCCGATCTCCATGCTTGTACAAAGCACATCGAAATAGATGTCCATTTTGTATGTGAAATGGTTCAATCTAAACGACTTATGGTGCAATATGTTGCTTCTCAATTTCAGGTTGTAGACGTTATTACCAAGCCTCTCTCTGGTCCTCGGTTTCAGACTCTTCGTGATCATCTTCATGTGTTTAGCTCTTCCTCTGTTCTTCAGCTTGAGGGACGATCTCAGGGACAAGCTTCACTACTCAAGGAAACTCTAAACATAGATGATAAAAGCATACACTAGTTTCTTCTTGAAGGACGACATGCAAGTTTTTTTTTTTTTACAGAAGAATTTTTTTTTTTCTTAAAGTTTTGCTTGAGGGACGATGTTAACAATGTTACCATGCAAAGCAAGCTGCAACATTAAGCAAACTCATGCAGGTTTTTAAGTCTTTTTACAATAAATTAGTTAGAGCAAGTTGGCTTTTGGCGCCAGTTTTCAGTTCAACACTTTACGTGTTCTCTAACAAAATGCAAGTAGCAGCTCAAGTGGCAGAGCAAGTTGCAGATCTAATGGTGGAGGATAACAGATGAAGAATAAGTTCAACAGAGAAGATTGGGTGAAAGACCAAGTGCTTGTGTATAAATTGTAATCATTGTCAAGGTTCATGCATGAAAAATTTTCTAATAGAAAGAAATATAAACACGTTTTCTTCATACTCTGTTTTTCTGTATTTACTTTTTTCTTTACTGTTACTATTTTCTTTACAATTTGGGGTCATAGATGATGCTAAATGTTGATTTATACCTAGTTTAGTAACTTTGTTATGGTATATGTCACATACCTGTTGTGGGAATGTTTAATTTTAACGCATTCAAGATTTTCGAAAACCATTAAAAATCCTCCATGCATATCTCAAGGGCAATTTTAATAATTTTTGGCCGTTTTTTTGAAACTTTGATGGTTTCCAAAAAATCTAATCCTTGACGAAGAGATTAAGATTTGTACTACCATGGGCGCTCCATTGGCCTGGGTTGGCCATGGCCACCGCAAGTCTCATAATTTTTTTTAATTTTTACATTGAAGTATAACTTTTTTTACTCCTAAATATTCAGCTGTCATTTTGGCCCCCTCGTTTGCTGAACTTGACATTTTAACCTGTAATGCAACTTTCCAAATTTATTTTTCGTACTCTAACCCGTCAGTTGAAAACTACACTTTGCCCCCTCAGATAAAATTTTTCGGCTCTTGCTATCAAACCTAACCGTGAAGAATTACCTCTTTTAGTAAATTGAGAAGAATAAAGAAAAAGATATAGCTAATGAGAAGGTGTTCACATGCGAATATGGAATGAGAATATATGACATTATTCTCATTCCTATTGTATTTTAGATATTATTCTTTTTCCTTTATTGAGAGATTGCATTATTATTGTAATATTTTCTATCATTACATAACTATCACACTTTCGTATAAATAGGTTGTGTATTCACATACAATTCACAACAACTCAATACAATTCCATACGATACAATTGAATTTTCATCTAAAGATATATCTCGGGCATACTCCAGCTTTTTTCTCTTGCCCTCTCAATTCTGACATGGTATCAAAGCCTCCAAGTTTAGGGTAGTGAGTAGCTATTTACATGGATATATGCATGTCTAGGAAAATTCTGTCAACAAGATGATAAATGTCTAAGGAGGCTATAAGGAAACAAAATAATGTAATTACCCTCAATCAGGGAATTGATTGATTGATTGATTTTGGGTGATTTCCAATCACAATAATGTAACTATACTCAATTAGGGAATTGATTGATTGAGTGGTTTTGGGTGATTGGCATAATCTTAGTGATTAGCCACAATCACGGCATTCATATTTCATCAGAAGGAAGCGATGGTGAAAAAGATATTACAAATAAAATTAAAAAATGAAAATAGATCAGTTGCATGTCTATAAATAAAAAAACAAAATTATATAATTAATTTGTTTCCTTGTTCTTCAAGCTATACACATATTCTCGCTTTTTAATGAGATTGCATTGAGAGTTCTGTTACAGAGAATCTGGGATCTATAGAATCTAGGATACGTTAAACCCTTTAAGAAACATCTAATATGTTGCTCCAACTCAAATGTGCCCAGACTTGGTTGAATTTTGTAGTTAGTTTTGTTGTTAGTTAAAGTAGCTTAGGTTAATTAAGTATATAAAGGAGCTAACTACCTATTCTTGTAACTAAGTTTCTAATTCAGTAGAAACAATTCTCAAGTTTTTCTCTCTGTCCAAGTTGGTATCAGAGGCTTTGACCAATGTCAAAGATGGAAAATTGGTGAATATATTCTCAGGATGAAAGATATAGTTGATTCACTTGGTACTGCTGGTCACATTCACATAGTTACTACTGGAGAACTTATTTTGTCAATTTTGGGAGGATTAAGTTCTTATTTTGATCCAACCATAATGAATTTAGAATCTCAAATTGATACAGTTTCCTTCCAAAAAACACAGTTTCTATTGCAAAGCTATGAATCTCAACTAGAAAAAGTCCGTCATACTAGCAATATTGATGCACACACTGGTACTCCTCCTTTGGCAAATTTGGTGACAGCAGGAAGTATTGGTGTGAGCTCTCAATCGTGTGCACCAAATTTTTTGAGTTTGTTTCTTGTCTTGAGGCATTCCTAGCACAATTTTCTGCTACAGGGGATTTTAACAATCATAATCAAGGAAGAGGTAGAGGAAGGTCTTATGGAAGAGGTAAACCTATATGTCAAGTTTGTACTAAGGCATGTCACATAGCCCTACAGTGCTATCATGTTTCAATGTGAATTTTCAAGGTGGTTCTAACTCTAATGGTCAATGTGGTAATTCATCTTCTTAGACCAATTTTGGTAACCAATATATGCATAATCATAGTATGTGCCAAGTGTTAGTCAGAATATTAGGAATATTGGTTGTTCTAGCTCTCAGAATTTTGGTCATTCTAATTAGCAGCAACCTTTTGGTAGCGTTGGAAATCAACATTTTGCTGGATATGTGCAACCTCCATGTTTTCCTTCTGGATTAGCACCAAATATGTCACAAAAACCTATTACCTCACCTTTGGTTGATTCATCTTTTACTAAAACTTTACTTTTGTCTACTTTTCTCAAAACAACACTACTAATTAATCCTACTAGCTCAAATTATGCCACTGCTTCTACTAATGGTTCCTCTAGTTCACAAGCATTTGTAGCTACTCCAGTTAATATTTAGGACCTAACATGGTATATCGATTGCAGCGCCACTGATCATATTACCTCTAATATACAAAATCTTTCATATAGTTCAATTATCAAGGTAATGAAAACCTTACTATAAGTAATGGCAACTCTCTTTCTATTCAGCATATTGGTACTACAAGTTTTTGATAGACCACCCATTACTAAGATGTACCTAAAGAAGAGGAGAAGGGGCATTAGTGGGTAAAAGGGCAATAAGAATTGGTTAGGGGAATAATACACGTGCCCTGGATTTAGAGATTATTAGTGGGCAATTAAGTGTGCATATAAAGTCAACCAATATCATGAAAAAGGGATAGGTTGTTTTCTAAAGAGAATACCATTGGGAGGCTACTAGCTCCTAAAAATGCTAGTTTCTATATTTTCTTTTCCTACTTATTACTTTTTCCTTTGAATGTTCTTGCTTTTGTTAGTCTTTTATCAATATAATCCATCTCAATATACTACTTATAATTTCCTAGTTGCTATGTTTGTGTGACTGTGAGTGTTTGGTTCATTTGAATTACTGATTATATTGAAGTTCTTATTAGTTTTGTTTCTCCTCTAAATAATAGATCTCTGCATCTCAATAAAGAACTACATGTTCCATCTATCACCAAAAATCTTGTTACTATCTCTGAGTTCACTAAAAATAACAATGCTGTGGCAGAATTTTATGATAATTCTTGTTTTATAAAGGACATAGTAACTCAAGAGATTCTCTTGAAAGGCACACTCAAAGAAGGCTTGTATCAGCTGCAAGTTTCACATTCTTCACTCTCTAATAATCATAACAAAAAAGAAATATGTTTATTCTATCACAACTAGTGGTTCAAAAGTTTCAGCTGACTTGTGGCACAAAAGACTTGGACATCCCCATCAACAAGTACTTGTGAAAGTGTTAAAAATTGTTCCTAGTTGTAATAGTGGATTAGTTTCCAAGTTGAATTTTTGTGATGATTGTCAATTTGGAAAACTTTGCCAAGTTTCATTTCCTAGTTCTCTAAATAAAGCTATTGTACCTTTCCAAATTTTTTATTCAGATGTATGGGGTCCTACACCCATTTCTTCAGTAGTTCAATTGATGGTTACATATATTATGTGCATTTTGTGGATGGCTTCACTCAATACACTTGGATTTATCCTGTCAAGAATAAAAGTGAAGTTAAGATTGTTTCCCAAAGTTTGTTGCCTTAGTTGAAAATCAATTTTCCGCCACAATTAAGGCTTTACAAACCAATAATTAATGGAGGTGAGTTCAAAGTTATTATTCCTTATCTAGAATAGAGAAGCATTGTTTCTAGATTTTCTTGTCCATACACTCTTGCTCAAAAGGGCACTATTGAGGAGGCATAGATACATTGTGGAGGTTGGCTTAACTCTTTTGTCTTAAGCCTCCAAGCCCTTGAAATACTAATAGAGTGCTTTTACACTAGTGCTTTTTCATCAATAGGTTACCTACACCTCTTTTGCATAATATTTCTCATTTTAAAGCCTTATTTCATGCTGCAACAGATTTCACTATGCTTAAAGTGTTTAGTTGTGCCTGTTTTCCTCATATTAGGCCCTATGATCATGCTAAGTTTAATTTTCACACTATTAAGTGTACCTACATTGGTTATAGTTTTTGTTACTAGGGATATCTGTGCTTGAGTTCTATTGGCAAAGTTTATATTGCCAAAGGTGTCATTTTTAATGAACATGAGTTTGCTTTTTTCCACACAACTTTCTATCCCTAAAAATGATCCTATTAATTCTACTTGTACTTCTTCATTTTTGGTTCCTTGCTCTCCTCTTGTCATACTATCTGATGTTACTCAATATCTTGTCAAATTATCCTCTTCAACTGATAACCATGCTAATACTTCTTGTCAAATTATCCTCTTCAACTGATAACCATGCTAATACTTCCTTATTACCACCTTCTGCAAGTTCTAAAAATGCTTTTGTTCTAAAACAGCTTCCACAATAGCTACCAAAACAGTCTTCAAAGTGTTTCTTCTCTACCAACTATAAACTCTTATATCCTTGGCATCAACATTTATATTTATTTACTTATTTCTTCATGTAAGTCTGTGGATCCTCCTAGTTCTATCCCTCTAATTAGACTCCATCGCATGGCTACTAGATCTCAAACTAAACCTCATGCTCTTATAGCTGAATTTGAAGCTCTAGTTTCTACTTATTGAGTAAAGTAAATAGTTACTGATAGAAGAAGTAAGGTGTTTTAGACTAAGGGAAGATGTTGAGTAATTTGTATACGTTGGGTTTAGTTTGTAATGTTTACAACTATTATGTCGTGAGTGCAATATGTAAAAAGCAACCAATATGTGAAACGGCTAAGTATAAAGTAGCCACCCATTTTTGTTACAGTTCAGTTAATAAGAATTCTAGAACTATCTCAAAGTCAATTCTTCATTTCTTCTTCATTTTTCTTTATCTTGTCTAAAATCTTCATGGTATTAGAGCCCTAAACAAACGTCTATGGTAATCCTTAGCTTTGAGTCATAAAATTCTAACTCAAAATTAGTAGAAATGAATACTGAAAGTACGAATTTTACTATTCTGAGCAATCCACCTACTTTGCCCACCATTTCTGTGAAATTGTTGGAAAGAAATTACTCGTTTTGGAGGTCACAAATTCTACCACCACTAACCTCGTATGGAATTGAAGTGTTCGTGACTGAAGAAAGAATGTGTCCCCCGATGTTTGTGCTTGAGAAGTTAGATGGTCTTGGATAGACAGTTAAGAAACCAAACCCTAACTATTTTGCTTGGAAGAAAATTGATCAATTTCTGGTTAGTTGGCTTTACTCGACTACCTCAGAAACAATGTTTCGTCATGTAGCTAAATGTATCACTGTCTATGAGATTTAAAACACTCTAGAACTTCATTTTCAATTTGTTTCTAAAGTTAGAACCTTACACCTAAGGAATTTGCTGCAAACCACCAAGAAAAATGCTAGTATTGTTAGTGAATGTGTGTTGAGGATGAAAGAATTAGGGGATCAATTAATTGCTAGTGGTGTCAACATAATTGGTGAGGAGCTCTTATTGTATATTTTAGGTGGCCTTGGGCCTGAATAAGATGCAGTAGTAGCTAACTTGACCTTAAATAATAGTCAAACTACATTGTAGGAGGCTCAATTCTTACTTCATAAACATGAAATTAGAATAGAAAGACAACATATTTCCTTTACTAATTTTCGTGAAGGTCTTATGGTCTCAAAGCAAGGTCATGCAGAATGACTCTTCTACTGCTTCACACCAAATTAATCCTCACATGTTTGATGTCAATAATCCTAGAACCTACACTCAAACAGCTCATCCATAATCAATTCCTAACATTACTCAACAAAATCAATATGTTACTCCACAACAGAGTTCTATCATTCATCAGTTTCCTAGAAATAATGCAAACCAGGATTCTCTAGGCTTGATTTTAGTCCCTCACAACAACAACAATACTCACAGTATCTAGCCACTAGTGATCGTTTTACTCCATTTAATCAGTATTAAGTGTACTCTCAAATGGTGTGTAGTATAAGAAGAGGCAGAGGTTATTTTCGACCAAAATTGATATGTCAAGTGTGTCATAAAGGAGGTCACTAAGCATTGCAGTGTTATCACAAGTTTGATCATGAGAACCAAAATCAATTTCTCAACCTTTGCATGATCCTAATTGGTATCAAGTTATGCAAGCTAAATTTGACGCTTTGTAAATGAATCACGCTTGGCAGTTAGTTTCGTATGAAGAATTGACAGGCTTTTCGCAAGTATACAAAATCGTGCAAGTAATAAAGCTCGAGTAAACAAGTGTCGAATCCCAAGGGAACTACCTACCAAGTATCAAACTAGTCTATTCTATTACTATTTGATAAAACAGAATTTTAAGAATGACTTTAATGAAAAAGTAATAAACTAAAAACTAAACAAATGCAGAATTTGTAAACACTTTGAAGTAAAGATCAATATAACTAAACTGTAATGCCCACAAAGAAAATTTAGGCCTATTATTTTATACTCATCTGCATGTATATTTTCGTAATATATATATTTAGTTAATTTTACTGTTTATTTTATGAGTATACTAGCTAGAGATAGAGTCATTACTTAAACCTAGGGCACATATTTCACACCAATTTAATCATATGCATTGACAATTATTGCTAACCTAATTAAGCTTATTCTAAAGGCCAAACTCCCTAATATTCCACTAACTTTCTCTCGAACAATTAGTGAATTAACCCTTAAGCAACAACCCAAAATATCTCTAAGTTGAATTTAGAAGCTAAGAGATCATTAAGTTCTATGGAATTTACCAGAGCCTCACAGATCGCGTAACCTATCTCTAGCGTTCGCTCAATATATGGTTTTATTACCTTAGACTAATTAGGTTTCATCTCTCGATCTCAACCCAACCCATAAAATCATTCAACTCTCAGGCCCTTAAGAATTGAAAGCATTGTGCACAATAATAAAACTTAGAATTAAAAGCTCAATAAGAATTAACAACAATTTAAGTCAATACATATTCATAAATTGGGCTACATCTTAGCCCTAGAAAAGAGAGTTAGTTCATAATTATAATAACAAAATCCATCATTCTATTCAATAACATCAGTTCAGAAAGAAAAATATAAACACTTCTCTAATCGTTGAACGAGAGCTTCAAGAATCCCGATCTCCAACTTGTAGCCGTCCTCTCTTTCTCTCTCTAAAAAGACCCCAAAACTTCTCAAAAATCCTCCTTTTATAGTCCTAGGGTACTGATCTTAATTAGGAAAAGAGTAGATGTCTTAGCCCATTCAGATTCGAATTAGGATAATGCTTTAACAATATAAGCCCGTGATCCATCGCCGCGGCGGTGAGAACCGTCGCCGCGATGATCGTTCTTCCTATCGAAGGCATCCGTGATCTTCATAATTCGGTCAAGTCATCAACACAAAGTTTGTAGCTCTCTGAATAAGCTTTCCAACGCCACAAGAATCGTCAAATTTATATCTCCACAGCTCAAGTTATGATCCAAACAGCGGAGCATGCTCATCTTGAAGAATTTCCAGATTTTACGTTGTATTTTTGACGTGTCACAACTTTGTCATTCCAACTCCGATTCTTGCACCGTTTGTTCCTGCTCATCATGAATTCCATCGACATCATTATTTTCCCTTCAACAATCTATTTGAGCTTGAAAACACTCAAAATGCACCCGTGATCCCATAAATGGTATTTATGAAGGAATTAATTCAAATTCCACACTTTAAGCACATTTTTCCATAAATAAACCAATTAAATCACTAACAAAATATAAACATTCAAGCTCTTATCACAACCCCCAACCAGCTTTTTGTTAGTCTCTAGCAAATTAAGCGATAAAATAAGACTCTAAGCTTGAAAATAAAACAACTAATTAAACCAATATCTAAACTATCCTAAATCACTTTCTTAGATTAACACGATTGCATTTAGCGTATGGAACAAGCCTTTAAACCCCTAGGTGGCCCTAGTTGGACGAGTTGTAGTCTCGTGAGGGTTTTCAGCGATGATACCCACAAACATCCACACTCAACCTATCCTAATCTCCAAAAGGTAACGATAAACATAAACATCAAAAGAACACATTGACAAGAATTCTTGGATCAATTCATAAAGGTGTCTCAAAAATTGCATATACGCAAAACAAATAGAATAATTAAAAATCACCTAAAACTCATAGACAATGCAAATATCAATTCCATTTTCGTTATCAACCCTAGAACATCCATACAACCACAAACCATTAGTCTACAAACTCGGATGGTGTTATGCACAATATTTGTGAACAAAATTTTGATCTCAATATTCGAGTTATGACTTATATGTGAATCATGAAATCAAACTCCATAGGCTCACTTTTCAAATCACTCTCCACTAATGTAGAATTCCACATCACCTTGGATCAATAGGTCTTTGTACGGTTGTAATGTTAGGCTGGGGTATGAGTTCATGAAGGAATGAACCTAGAAATTAACAAAAATCAAATTAAGAGACTAAATTTTCATTCACTCTTATTACTATCATACACACCACTTCTCTTTTTCATTCGGTAGTTTCCCAACCTTTATCAAGCTCTTCCTTTTTGACAATAAAATAACCCATTCATAATTCCAACTTTTCACAATGCTTTTAAGCGCCCACAAATTTTTTTTTTTTTTTTTTTTTTTTTAATACTTAACAAAAGAAAGCATGGAACACCCACATCCTCACTGATCTTACAAACACTCCACAACCCCCAACCAATTTCTTCGCACACGTGGGTTGTGGCAACTACACTTCCTTACCAATACTCGTAATAAGCTTCAAGAACACAAAAGTCTTTTAATGATAAAATGGGTGGGATTGTGTTTTAGGCTCGTACTCAGGGTAGGGTAAAAATGAAGTTCAAGGAAAGAAAAACGAGGCTAAATTGTGTTTAACAGGCTCAAGGGGTTAACTAGTGATAACAAAACAAAAGGGGTTAAGTGATTTGAATTCTAGAATTTTGCCTTGAGTGATTGTCAAATGAGTTCTAGAGTTTGTTGAGATTGCAATAATGTTCATGGAAAGTTCACACATAACACGTCTCTAAGTAGGTAAACTGAACCACCTTCAATCCACACTTCACTAGGGTCTCAACTTAATGTCATTAATATTCACATACATCCGTAAGTAAAGGTAAAAATTAATGTCCTCCATTAGTTCTATGTTATTGCAATCACATTCCTATCATAGACATATGACTTTATCCAAGAGACAAAAATAAAACTCACAACCTAAAATAAAAGAAAAAAATCTGCTCTCTAAATCCATAAAAAATTTTGCTCAATTTAAGTTTCTTAAATTCCTACCCCCAACCATAAAATCAACATTGTCCCCAATGTTAAGCGTAGGAATAAGAGAAAGAAAATGTTACCGTAGTCCTCAAGGTAATAAGGTTGTCCATGTGTAAACGCCATTCGTTCTAGCAAAACAAAAAAACACTAAAACAGACCTTGTCGGCCATCATAGTTATGCAAAATACAATAATGGATAAAAGAGCATTAACAAAAACAAAAATAAACTAACAGTTCACAAAGACTCAAAGAACACATAGTAGCAAAATGCAACTACATCAAAACAGAAAAACAACCAAACAGAATACACTGACACATTAACTAAAACACACTGAAATTGCACTCTACTCCTCCATACTCTCCTCAGAATCCTCATCAGGAGCATCGCCTTGTTCCTCATCTGTTGGGTATACAAAATCAATCCATTCACACCTTGGTGCTGTTATCCCAGCATGAGCAAGTTGCAACCTCTGCATCTCATGTTGTACCCTCATTTGCCCACTCATCCACGTCATCTAGGCTTCTGGACGATTCTGTTGCTTTTTCAACGTTTCAATGTCTTCATTCAGCTTTGACAATTGATCTCTTTGGGAAAGCTTCGTCGATGAAGATGCTTTGGTCTTGGGTACCTCTACTCTACCCCCACTGGTTAAATTTTGCATAAATTGCATGGTAAGACTCACCCCTTACGGAATAAAAACTTCTTCAGCATTCAAAGGCACTTCAGCTTGCTTGCACAATGCAGTAATCATGTGAGGAAAATAGAAACCAGTCTTGTTACGCTTTGCCGAATGGGTAATCTCTTGAAAGATAATCTCACCCACATTCATCCTTATCTTCTGGTGGATAGCATACATCAAGATTGCCCTAACTTTACTAACAGTGCTCATGTGCTTGGAGGGCATCAATTGAGAGCATACAAAATACAACCACATGCGTGAAGTTGAGTCCAAGAACTTACTTTCAAAACGGATGTGTTTCCTAGCCGCAATAAACCATGTAGCTTTCCCTTATATCAAAGAATTAATTACTGCGTCAAAATCCACTTGTTGCTTGAATGCGGCATAGGCATCGTCATCTAGCTCAACTTGCGGTAGCCCATAAAACTGATTAATAACAGTTGCATTAAATATGATCTCTTTACCTCTTACCATCGTCCTCCCATCCATGCTATCAGGAACGTTGGCATAGAACTCCTTTACCATAGAGGCAACAGCAGGCGTCGGGGGCTCTTTGCAAAATTTCTCCCAACCCAGAGCTTGAATCACATCAGTTATTTCCTCAAAAGCTTCTGTAAACACCAACCCCCTTTCTTCAATAAATCCCCCCGGTTTCTTTGCAAAATTTTCATATCGTTCCTGGGCAGCCTGACTAACAAACTGGGTATCACTAGAGGCCTGCCCTTTTCCTTTTTCTCTCCTATCACTTCCGGGCTTCCTTTTGGGTGCCATTATCACTATTTTGCCCTTAATCCAAACACTTAGTTAACTACCCTTACTCCTCAACGAAAATCACCACACTCCCACAAACAACAACTTCCTTTTTTCAATCACGCAAAAAAAAAAAAAAAAAAAAAAATTTCACAGATTCAATCACGAAAATCAAACTAATCTCTCCCAATTTTCAACAATCAACCCACACTCCCACAACTTCAAATCAATGGGTTCTAATCTTCAACAATCAAAAGTACTTCTCAATTTGGGTGAGAAACACTTACTTGAGCAGTATTCTATCCAAATGTGCCTTGAAATGGTATGGATTGGCTGAATTTTCGAAAATCCCCAAATCCTCTTTTGGAACCCTAACTTTGATTTTTGCAAAAAATTCCTCTTGCTTGCTTAATCTACGAAATGGGATGCGTTAGTGAACAATGGAGCAAAAAGTGAATATGGGTGAATGATGTGTGAAGAAAGGAACAAAAAAAATTTTGGGGGGAGAGAGATTATGCTATGAATTGTGGGGTGCATGTAATGAAAAATGTGTGCAAGAGAAGAGGAGCAGATTCATTTAAACACGAATTTGGGTTTTATGGTACGATCGTTACTGCGATAGTATGCGTCGCTGCGGCGATTGTGATTTTTCATCGCGGTCTGCTCTGGACTCACGCTCGCTGCAGCAATAGGTTTCGTTGCTGCGGCGAGCGTGGTTAATCATTTTGGCTCTTGTGCGTGCATGAAATGCACGCTCGCTGCAGCGATGGATTTCATCACCACAGCGAGCGTGATGCCGAAGTGTCTACCTTTCCGTGCATGTGTTTTTCCCACTTCCTGAAAAGGACAATCAATACACCTGAATCAATAAACTATCAATAGTGCAAAAACATAACACACAAAACAAACGAAAAAAAAAAAATACTAAACAGAAACATTATTACGCATAAAAATAAAAATAAAAATAAACCAAATGGAATTGAAATCTTGGGTTGCCTCCTAAGAAGTGCTTGTTTAAAGTCTTAAGCTAGACTCCTTTCTGTCGTCAATTAGGATTCTGAAGAAGAATTGAAACCCTATCGTCGTCAGTCCCATTCTCAATATAAGGTTTCAATCTTTGCCCGTTGACTTTGAATGCTCCCTTCGTTGGGTGGTTAAGCTCTATCGCCCTATGCAGAAACATGCGATGAATGATGAACGGGCCAGACCATCTTGAGCGTAATTTTCCCGAAAAAAGTTGTAGTCTTGAGTTGAACAACAGCACTTTGTCGCCCTCCTTGAATTCCTTGTTCACAATGTGTTTGTCATGCTGTTGCTTAGTCTTTTTTTTGTAAATCCGGGCATTCTCATATGCATTATTGCGAAACTCTTCCATCTCATTGAGTTGCAGTAAACGTTTTGCTCCTGCCGCTTGTAGATCAAAATTCAGAAACTTTACTGCCCAATACGACCTGTGCTCTAATCCACTGGCAAGTGACATGCTTTTTCGTAAACTTTCCTATAGGGCGATATTCCTATTGGTGTTTTGAATGTCGTCCTATACGCCCATAGTGCATCGTCAAGCTTAGTTGCCCAATCCTTTCGAGAGGCGCTTATTGTCTTTTCCAAGATTTGTTTCAGCTCCCTATTGGATACTTCAACTTGGCCACTGGTTTGTGGGTGATATGGGGTAGCAACTCGATGTGTAACCCCATACTTGCTTAACAACATTGCAAATTGGCGATTACAGGAGTGAGAACCACCATCACTGATAATAGCCCTTGGCGTGCCAAACCTTGAAAAGATATTCTTCTTTACGAACTTGATAACTATGCGAGCATCATTTGTTGGCAACGCAGCAGCTTCCACCCACTTCGAAATGTAATCTATAGCAACCAAAATGAAACGGTTAGAAAACGAAGAAGGAAAAGTTCCCATAAAATCTATCCCCCAAACATCAAACAATTCTACTTCTAGGATATTATTTAAAGGCATGACATTTCTCCTAGATATATTCCTAACCCGTTAACACTCATCACAACTCATAACAAAATGAAAAGCATCTTTAAAAATAGTGGGCTAGAAAAATCCTAATTGAAGGACTTTAGCGGCGGTCTTTGTCGAGCCCAAATGACCACCAACTTCCATTGAATGACAATGACGAAGTATATTTGTCATATCTTCCTTTGGCACACATCGTCTTATCATCTGATCGGCGCAATGCTTGTACAAAAATGGATCCTCCCAAAAGTAGTACTTTAAATCTGCAAAAAATTTCTTTTGTCTCTAGGAGTTCATTCCTGGGGGCATAACCTTTCGCGCCAAATAGTTAGCAATATCCGCAAACCACGACCCTTCTTGAATTGTAAACAATTGCTCATCTGGGAAGTATTCATTGATTGGCTTCTCTTCCTCGTGAATTTCTTCATTGGACTCCAATCGGGATAAATGGTCAGCCACTTGATTTTTCGTTCCTTTCTTGTCCTTAATCTCCAAGTCAAATTCCTGTAAAAGCAATACCCATCTCAATAATCTTGGCCTGGAATCTTGTTTTGCTAGGAGGTACTTCAATGCAGCACGGTCTGTGTACACAATAACCTTGGTACCTAGCAAATAAGAATGAAATTTATCAATAGAAAATACTACTGCTAAAAATTCTTTCTCAGTAATGGCATAATTCAGCTGTGGTCCCGTTAAAGTCTTACTGGCATAATAAATCACATGCAAAAGCTTACCTTTTCACTGTCCTAAAACAACCCCTAAAGTATATTCACTTGCATCACACATGAGTTCAAAAGGTAGTTCCCAATCGGGCGCAACAATAATAGGAGCGGAAATTAACTTTGCTTTTAAACACTTAAATGCATCTAAACACTCCTGACTGAAATTCAAAGGAACATCCTTAGCTAATAAATCACAAAGAGGTTTAGAGATTTTAGAAAAATCCTATATGAATCTCCTATAAAAACCCACATGCCCAAGGAAGCTTCTGACAACCTTCACTGAATTTGAAGGTGGTAGTTTCTCAATGACTTCAATCTTCGCTCGATCCACCTCAATTCCATTCGCTGATATCCGATGACCTAACACAATCCCATCTTGTACCATGAAATGGCATTTTTCCCAATTTAGCACCAAGTTAGTGTCAACACATCTCTGCAAAACATTAGATAAGTTAGTTAAACAAGCATCAAAAGAATTTCCAAAAACAGAAAAATCATCCATGAAAACTTCAATGGACTTCTCAACCATATCAAAAAAAATTGAGATCATGCAACGTTGAAAAGTCGTAGGAGAGTTGCACAAGCCAAAAGGCATTCTTCGATAAGCGAATGTTCCGTATGGGCACGTGAAAGTAGTCTTCTGTTGATCTTCTGGCACTAGGGAAATTTGATTGTAGCCTGAATATCCATCTAGGAAACAATAGAACTTATGGCCAACTAACCTCTCTAACATTTGATCGATGAATGGAAATGGAAAATGGTCCTTACGAGTCGCGGAATTCAGCTTGCGATAGTCGATACATACTCTCCATCTCGTGACTGTTCGTGTCAGAATCAGCTCGTTGTTGTCATTACGGACCACTGCCATTCCTCCCTTCTTTGGTACTACTTGGATTGGACTCACCCATGTACTATCCGAAATTGGATAAATTATTCCTGTATCTAAAAGCTTCAACACCTCCTTCTTGACCACTTCTTGCATTGAGGGATTCAATCCTCTTTGTGGTTGGATGGTAGGCTTGTAACTTTCCTCCATTAAGATCTTGTGCATGCAAATCGAAGGATTGATACCTTTTATATCCCCAATTGTCCATCCAATAGCCTTCTTGTATCTTCTCAATATGCGCAACAACTTTTCTTCCTCTACAACACTCAAAGAAGAATTTTTAATGACTGGAAAAAATTTACCCTCTTCTAAAAATGCATACCTTAAATGAGATGGTAGTTGCTTGAGCTCAAGTGTAGGTGCCTTTGTGATTGGTAAAGTTGACTAAGACTTCACAGCTCCAATTTCTTTGATCAGATTAGCTTCCGGACGAATCAAAGGTAGTAGGGCATTTAAGTATCTTAAACACTCCCTTATCTCTTCACTATCAACTTCATCCTCCTGATCTCTAGAATTCATCAAACAATTCTCTAGGGGAATAATTGGGTAGCTCTCTTCAAAATTCTGTTCCACTATGGTGTCGAGAACATCAATCTTAAAACATGAGTCTACTTCAGATGGACGCTTCATAGATTTAAAGACATCAAATTCTACTTGCTCATCTTCTACCCGTAAGATTAATTTCCCTTGGTGGACATCTATCAACGTTCTCCCCGTGGCTAGAAAAGGTCGTCCTAGAATTAATGGTATCTCCCTATCTTCTTCCATGTCTAACACTATGAAATCTACTGGGAAAATCAATTTGTCTACCTTAATCAGGACGTCTTCGACTACCCCCCTAGGATATGTTATCGATCGATCAGCTAATTAGAGAGACACGGTGGTTGGCTTCACTTCTCCCAATCCAAGCTTCCTATAGATGGAAAACGACATTAAGTTAATACGAGCCCCTAAATCACATAACACTTTATCAAAATAACAACTACCAATAATTCAAGGGATAGTAAAACTCCCTAGATCTCATAGTTTAGGTGGTAGTTTCTTTTGAATCAGTGCGTTGCATTCCTCCGTTAGCATAACCTTCTCGTGTTCCTCGAATTTCCTCTTGTGCGTGAGGATCTCCTTCAGAAATTTCGCATACTTCAGCATATGTTCTAGCATACCAACAAAACGGATATTAATATGTAAACTTCGAAACATGTTAATAAACTTACCGAATTGCTTGTCGAGCTTCTGATTCTTCAACCGTTGTGGGTATGGCAGGGTTGCCTGGTTGGAAGAAGTTTTCTGCTCATATGTCGGTCGCCGCAACTACCAGATTCATCGCCGCGACGATCGTTTGATAATCCTGACTAATTTGGAACAACATCACGGTCGTCGCGACGACCAGTGTCCTTGCCGCGACGATCGTCCTTTCTTCTGACAAAATTCTTTGCATTCTCACGCTTACTGCAGCCACCATCCTCATAGCCGCAGTGATCGTCCCTCTGTTTATTCTGCAGGGTTTGTTCTTTCTTCTGTTTTTCACCCTCTGAATTTTCCAAACTTCGACCACTCCTTAAGGTGATTGCATGCGCTTGTTCCTTGGGATTTTTCTCTGTATCGCTCGGCAAAACTCCTTGAGCTCTTCCCGCTAATATGTTGTGAATTTGCCCAATTTGAGTCTCAAGGGTCCTAATAGAGGCGGATTGATTTTGTGCCAGGACGTCACTCTTTTCAAACCTCTTGCTTATCTCTTCAATGAACTTGGTCAACACATTCTTTAAATTAGATTTTGGCTCTTGAGGTTGAAAAATAGGAGCTTGCTTTTGCTCATTATTGTTGCTCTATGAAAAGTTCGGGTGTTTCCTCCATGCTGGATTGTATGTATTGGTATATGGATTCCCTTGCCCCCATTTGGAAATTGTTGACGTAATTGGCTTGTTCAGGTTGAGCAAACGGGTTCCCTTCTTGGCAGTCCTTCAATGAATGATTTCCTGCACAAAGGTCACATGTTAGAGAAGACGATTCAATTGCATTTATTTTCAACACATTACCTAATTGCTTCTAAATGTTCAAAAGTTGAGCAGCTATTGCAGTGTAACTGTCAACTTGATGCACTCTTGCTGATTTCCTTGTTAAAGTTCTCTCTGGAGCTCTCATATAATTATTGTTCGACATCACCTCAATCAAATTGTATGCTTCCTCTGGCGTTTTATTGTTCAAGGCTCCCCCACTTGCAGTGTCTATCATAGCTTGAATAGTTGGTAGTAACCCTTGGTAGAACGTTTGCACTTGCAACCAGATTGGTATACCATGGTGAGGGCATCTCTGTAAGAGATCCTTATACGTTTTCCATGCTTCATACAATGACTCTGAATCTTGTTGGTAAAAGTTGGTGATCTCACTCCTCAGCTTTGCAGACTTGGTAGGTGGAAAATATTTAGTAAGGAACGCTTGAGCCAACTCATTCCATGTCGTGATGCTCCCAGATGGTAGCGAAATCAACCAAGCCTTAGCTTTACCTCGAAGAGAGAATGGAAAAAGCCTTAGCCTGATTACATCATCGGATACTCCATTATGCCTGAATGTGTCGCATAACTCCAGAAAATTTGTGATTTGCAGGTTGGGATCATCATTAGATAACCCAACGAATTGGATTGACTGCTGAATCATTCCAATAACTGCTGACTTAATCTTAAAATTATTCACTTGAACGGGTGGTCTCCTGATGCTAGAATAGCACCCATCAATAGTAGGACTAGAGTAGTCCTTCAATGCTCTTTGAACCACTGCTGCTCCACCATTTGCATTTCCCCCTAAAGTATCTTCAGTCTCATTCTCTTGATTTCCCATATTGGGATTCACAATTCCTGTGTTAGCCATTGATCTTTCAGAGTTAGCTTGCCTCTTTTCTTTCCTCAACTGTTTCGCGGTTCTCTCAATCTCAAAATCTAGTGGATTAAGATTACCACGACCTCTTGATCGTAAACTCTCCAGATTCTAGCTGAAAACCACAAACAAAACAAACAAAAATAAAACTTAATTAGTAAACAGAAATGAAACAAATCAAATTAGCAACTAAATATTTCGTATTGATATTGGTAAAACAAAATAGTTCCCTCGCAACAGCACCAAAAGCTTGACAGGCTTTTCGCAAGTATACGAAATTGTGGTTCGAGTAAACGAGTGTTGAATCC
Source organism: Pistacia integerrima (assembly GCA_026225825.1). Taxonomy (NCBI): domain Eukaryota; kingdom Viridiplantae; phylum Streptophyta; class Magnoliopsida; order Sapindales; family Anacardiaceae; genus Pistacia; species Pistacia integerrima. The sequence goes on from CM047738.1 coordinate 30,303,147, forward strand.
CAAGGGAACTACCTACCAAGTATCAAACTAGTCTATTCTATTACTATTTGATAAAACAGAATTTTAAGAATGACTTTAATGAAAAAGTAATAAACTAAAAACTAAACAACTACAGAATTTGTAAACACTTTGAAGTACAGATCAATATAACTAAACCTAGGGCACAAATTTCACACCAATTTAATCCTATGCATTGACAATTATTGCTAACCTAATTATGCTTATTCTGAAGGCCAAACTCCCTAATATTCCACTAATTTTCTCTCGAACAATTAGCAAATTAACCCTTAAGCAACAACCCTAAATATCTCTAAGTTGAATTTAGAACATTAAGTTCTATGGAATTTACCAGAGCCTCACAGATTACTATAACCTATCTTTAGCGTTCGCTCAATCTATGGTTTTATTACCTTAGACTAATCAGGTTTCATCTCTCGATCTCAACCCAACCCATAAAATCATTCAACTCTCAGGCCCTTAAGAATTGAAAACATTGTGCACAATAATAAAACTTAGAATTAAAAGCTCAATAAGAATTAACAACAATTTAAGTCAATACATATTCATAAATTGGACTACATCTTAGCCCTAGAAAAGAGAGTTAGTTCATAATTATGATAACAAAATCCATCATTCTATTCAATAACATCAGTTCAGAAAGAAAAATATAAACACTTCTCTAATCGTTGAACGAGAGCTTCAAGAATCCCGATCTCCAACTTGTAGCCGTCCTCTCTTTCTCTCTCTAAAAAAACCCCAAAACTTCTCAAAAATCCTCCTTTTATAGTCCTAGGGTTCTGATCTTAATTAGAAAAAGAGTAGATGTCTTAGCCCATTCAGATTTGAATTAGGGTAATGCTTTAACAATATAAGCCCGTGATCCATCACCGCGGCGGTGAGAACCGTCACCGCGATGATCGTTCTTCCTGTTGAAGGCGTCCGTGATCTTCAGAATTCGGTCAACAAAGTTTGTAACTCTCTGAATACGCTTTCCAACGCTTATTCCACAGCTCAAGTTATGATCCAAACAGCGGAGCTGCTCATCTTAAAGAATTTCCAGATTTTACGTTGTATTTTTGACGCGTCACAACTTTGTCGTTCCAACTCTGATTCTTGCACCGTTTTTTCCTGCTCGTCATGAATTCCATTGACATCATTCTTTTCCCTTCAACAATCTATTTGAGCCTAAAAACACTCAAACAAAATGCATCCGTGATCCCATAAATGGTATTTATGAAGGAATTAATTCAAATTCCACACTTTAAGCACATTTTTTCCATAAATAAACCAATTAAATCACTAACAAAATATAAACATTCAAGCTCTTATCAAGAATCTATGAATATTGTTGATAATAAGTGGGTTCTCAGAGTTAAATTTCATGCGGATGACACTTTGCAAAAATACAAGGCCAAGTTGGCTGCTAAAGGGTTTTAGAAAATCCCTGGCCTAGATTACTTTGGCAGCTTCAGCCCTGTGGTGAAAGCATGTACAATTAGAGTATTTTGTTAATTGCAGTTTCAAAATGATGGGATACAACTTATTGATATCAACAATGTTTTTCTTAATGGGGATCTTCAAGAACAAGTTTTTATGCAGCAACCAAAAGGTTTTATTGATTCCAAATTTCCATCACATGTTTGCAAACTTCTAAAGGCTCTCTATGGCCTCAAACGAGCTATAAAGGCCTGGTATGAGAAGCTTAAGTGTGCTTTACTTAAATGGGGTTTCATTAATTCTGTTTCTGATAGTAGTTTTTTCATTTTCAATCAAGATGTTGCTCAAGTTTACTTGTTAATCTATGTTAATGATATTCTCATCATTGGTTGTAACATCTTTATTGTGCAACAAGTTATTATTGATTTGAACAAGGATTTTTCTCTCAAAACTCTAGGATCTATGAGTTATTTCCTTAGTTTTGAAGCCAAAAGAACAGCTACTGGTTTAAATTTGACTCAGCAGAAATATCTTACTAATTTGCTCGTTAAAGCTCTTATGGATAATGTCAAAGCTTGTGATACGTCCATATTGTTAATACTAACTTAGTTCCAACATGATAGTTATTTGTTTGATCAGCCATCATTGTATCGTGTTGGGGAGAGGGTTGGAGATTTAACTTATGTTAGAGAGTGTGGTTACCCATTTTAAATGTAGTGGAATATTTACCCAGTAGATTAAACATTTCCAATTTGAACACATCAAACACAAGTGCGAAAAATAAAGAACACAGCCATATACATGGTTCAGCTAAATCCACTTTTAGCCTACATCCATGGGACCTTGTCTAGATCGAAGCAATCCACTAAGTTAAAAATACATTACAAGATATAGTTCAAAGCTGATCTAAGTTACAGTAAAAAGAACTCCTAGTTCAACTTTACACTTAGCACCCCACTCTGAATCTTTAACGTGTAGCAACTCTTTTGGATCTTCTTCACACTAGGAACACACCCATGAACAGCTTGTGAACCACCAAGCTTCAACCACTGACACCATGCACCAGCATCAACAAAGGAACTACATTCCAAAAGCCATCAATAACGTGTTTGATATGGTGAGGTTTTGGCACAAAATATGGAAATGAACCTTGAACCTTAAGATAGAAAAATACTCTAAGAGAATCAGACTATAATGAAACAAAGTGTCAAAAGGTTAGATTCATACATGCAAGAAGGGGTATTATATAATGAAGGATTTGTTGCTCAACAATATAGTGCCAAGTCAGCCAACAAGGGACTAACAAATGTTTGTCCAAATAAGGAAAGTTTCCCTTCTTTTGGTTTGGACCACAAAACAAATCGAGAAAAGAACTTTATTCCCTAAGACCACTTAAGGGTGTTATGAAACATGTAGATAGGTCCTAAAAAGTGAGAGACAAAGATAAACAATATCTTTTCCACTTTTTCAGACATGCAACTAATGCTGGGTTGCAAATATCTGAAGCAAGAGTGAAAGCACAAACTGGTGTGCACACACACTCTAAACAAAACAAGCCAAGACTCAAGTCTGGCAATTTGTGTGCACACATACAACAAAAGAAACAAGCCGAATCATAAGATTGGCAACAAGTGTGCACACATAACTGTTGTGCACACACACACACAACTCATAAGTTTGACAAATATGAATATTCCACATTCTCCCCCTTTGTCAAACTTATGAACAAAGAACATAAATGACATCAAGTGCAAACATGTTTAATCAAGCAATCAAACCTGCAGATTTGCAAGAGCAAACATAAAAAAAAAAAAAAACACACACACACACACACACACACACATATGAACACAAGGTTAGTTAATAAAGTATCAAGATAAACTAACTAAATAAGTTCTACAAAAACATAACACAAACAGCAAAAACAAATAACAAACTCCCCCATGGAGAGACAACAGCAAAGCAGCTCAAAGTTGTAGTAAAAAATTAAAAAAAACTAAAAAAAACTTTCACTACTACTCCCCTATAATGCTTTTTACTCCCTCTCTTTGTTCATAAGTCTTGAGCAAGTAGTGAAGAGTGACCAGCTTTCCTCTTGGTTCTGCGTTTTGGAGGGGTAGTGATGGTGACATGTGAATCCTCCACTTGAACATTTGGAATAGCAGTAGAGGAGGTGTCAGCAGCTTCATCTTGGAGTGGAGGGGCATTGTCAGTGTGCACATGGGAATCTTCTTGAGCAGTTGCATTTTCAGGTGTTTTTTCCTCTTCATCAGCAGCTTCTTGGTAGTCCTCATCACCAGCTTTTTCTTCATCCTCATGAGCAGTGTCTTCCTCATCTTTATCAGTTGCATGTTCTTCATCATTTCATGAGTAGCCTATTCTTCTTCTAGAATCACAACTGTAGCATCTTCAGTAGGCATTGTAGGAGAAGGAGGAACAACAGGAGCAACTGGAGCAGTAAGAGGCACCACTTTCTGATCAGCCAGTTTTGTTAGAACATATTTCTTCTTCTTCTTCTTCTTCAAATTACCCTCCATTTTGTCCATCAATATGTGAATTTCCTTCACATATTGATAGACAGACTCCATTGAAGTTTCTAAGTCCTGCATGGCAACAAAAAGCTTGAATTGCCAAGTGTTAGTCATTGTTTGATTAGTTGAGGAAGATGAGGGTAAGTTCCCTGTAAGCTGTCTAAAAGACTTCTTGGTAACAGTCTTTATCTTCAAAACAGGTTCCATTTCATAAAACTTGGGCTTGTAAGTGGAAATAATCTTGTAAATCAAGGAAGGAAAACACAGAATCTGTAGAGAATGAGTGGATTTCGCTGCCACCCTAACATTACTAAAAATCAACTCAACCAAATCAATCTTTTTCCCTTGAGCAATTCTATAGAGGAGTTGTGCTCGTTCTAGTCTAACAGTCGAATTATGCATGGAAAGACACCAATTTTCAGTGAAATCTTAAGCAGGAACCTGTAAAAGGGTGTGAGTATACCAGACTAAAGAATACCAGTTCTCAGCCAAACAGTAGTTAAACCACTGGTGATTACTTTGACAATTTTGTCTAAATCTAAACTCTTTAAATCAAAGTTCTTTTTGCTCTTCTTCAAACCAAGAGCATCCCTAACAACATTTTCGCTAAACAGAACACAATGCCCTCTAACATATACTCGATCATTATGCACATTCGAATTTGGTTCAGCAATGTCCAAGCCAAATTAAGTTGGTGTAAAACTCTTGAACAAGAGTTTGGGACAGGGGCAGTCAGACCTGATAGTGCCTAACCATTTCCTTTTCTTCATCATGGCATGGAATTCATCAAAATCTTCTAACCTAACATTTTCTTCTCTCACAATTGTCTTTTTGACAATGTGGCTCTTAAATCTAATCTCAACAGTAGGTAAAACAAGAGAGATTTTACCAATTGAAGGTTCCTTCATAACAGTTTTTCCTTTCTTTTTCATCAACTCTGTTGCAGTCAAAGGCTTTGAAGGCACAACTTTTGAAGAACCTTCCATGTGTGATTTCAGAATGGTTATCGGAGTGTTGTCTGAGTCGTTGTCCAACGCCGAAGAAGATTTTTCATGCGACTTCTCAGGTGAGGCAGAGACAGACTCCTTCTGTGAGCACACAGACTCTTGGTTATCACTGGAAATAGGGGAAGAGACAGGTGAGGATTAATGACTGGTTTCTTCCTTATTGGACTCCTATGGTGTCACTGAATCAGATTCTGGTGGCGTTTTCTCTTTTCTTGCTTTTTCTTGCTGGATTTCTTCAAGTCCTGAAATCTTTTCTTGAGTGATTCCTCCATAGCCTTTCTCTTTGGGTTCTCAATCACTTTTTTCCTTGAATCCATGTGAGAAAACAATAAAAATTAGAGAGAAAATATTGTGAGGAACAGAGAAAACAGTCGGCACTATTAGGGTTTAGGAATGTGAGAACTGAAATTTTCAAAAGATTAGACTTTATTGAACAATTTTTAACAACATAAAAATTTAAAAATGATGAAATGTTTCACATGAATTTTTTGATAATCAAGACAGTCAATCTGTGAGAATCATCATAATAGATCAAATTTTCAAATTTACAAAGCACAAAAACTCTTACGGAAGTTGTCAACATAATGCAATCAAAACAACACTTCCTTAATGACACACAAGTAAGAAAAAAAAATTCCAAGAGCTTGTCTTAGTGTTTGATAGTGTCCTCAATAGGGTAAAATGACACATTGGTCAATTTTAAATTTTACAAGAGAAGCTCCCCCTTCCCTCATACCTTGCTATATTTAGCATTTTCTTTTTCAGCAAAAAATAATAATAATAATAATTTTTTTGTTCTTTTTTATTCAAGGGAAAATAACTCTCATAAGCATAACCAAAATGTAGCTTTCACACTTGCAAGAAGGTAGTCCTCTTAATGGTAGACTTAAGGAAGGCATGCATCCTAGATCTCCATGTGTAATAGTTAGATCCTTCTAATAGAGGTGGTCTATCAGCAGATCCTCCTTTAGTGAAGAAACTCATGATAGAAAACAATCAAATAGATCTTAACACAACGAATGGAAGTGCACACATAGACACATGGCAGATCTAAAAAGAAAACGCAACACATATCAGATTTTGTCCAATAGTCAGACGCTCAGATGCACACAAAAATAAGCAAAATGGGTAAGGATCAACTGAAGTAACATATCAGAACATGTTGTGATACCATTTTTGGGGAGAGAGTTTGAGATTTAACTCATGTTAGAGAGTGTGGTTACCCATTTTAAGTGCAGCGGAATATTTACCAAGTAGATTAAACATTTCCAATTTGAACACATCAAACAAAAGTGCAAAAAATAAAGAACACAACCATATACATGGTTCGGCTAAATCCACTTTTAGCCTACATCCATAGGACCTTGTCTAGATTGAAGCAATCCACTAAGTTAAAAACACATTACAAGATATAGTTCAAAGTTGATCTAAGTTACAGTAAAAAGAACTCCCTGTTCAACTTTACACTTAGCACCACACTCTGAATCCTTAATGTGTAGGAACTCCGTTGGATCTTTTTCACACCGGGAACACACCCGTGAACAGCTTGTGAGCCACCAAGCTTCAACCACCAACGCCACACACCAGCATCAGCAAAGGAACCACATTCCAAAAGCCATCAATAACGTATTTGATACGGTGAGGTTTTGGCACAAAATATGGAAATAAACCTTGAACCTTAAGATAGAAAAATACTCTAAGAGAATCAAAGTATAATGAAACAAAGTGTCAAAAGGTTAGATTCATACACACAAAAAGGGGTATTATATAATGAAGGATTTCTTGCTCAACAATATAGTGCCAAGTCAGCCAACAAGGGACTGACCAATGTTTGTCCAAATAAGGAAAATTTTCCTTCTTTTGGTTTGGACCACAAAACAAATCGGGAAAAGAACTTCATTCCCTAGGACAACTTAAAGGTGTTATGACACATGTAGAAAGGTCCTAAAAAGTGAGAGACAAAGATAAGCAATATCTTTTTTACTTTTTCAAACATGCAACTCGTGCTGGGTTGCAAATATCTGAAGCGAGAGTGAAAGCACAAACTGGTGTACACACACACTCTAAACGAAACAAGCCAAGACTCAAGTTTGGCAATTTGTGTATACACAGAACTTATATGCACACATACAACAAAGGAAACAAGCCGAATCATAAGATTGACAATAAGTGTGCGCACATAACTATTGTGCACACACATAACTCATAAGTTTGACAAATATGAATATTCCACATATCGCAACATTATTAGGGCTTTGTAGTGTTTGACTATGACCATGCCTGATATTGCATTTCCTGTCAATAAATTGTGTCAATTTATGCAATCCCCAACGTTGGCTCATTGGTAGGCTGTTAAAAGGCTTTTAAGATATCTCAAAGGCACTATTAATCATGGACTCTTGTTTACACCAGCTGCTGATCATGTACTAGAAGGATACAATGATGCTAATTGGGCCAGCAACATTGATGATCGAAAATCAACCTCAGGTTATTGTGTTTATCTTGGAGGGAATCTTATCCAATGGTGTTCTTGGAAGTAAAAAGTTGTTGCGAAATTGTCTACCAAGTCCGAGTATCGTTGCTTTATCTCAGACTTCTGCTGAATTGGTGTGGTTGCAAAGTCTTTTCAGAGAGATGGGTATCAAATTGCCTGCTTCATGTCCAATATTTGGTGTGATAATCTTGGAGCAAAATCATTGGCAGCTAATCATGTATTTTATTCCAAAACAAAGCACATTGAAGTGGATATTGACTATATATGAGAGAAGCTTAAAGGAATTAAGAGGTGTAATATGTTCCTACCAAGTTTCAGATTGCAGATCTTCTGACTAAATCTCTACCTACTACCCATTCTGTTACTCTATGAAATAAGTTCATTCATTCTATCACATCAGTATTAATTACCAATACTTCCCAGATGATGAATTAGAAAAGCAGGAGAAGCATTATTTGCTGGGGAATGTTGCTCAGAATTAGAAAAGCAGGAGAAGTATTATTTGAGGGGGAATGTTGCTCTAACTCAAATATGCCCAGACTTGGTTATATTTGTTACTATGTAACTGAGCCGTTAGTGCTCTGTTAGTTTTATAAAGAGATGGCTGGATTTTGTGGTTAGTTTTGCGGTTAGTTAAAGTAGCTCAGATTAAGTATATGAAGGAGCTAACTACCTACTCTTGTAACTAAGTTTCTAATTCGGTAAAAACAATTCTCAAGTTTTTCTCTCATTTCTCTCTATCCAAGTTAATATACATCTGTTATGCCTAAACAATATAAGGGCTGACGTCAAGTCCTTTCAGCCCACAAAAGTCATATCATTGGAACAACCACCGCCTGCATCCGTCAGGATAGTGGGTGTGTGTCAGGCTAGTAAAGAGTTGTGGTGCTCCCACGTGTCCAATCCCTGCTCTAAATCGAGCAAATCACTCTAGAAGGTGGGCAATGTGACATAAAGAAGGATTTGCACGGATAATCCCACCAACTTACAGATTTAGTGGTCATTGCCTCATGGCATCTCACTATAAATTGGAAGCTCATCTCTCATTGAAGGGGATTAGCACATTTTACGCTTGATTAATTATCCACTCTTCCCTAGAATTCTTAGCATTCAAATACCTTGTAATATTATTGTAAAGTCAGTCAGCTAAAAGCGACCTGACCCTTATCATCAATATAAGCATCAGTGGACGTAGGACTTGCTACCTTAGCATCCGAACCACTTTAAAAACTGTCCCCATTGCATTTACTATCTCATCATCCATAACATTCACGTGTGTCTTCTGGGTCAACTCAGCATTTCACATGTGCGTTTCGTTGATGTACAAATCACACATCTATAGTTTGGCGCTAGAAGGAGGGGCTGATTTAGTGTTCATCCTTCATCAGGAGAATCTCTAACTTACTGGTCTTACAGCAACAGATGGCCCGCCAACCAAAACATGAACAAACCAACCAGGACACTGAGAGGCTCCCCCAAGTTCAGGGGGATACTTCTTCCAAAAAACCTTCAGCCCCGTAAAATGCCGTGGGAGGTATCCCGTCAAGTTCACAGCTTGACCCCACTATAAGAAGCTACCTGGAGAGGTTTGACAATACTCTCCAGACGGTCAACCAAAGGTTGGACCGTTTGGACCAAGGCACGCCATCTAAGTCGACTGCGACGGTACAACTGCCAAAAACGCCTATAGGTCATGCCAAAGCGCGGCAAAGGGAGAGCCCGTGCCGCAAGCACTGCAGCGTGTAGACGAAAGGGTAAGCAAGTGGCAAAGAGCAAGCCCACGGGCTCCAAAGGGCCAAAGCAAACACCACACCGCGTCCCCAAATAGAATACCTCGCCTCAGTGAGACTCTGTGAAAAGACGCAGCCCGAGCTGTCTCATGCCACGTCATAGGTAAACACCCATAAAAGTGCTGGACGGGGCGATTCTTATCACCGTCAGCAAAGCAATCCTGGTGGTCACTGTGCGAGAGGGTCCCACACTTCGCGGGGCGGTTCTTACCACCGCGAAGGTCATGAGAAAACTCCACACCTTTCATCGCCATCACACGCCTAGTCAGCGTGTGTCGAGAGTGGCTGGAACCGTCGACCGAGGCGAAGAGGAACCCGACCTCCAGACATTCCTCAATTGTAACCGCGAGAATCGAACTCGCATGGGTGAAAGCAACCCCCATGCGGCTCCATTGCCGCAAATTGAGGAGCTACATCGAGCTTTTGACAGGCTAAGGGCTCAGCAAAATGAGTAAGGACAGGTCACATCTGCGTCCCCCTTCTCTCCCGAAGTGTTAGCCATTCCACTCCCACCGGGATTCAGGATGCCCGACATGTGAGCGTTTGATGGAAATTCTGATCCGCAGGATCATCTATATGAATTTAACGACCTGATGGAGCTTCACCAAGTCTCAGACTTGGCAAAATGTCGCTGTCTAACAGTGACATTGACCTCACATGCCAAGCGATGGTTCAGTCATCCCTAGTGGGATCGATCGCTGCGGCCTCGGGGATGAGCACGATGTTCCTAAGACATTTTCAAGCAAATCGGAAATTTTCGATGCCTTTGAGCTACCTCAGCAATATAAGGCAAGAAAGGGATGAATCCCTCCAGTCTTACATTGACCGTTTCCCCACAGAACTCAACAAGGTGGCTCATACCTCCCAAAGAGTCCTGCTCAACTCTCATCATAGCCGGTCTGGCCCACAAACTGACCTGTGGAAAGAATTACAAGCTGATGATGATGTTTCCCTCACAGGATTCTACAACCTTGCGGAGAAATACCTCCGAATAGAAAATTCGTTGGTGGCACTCCGCCGTCGCGACCCAAGCGCTTCGAGCAGTATGTTTGGTCGGGGGGAAAGCATAAGAGCGATCACAAAGGAGACGCTGACGATCAGCGAAAAGGGAAGAAACCCCGCTACAAGCACAAAAAGTCTTATGCCCGTTCGTTCCTCGTCAGATCACGATGTATTCAATATACCCTCCCACTAAATGTGTCTCAGATCTGCCATTCTTGATAAACCGAGAGAGGCTACCGCTTCGGTGAGCCAGAACCATGAAAACTCCTACGACGACCAGAAATAACAAAAAATACTGTCACTTCCAGGGGACAATGGGCATCATACCGATGAGTGTCGAGCTCTAAAACAAGCAATCAAAGAGCTCATCAAGAAATGGCACTTCAAAGAGTATATTGATGACTCTGCTCCTGCAAAAGAGAAGAGCCAAGAGGAACAAGGGAAAAAGCGTCGTGATCGCAGAGGGTATAGTAGCGTCAACATAATCTTTAGAGGACCGCACCTTGCGGGAAACACGCGGGGTGCGTAAGAAAGGAACGCTCGCGAAGCTCATCACGACCCGATCAGGGTGATGAACACATTTCAGCGACCACAAAAGGCTCGAAAGGAAGAGCCAATCGCCTTCTACGAGAAGGAGGCAGATCGCTTGCATCATCCTCACGACGACGTCCTTGTGATCACGCCTTTCATAGGGCACCATAACGTCCGTAGAATGCTCGTGGACAACGGAAGTGCCGTGGAACATCCCTGCCTGCACGTCGAAAGAATGAACCCTCCCGGACGAGGCCGACCTCTAAGCCCGCCTCCGATCTCTCTTTACGGGCACAGGGGACCACCACCCGATCCCCCAAAGAAACGATCCAACTCCCGGTCATGCTGGGCGACTATGACGAGGTGACTAAGGTAACTGAATTATTGGTCGTGGATTGCCCATCTGCCTTCAATGGAATCCTAGGGCGACCTCTACTAAGAAGCTTCAAGGCAGTCACTTCCATATACCATCTCAAGATGAAGTTCCCCACCCCAACGAGGATAGGGGAAGTGAACGGATCATAAAGCGCATCTCGTGACTGTTACATAAAAGTGGTGCAGATGGCGTGTAAAGGAAAGGGTGTTTCGTGAAGTATGTCCCGACAAGCTATGGCGATCAGCCGGATCGAGCCACAGCCTGGCCCAGCAGAGGATAATATGGATCCTCGACCTGTGAAATCCCTTCCAAAGAATACGCTGGGGATTTGTCTGAGGTATCAGTCGATCTGAAAGAGCCGAGCCGAGTGTTAAGAATTGGGAGCAGTCTTAACTCTTAGCTCGCGTCCGAACTAATAAGCTTCCTGAGAGAAAACATCGATGTGTTTGCCTGATCGCACGCGGATATGGTCGGGATCAGCCCGGACATCATTTTCCATGCGTTAAGCATCGACAGCGAGGCAAAGCCAGTTCGCCATAAAAGAAAAGCAATGGATCTGGAGCGGTATGCCACCTTGAAATTAGAAGTGGAAAACCTCCTCCGAAATGGGTCCATCCGAGAGGCGCTCTACCCGACCTGGGTTGCCAACCCGATTCTGTTAAAGAAGCCAAATGACAAGTGGCGAACCTGCGTCGACTTCAACGACCTCAACAAGGCTTGCCCTAAAGACAGCTTCCCTCTGCCAAGAATTGACCAGCTCGTGGATGCCATCTCGGAGCACGAGCTGCGAAGTTTCATGGACGCATACTCGGGATACAATCAAATTCTGATATATGGGCTAGACAAGGAGCATACGTCCTTCATTACAGACCGGGGGCTGTATTATTACAAAGTCATACCTTTCGGCCTTAAGAATGCTAGCGCGACCTACCAGCGGTTGGTTAACCGAATTTTCTCCGACCATATCGGAAAGACAATGGAGGTCTATGTGGATGACATGCTGGTCAAATCCCAAGTTGCCTCAGAGCATATTGCGCATCTCGCTGAGATGTTTGACATCTTCTGGCTTTATAGAATGAAACTCAATCCTCTCAAGTGTTCGTTCCGAGTATCATCAGAAAAGTTCCTAGGGTACATGGTTAATCAGCAAGGGATAGAAATAAACCCCGAGAAGATTCAAGCTCTACTTGATATGGAAAGCCCGACTAGCAAAAAACAGGTCATATGTCTTAATGGGCGAATAGCGGCACTTAGTCGCTTCATATCGAGGCTAACAGATCGCTGCTTACTGTTCTTCAATGTCCTAAAGGCCAACAAGAAGTTCGAGTGGACACCCAAGTAAGAACAGGCGTTCGAAAGCATAAAAGAACACCTCGAGAAACCACCTCTCCTATCCAAGCCCTTTCCACAAGAAATCCCGTCTCGCACTGTCCGTCTCGCCCTCGCGGTCGGGCGGCTCTAATTCGGGAAGAGGAAAATGTGCAATAACCATTGTACTATGCGAGCAAGCGTCTGACGGATGCCGAGATGCAGTATCCGGAGATGGAGCGATTAGCCTATGCCCTGCTGATCGCCTCCAGAAAGCTGCGACCTTACTTCCATGCCCATACTATCCATGTGATGATTAATTACCCACTCAGGCAAGTCCTTCAGAAGCCAGAAGCATCGGGTAAATTACTTAAATGGGCCATGGAATTGAGTCAGTTCGATCTGAAGTACAAGCCAAGATCGACTATCAAAGGGCAGACAGTTGCTGACTTCATCTCAGAATTTTCCTATCTTCCACGTGAGCAACAGCCTGGCGAAGCCATTCAGGAAAATATTCAGAACCTGTCGACCTGGAGCCTCTACGTCGACGGGTCATCGAACAGAAAAAGGGCCGGTGCAGGTCTTCTCCTTGTGAGCCCCGAAGGGGCTCGTGTTCATGGCATTCTCCGGTTCGGATTTAAAGCAACCAACAATAAGGCTGAGTATGAAGCTCTACTCGTCCGGTTGCGGTTGGCCAAAGAAATGGGTGCAACCATGATCAGTGTTCACAGCGACTCCATGCTGGTCGTCAACCAGATTTTGGGAGAATACCAAGCCAAGGAAGAAAACATGATCCGCTATCTGAAAGAAGCTAAGGCCACACTCGAGCCGTTCGAACACTTTGAAATCACTCAGATTCCCAGAGATAGCAACTCTGTGGTGGATGCCCTCGCAAGGATAGCCTCGTTGTTGGATTCAGAAGCACCAGATAGCATTCATATTTGATTCGTCGAGGCTCTAAGTATCGCCTAGCCGAATAGGCCGTGAATGTGACACAATCAGATTCCTGGATGACTCCCATTTTCTAGTACCTCAAGGATAGGATTTTGCCAGACGACAAGGTCGAGGCAAGGGTCTTGCGAATAAGATCTGCTTGTTACACCCTCATTGGGGACAGCTGTATAGAAGAGGATTTAGCGCTCCCATCCTTCGATGTGTAACCAGCGAAGAAGCAGACTACATCATGAGGGAAATTCATGAAGGGATCTGCGGTAATCACACCGCCGCATGATCGCTCACGAACAAGGTTGTTCGTCAATGGTACTATTGGCCCCGAATCCAAGATGACGCCTACAACTTTGTGAGGAGGTGTGATAAGTGTCAGCGGTTCGCCAACATACCGCGAGCTCCTTCCCACGAACTGATAATTATGACTAGCCCCTGGCCTTTTTCTATGTGGGGGATCGATCTCATCGGCCCCATGCCAGCTGGAAAAGGGGGAGTCAAATATACCATGGTCGCGATAGATTACTTCACCAAATGGGTAGAAGCCGAACCGCTAGCCGCAATCACGACCATAAAACTCAAAGACTTCGTTTTTAAGAACATTGTGTGCCACTTTGGAATTCCTCACACCCTCATTTCAGATAATGGAAAACAATTCGACAACGAGGAATTCAAACTGTTTTGTGACGAGCTGGGCATCCATAAGAAATTCACCTCTATCGCAAGACCACAAGCAAATGGCCAAGTTGAAGCTGTCAACAAAACCATCAAGCACACTTTAAAGGCCAAACTTGGCGCAGCCAAGGGAAATTGGGCCGACGGCCTCCCCGAAGTCCTATGGGCGTACATAACAACTCCAAGAACCTCCACCTCGAAAACACCCTTTTCGCTAGCATACGGGTGCGAAGCAATGATTCCCGTTGAGGTAGGCACTGGTTCACTTCAGAGAGACTTGTACAATGAGACCGACAACGAAACACTCATAAGGGCGAGCCTAGACCTTGTTGAAGAACATCGCAGCAAGGCTTCGGTAAGGATAGCAGCCTATCAACAACGCATGAAGAAGTTCTTCAATTCAAAGGTCAGGCGAAGAGACTTCCAGGTCGGCGACCTGGTGTTAAAAGAAGTTCTTCTCGGAACCAGGGAACCAAGTGCTGGAGTTTTAGGGCCGAACTGGGAAGGTCTGTACCGCATTGATAAAGTAATCAGACCGGGGACTTATCATCTCAAAAGGCTAAACGGTTCCAAGGTACCCCGAGCCTAGAATGTTGAGCATCTTCGGCCATACTATCAGTAATTTCGAACTCAGCTTTCCTTGTAAATTAATTTCTGATTTTTGTAAGTCGTTTCTTTGTAAAAATTTATCTTAGGCGTTTGTAACAATCTTTGTGTGTGATCCTTTTCGTGAGAATGAGTTATGTTATCTTTGACTCAATGAATGTAAGCAATCAGAAAGTACTCATGTATAATGAAACGACCAGAAATTGTATAAGTAAAAAATGTGAATTTTATTAATAAGGAGTACAGTAGGCAAAAAGATATGGTTGAGAACCCTAAATTGACTCCTAAAGAGGCGACCTCGACGTCCTCAGGCTGGTCGGTTGAAGGTTTGTCTGAAGCATGTCCCAAACCACCCGCTTGGGAGGTCGCTGCTTCATCATCCTCCCGCGCCATTGTCATAAGTGTTTCGCGCCAGTCCTTTGGGAGGTCGAACATGTTGAGTTACGGATTCCTCGGCCGCAGGGCGTAGATAGACTCGATCGCCCATTCGACAGCCCTCTCCTCGACCTTCGCAGCTTGCTTCTGCAACTCCTCTATCAAGGAAGCAACTTTCCCTTGACTTTCCTGAGGTTAAACTTCAAGAGCTTGCCTTAGCTTCTCAGAAGCCTCTCTCTCATACTCTACTCGCGCGACCTGCAGGGAGGTCGCTTCTAGTTCCTGGTCCTTCTCCCCGGCCTGCTTGGAGAGTCTGGCTATGGTCCTTTGCAGCTCCTTTATCTCTTCTCCCTACTTCCCGAGCTGCGTCTTTTGGAAGTCAACTGTGAGAAGAACCGCGTCCCTTTCGTTCTAGAACCTGTTCGCCTATTCGGAAGATAAGTTTCTCTCCATTTCGACGGCTTCCAGACTTCGCCTGAGTGTTGCGTTCTCTTCCTTCAATGCAACCTCCCCTCATGCTTCCCTGGGCTGAGCTTTCCGAGACATTCGCATGGAGAGAAGGGCCTACGAACAAAGAAAGATAGAGTTAGTCAATCAAAAGAAGCTAAGGATAGTCCTCACCAAAGACAGTTCACTCACCTTGCTTAAGTGCTGGACCAATGTGGACATCAGGTCGACTTTGTTGAAGTTTGTGAACTACTTGAATGATTTCGAGAGTCCGTATAAACCACCGGTTGTTGGTACTCCGGTAGGTTCCCCAGTGAGTCTAACACTGGGGGATCATTCTTCGCGCCTTCAGCAGCGGCCGCGTCGACTATCGGTTCTTTGCCCGACCTCCTTCCAACATCCTTCTTCGACCTCTTTAGCTGCTCGCCCTCAGATTCGGTCTCTGACTCCTCGACCTGAATCTGCCTCATCTTCTTTCGCTGAGACATTGTTTTCATCCTCGGGCGAGCAGGCGATGGCTGGGAGACCTTCGTGGTTCGGGTTGGCGCGTCTTCCGTCGCCGCCGGCCGAGAAGTTCCGTAAGGTCGCGTTGGTTGGCCCGGCCCGAGGTCGCGCCTCGCCGAGGGGATTCGCTTGAGCAGCTTCGGCCGCCTTAGCTTTCTTCGACCGAGGCAAATTAAGAGGCTTTCGCCGAGGCTGCTCTAGCTCTTTCGGTGGCATGGTTGTTGTATGCAAGACAACGTTAGTGAAGGCATTCTATTCCACGACTAGGAAGAGAATCGGTTAGCAGAGCTTACTCGGTGGAGGCTCTAACGACGCGCTTGCGTTAAAGAAATCGTATTTTCGTAAATTCGCAGTCGTCGCAAGTTTATTCGCATCGCGCTTGTCCTCTGGAAGGGAGCCGAAGTGCAGGATTCTTCTCTTATCGTGGAGCAGCCCTATTTCGGTCGTCTTGTTAACTATCAAAAAGAAAAAAATCAGGTCGTTAGAACGGACACGCTTCAAACGCAATGAGTTCGCCGAAACAAAGCGAAAATGCAAACGAAGAGAAAGAGGCATACTCAGTTCCTGGAAGCAACAATGACCATCGTAACGAAAGAAGAAAAACTTCCTTTCATAGGCCCTCGCGTTGCTGGGATAACTGTGTATCCCGTCGGCAATGGTTGGTCGCCTGAACAAGTAATATGAGTCCTTGTCCTTGCTCTTTTTCAGAAAATACGAGTAGCTAAGCTCCAAGGCGGTCAGCTCGCCCAACCCATTTTCCTGGCATGCGATGTACATTGCAACAGCAATGACGTACGCGTTCGGGGTTAGCTGCATCGACGCGACCCCGAAGTGGTCCAGAAACGACCTAATGAAAGGGTGTAGGGGGATAAGTCCTCCACCCTTGATAATCTCCTCGGAGATTGCGGCCAGGTCGTTTGACGGGAATCGCGACGAATGCGTCAGGTCGTGGAAAACGTCCACCTCGATACTGTATTGGTTTATTACCCTCTCGAGTTCTTCCTCGGTAAGTACCGAGAAAACCTCGAGAGGGATGCTAGGAGCACCTGCAGGGACGAGCTGGTTCCCTGCTCGGATCTGACTGTTGAGGGGTCCATTTTTCCAGTCCGCAAAAGTAACAAACAGAGGGGTTATTTGGCCTCCGTACGATGATGTGGGAGAAAACAGACTCCCCAATTCCCAAAGAAAACCCTAACAGCCCGATTCAAGCCACCATTCATGGCTCGAACCCGACGCAAACGTTTCATCTCCGATGGGCTATCGAAAGACTGACGCCAGTAACTCATGAAAATAATGAAACAATGGCAGAGAAGTTCTTACCTCTCGGAGTACGACGACTGTTTCTGCTTCAAATGCCAGAAAAATGCAGGTTTGGAAGACAAAGGTTCCTCGTTTATGAAAGTCTTTTGTTCTCTGTGAAAAAGGCTCTGGTGACATTGCCTAAGAACGATTTGAGGTTTTTATAGCGTGTGAATCAGCACTTGGATTTCCCAGAATCGAAACGATGGTTAGGCGGCAAAGGTTTCTTGCCATTGATCTCGACCACGTGTCACTCATCAGTAGAGAAGGGTGAACGAAACGGCTGGAAAAAAGTCAAACTTTCATCCTTCCAGTTGAAAACTCAAACAACAGCCATACCTCTCTCAAAGCATTAATTACATTTCAAATCCTCATTTAATGCTCTGATAAGGGGCGTCATTCCAACGAATAATGCATTTAATGTCCGGATAAAGTACACTGTTTCAACATACAGCGCATTTAATGTGATTGGCTGGCATTTATCACGCAAAGGACACGCCTGTCAGCGCAGGGATCACTTCATTAAATGCATCCCTATCACCAGAACAAGCAGGTGACGCCAGACGAAATCAGGTCGCTCGTCCTTAAACATGCGAGGTCGCGCTCATAAAAATGTCACTCCGACCTATTCTCAAACAGTCCAGAATTTCCAGAAATCATCCCGCCGCAGAATGACTTATAGTTTCCAAGGTTCAGTCCTCAAACCTTAAAAACTAGAGGACTTCTGTTATGCCTAAAAAATATGAGGGTTGACGTCAGGTCCTTTCAGCCCACAAAAGTCAGATCATTGGAACAACCACCGCTTGCATCCGTCAGGATAGAGGGTGCGCGTCAGGCTAGTCAAGAGCTGTGGTGCTCCCATGTGTCCAATCCCTACTCTAAATCGCGCAAATCACTCTGGAAGGTGGGCAATGTGACATAAAGAAGGATTTGCATGGATAATCCCACCAACTTACAGATTTAGTGATCATTGCCTCATGGCATCTCACTATAAATTGGAAGCTCATCTCTCATTGAAGGGGATTAGCACATTTTACGCTTGATTAATTATCCACTCTTCCCTAGAATTCTTAGCATTCAAATACCTTGTAATATTATTGTAAAGTCGGTCAGCTAAAAGCGACCTGACTCTTATCATCAATATAAGCATCAGTGGATGTAGGACTTGCTACCTTAGCATTCGAACCACTTTAAAAACTGTCCCCATTGCATTTACTTTCTCATCATCCATAACATTCATGTGTGTCTTCTGGGTCAACTCAGCATTTCACACGTGCGTTTCGTTGGTGTACAAATCACGCATCAACAACATCAATTCTTTGAAGTATACTTAATAGTTCTGAATTCTTTGTTGCTAGTGACTGATTCATTCATATCGTTAATGAGACTAGACACATTAACGAAATCGCTGACGGTGGGAGATTCAAGACTACTAGATATACCACAAGCATTTAAAGTAAATTAGTGATATACTTCAGAAGGTTTATAGCTATTACCCTTAGTTTCAACCATTCGATCAACTTATCTTTGATATTCGCTCTCTAATCACAAATGTCCTATACTAAATCAGCTTGTGTGAAGAGTTAGCGTGTGGAATTGTTTTGTAATTAGTATTGTTCAATGTCTATGTCTACTCCCCATAATTTCCTTGACAAATTGCTTGTAACATTGAAATATGTTATAGATATTAATGGGTTTTAGTAACAATTAAATAATATAAACTTACGTGTAAAATAGAACAGTAAATGGAACAATGAGTATTTTATTTTTGTTTAACATTATTACATTACAGTAACAGTAATAGTACAACATGCCCTTTATTATTATCTTTATTAGACTCCAATCCAATTACTTAATTAAAAGCTTTCAACTTAAGCTTTCTTATACTTACGTAAAAGTTTGATAAAGTCACGAACAACTGCGACAGTGTTGTTAGCTGTAATGTCTCTAAAATTCGGAGCAGGCTTTCCTGGATCTAGTCTATCAGCTCCAGATAAATCTGATAGCCCGCGTATGGCAATTACGTTGTACCCATTTGAGGAGCTTGTCTGGAAAAATTGATAATATTACTCAGTTTCTTTGCACATAAATAATTAAGGATAATGCTATATTTACACCACTTTTTTACACTATTTGCATTATACTATGATGTGACATATGTCACAACCACATAAATTTTTAATTATTTTGAATTTTTAATATTTTAATAGAATTTATGTGGTTATGACATATATTACATCATGGTGTAATGAAAATGGTATAAAATAGTGGTGTAAATGTATCATTACTCAATAATTGATTAAGGAGTTGCGGAGAAATGGAACAGGAAGCTGAATACTATATAATTGAAACCTTACCATTAAAACAGCTAAACTCTCCGCGTCGTGGGATGAAACATTAAATTCTTTATGCAGGAACTCCCTGTAAGCAAAATTCTCCAGAGATAAATCGGCCGTGGAGCCGCTAACTCCGACTACTACCTTCGGCTTTTGTGGGAGTCCCTTGCCATTCAATTCCACCTAAAACAGTAAGTGAAAAAAACACAGATCTCAAGAGAAATGAGAGAGAAACTATATAAAACTTTTAACATTTTCAGAGAATGCTCAAAGTAGTATATTCCCTCGTGATATGAGTTCTTATTTGAACAAATAAAGATTTATATTCAATAGTTACGAAATAGAAAGATAAATAACAACCATAAATAAGGGAAAATACATACGAGTTATAAGATACTTAAAAACTAAAAAGAGGATCCGAATTCTTATTTTTTATAGTAATAAATGTCAAATAATAGAAAAATAAGCTCAAGTAGTATCTAATATAGCTTAAAATGCAGTGAATGTATCCTATATCTTGCCTTTAACTGTAATTATTTCAATCAATAATACAAGTTGACAAGAAATAGTGGAAACGATTAATGATGTTATACAGCATAATTTACGTCGGTATCTAACCGTTTTCTCTAATTTACGAGCAAGTTGAACCCACTTCTTAGTGGAATTAAACCATGTTTCTTTAACCTCAACATCAGGCACCCCGTTCACGGAAAAATATCTTTCGCCACGGAATCCGAGAAGTCCCAAACTATTGTTATTGGCATCCCCTCCTTTGGGTTGACTGTAGTTCCCGAAGATCAAATCATCAGGAATTACATGGGAATGGGACGTGTTATCTTTTGGGTTCTGCCAATAATGAAAATTTAATTACATTAGTTCCGATTAAGGTGAATAACAATAGCAATCAATAAATTAATATAAATAAATACCAGCCAATCGTAATTGCCCGTGTTAGCAACTCGTTTTAGGACTACAACGTCTCCATAGCTATAATTTTTGTTTAAACTTCCAGCAATGCCAAAATGGACAATTCCACTTATGTTAAAAAAATCTATCATTTGTTGCGTGGCTGCAGCGGCATTCACCTGATTCAAGCCAACATCACATTCAAATTAGTTTTGTGAAGAAATATATATAAATTATTGCCCTTTCATCAATTTCTTAAAAACTTGAAATAGTAGCTGAGTGTTCAACAGAGTCTAATAGACATTTTTATATGAAACTTGAATTTTATTTTATTTTTTTCCTTTTTTTTTATCCACTTGAATATGTTGATTTGAACTTTAAACCTTTAACTCTGATACAATATTAAATTGTCAAAGATTGGAAAAACTCACCATTCCAGTTCCACACTTGACGTAGACTGCTTTCACGTCTTTATTTACTTTTCCCACCCAAAATCGTCTGCCTGCAACATTTGACCCACGTTTTAACTTGCAAGATATATAAACAACCAGCATCTAAATATTATTAGACGAGATTTAATATTCCTGGAGATATAATGCATAATTACCTGACAGATCTACGTGAGATTCTTTCACAAAAATTCCACTTGCATCAAAAGCTGCCGCTTCAGGTGGATACACTGTGATGAGCCCAAGATAAGGTCCATCCTTGTTCACTTTTTTGATTTCATCTAGAATTTTATCATCTAAGAATTTAGCTGAAGCGGAAAAAACTAATGAAGAGATCAAAGCCAGAACTACCAAGCTTGAAACAATTTGTTTAGCACTCATCTTCAGTTTGAGTACAAGAAAATCATACAAGACTAAAGATTTTGCTACTGATGAGAATTATCAGCCACCCCATCGCTATTTATATAGTTGATGAAGAGATTCAGATTAGTACTACGATTAAGCCTACGCGTGAAGTTAACTTGTCTAGATTAAGCAAAATAAAAAATTAAAAACTTATCCATTCACTGGTTTTGGTAGGAAATTGTTGGCTACTAGACTTAATTAATTCAGGATTTGGAAACCAGTAATGCGCAAAGAATCGTGGAACTTGTTTAATAGATATGTTAATTGTCTTGGGACAATAAGAAAACCATTTATAAAGGATCAGTTGTCAAGAATTGACAGACAGCAAAAAATTATTTATATCATCAACATCGAGGTACCGTGCACATTTATCTTGAGCTAAAAGAACTTAATTATGCGTGTAAGTCGATTAATTTAATGAACTGTATGATCCAAATCTATTATTTAACTATTACTGGTGATTAAGAGGGTCCATTTGGGATTATAGATGCTCCTAATTAAATATTGACTTCTAGCTAGTATAGTAATATTTGTTGAAGTTTATTTTACATTGCCTTTGCAGGAATATGTTTAATTTTAAAGCACTCAAGATTTTTGGAGACTATCAACAACCCTCCTTATGAATATTAAAAATCATTCTTTAATTAGTAAAAACCTCCTTGCATGTAAAAACTTCCATTCATGTCTCAGGGGTAGTTTAATAATTTTAGGGGGTTTTTGAGGTTTCCGAAAATCTAATAGTTGATGAAGAAATTAAGTTTAGTGCTACCATTAAACCTTATTGTGAAGTAATAAGTCGTCTAGATTAAGCAAAGTAAAAATAAAAACTTGTCCATTCACTAGTTTTGATCAAAACTTGTTAGCTCGTTAACTATATTTTAAGGAAACCATGCTCAAAAGAATCGTGGAACTTGATTGTTTAACAGATATTATCTCTTGGAACGATAAGAAAGTTATTTATAACAGATCGGCTTATTGATTTGACATCTAGTAAAAATTATTTAAAAGATCCAGGTACCACGTTTATTTTGAGTCAAAAGAACTTAATTATATTCATTTTAGTTCATTTAAATTAGTGTATTTCTATCTATTATTAATTATTTCTGCAGGTAACCAATAGGGTACGTGAGAGGGTCTATTTGAGATCATGAGATGCTTCCAAGTTCCAAATTTTGATATCCAACTAGTTCACTCATTTAATTTATGGGAAAATATCATATAATATTCTTAAAATTTTAAATTTATCATTCAGATAACAACTTTTATACTTTTATCAAATAAATCATCAAAGTTTAAAATTGTATCATGCATACTTCTTTATCTTATTTTCATTGTGTTTTTCTTTCATTATTATTATTATTATTTATTTTTTTATTTTTTTTAGTAAACAGATGAAATTGTAACTTTAATTTTATAAGAAAGTGTTACGATAAAATGATAACTTTGGTCTTATATGAAAATGCTTTGTAAATCCATCAACAATATAACAGAGTTGGTACAAAAAGTTATTTGTGATAAAGTTTTCAAACTTTGAGAATTCGATGAGACAAAGGGTAGACTTGGCAAAACAAGGTCTAGACCCGCGGGTCAGTCCGTACCTGAGTAAAAAACATAAGGTATGGGTTTAATATGTTGGACCCATTTTTTTTCAACCCGTACCTAGCCCAAACCATATTATTAACGGGTTATATGGGTAAACCCGTGGGTGCTCGCTGGTACTCGTTTTTTGCAAATTTGAAATCCCTAACCCAGTAACCCTAAGTCCCTAACTCTAAAACAAAATAACATTCTCTTTTCTCTCGCCTCTGAATCTCTCATCAATAGACTCATTCATTCTCTGAATCTCTCATTACTCTGTTCACTCATCAGTCATCAGTTAAGTGTTAATCTCACCTGACTCATTCATTCTCTCAACTCTCAATCTCTCATCCGTGAACTGTGATCCCATTCCCAGACCCACCGTCGCCGATCGCCCTCACTCATCCTCATCGACTCGTCATCTCCTCTCTCTGTCGTCGTCGGGCGTCGACTCGTCATCTCCTGTCTCTCTCCGTTGCAAGACTCGCGGCTCTCCTCCCCACCATTACAGTCGCAGATCGGTGAGTTGGGATCAAGATTTGTTTTTCTTAATGTTACCTTAAATATTTTGCTTCAAGATATTTTATTACAGCAGCTCTTGACTTTTATGCTTGCTGCACAATATTTTGCTTAACATTCTTACATGGGCCCCTAGCCTAAGGTCTTTGTGTGGTTAACCAAGGCATTATATTAACATATTTTCTATAAGAATCTCGAAATGGTGGCTTTCACAATGGTGCTCTGTTTCAATGGTCTTTGAGATTCTGCTCTTGTAGCCCTAATTTTTTATGAAATTTGTGCATTTAGCTGTTCTGTTGTTTTTGCATTACTAATGAGATTACATTTCTTAGGCATTTAGATGCTGCAGAAGCACATATTTTGATGTGAAATTATCTGAAAGTTGTGTGCTGGACTTTCTATTTCATCGTGTTTTTACTGAGTAGTTTTTTCTTTTAATTGCATTTTGTTGCTGATAGCTAGTGTCATAGGTGTTAGAATTTGAGGTGGGCCTGACTCCTCTCCCAATAAGGCTTTGTTGAATGGGAGGATTACCCCCTCTTATAACCCAATAGGTTTGAGCGTGCTTAGTCGATGTGGGACTCCAACACTCCCCCTCACGGTCAAGCCCATATGTTGGGTTATGCCTGTTATTGGAGGTAGTTGCTGGCTCTAACTCCTCACCCGTTGGTCAAACGCTCAGCTCAACTGAACATAGGCTCTGATACCATGTGAATCTTAAAGAGAAAGATGATTTTGAGAGAAAATTCTGATATTAACTTCTTAGTAACTGAATTTGAGATGGGCCTAACTCCTCACCCAATAAGGCCTTGTTGAATGGAAGGATTGCCCCCTCTTATAACCCAATAGGTTTGAGCGTGCCTAGTCGATGTGGGAATCCAACAATAGGCTCTATAATTGACAAACCCTACGAGTATTTGTTACTTTGAAGTAGAGTGCTTGTGGTTTTTGGATGTATTATGGATGTGAAAAAGAAAAAAACATTTTTCATGCTAGAGCTGAAATATTGTGTAGACAGTGTTTTCCTTTTTTATCTGCCTCTTTTCAGTTCACATATTGGTAACTAGTGGCCAAGAGCGTGAGTTGATGTTTGAATTCTTTACTTATCTTCATCAAGGGCTGAGATGCGAGGTTTCCTAATAGCTTATATGTGGTTTCAATTTCAACTCAATTGTTGCTTACTTTTGACTAGTGTATATGTCTACTTTAGTTCTTTCTATTTGTTATTGATAATTTAGAGTAATGATTATATTTGATTACGGAAAGCTATGTATGAATCTTAAAATTCTCTTTCTAGAATCTATTAACATATTGAAATTTTTCTGTATTTTCTCATATTTATCCAATAATACATGATTTAGTACATAGAAATTTCGTTAAATACAATTATTAGTAGGTCGGCCTAAATAACAAATATTTGTAGCAAAGTTTTTGTGGTTGGCTTATGCCACACCTAATGCTAAACAAAGAGTAATAATCTGGTAAAGAACTTCAACCACTTCTCCTCTCTTCCCTTTAAAATATTCAAGATTGACGGTTAAGATGTTGTTCATGTGAATATGTGGGTCCATTTGTCATTGCATTGATTCTTACGTAATTGATCTATATGAGCAAGGTAAAGATGAACCATTGACTTGGTTTAATCTTAACCCAAACAAGAAACCAGATTAATAAATTATTAATTACTTATTTGACTATGTAATAAACCAGATTATACCAGTCCTAATTAACTGAAATCCTTTATACAAGTAATGAAAATATTAATGCATAATCTATGATAAAACTTGAAGGAATTTCCAGTTTTATACCAGTCCTAATTAACTGAAATGCATCTGCTGATTTTTAATGCAATCCTTTCTTTACATGAACTTGAAAGGGTTTGATTATTTCTTTACATGTGGTAAGAAAAATTGCACTTTAGAGAGACGGTTTTCACTCTCTTTTTGGTCATTAGAAGCTTCATCCTAAAGACAAATCATAGTTTCCATGACAACAATTATCTCTTTTTGTTAGAAATCATATTTTTGTTGCCGAAAGTCTACTATAAGTGTGTTAATTTGTAATTAAGTAGTAGAATATGCGCATGCAGTTTAAAACAATTGGATATTTCAACCCTTTTGCAAGAGCTAGTCCTTTCTGACAATCTTCATAACAACCCTTAATCTCTAGTTTGATTATTATAGAACAATACTAATTTATGTATTATAGGCAAATCAAAGTAAAGATAGTTGTCCCCTAAATAACTTATCTCACTGTTTATGCATTGTTTTTCTCACATAACTTGAAAGGGTTTGATAATTTTATTCTGGTTATGGTGTCATTTATTTATTCTTTGAGTGTGTATGAGAGACCTAATATATTAATATTATTGTAACATCACCCTATCAATCTAATATATATATATATATATATATATATATATATATATATATATATATATATATATATATATATATATATATATATAGTCTCAAGCATTGACATGACGGATTCTGAAACTATAGATATGGATATGGTTAACGTGAGAGTAGCTTCTAGGGTAAGGCCACCTTCTTCTAATTCTAGTATTCCTACAACTAGTTCTAGAAATAAACGTAAAACATAAGAAGTTTGGAATTATTTTGAGACATATGTTGATGAGAATAAGAATGAGAGAGCTAGGTGTAAGGCATGCAATAAATCTTATGCATATGGTAGTGCCACACATGAGACTAAAAATTTGAAGCGTCATATGGGAAATTGTCCAAAACGTGCCAACCATGATGTAGGGCAATTATTGATTGATCATGATCATAGATTGCAAAGTAGAAAGATTAGTCAAGAGACTTATCGTGAATATATGGCCTTATCAATTATTCAACATAACTATCCATATTCATATGTGGAGAATCAAGGAACTAGGAGAGTCTTTTCGTATGTGTGTAAGGAGCTTATGCATTATTCTAGGAACACCGCTAAGGCGGATTGCTTAAAAATATATGAAAGGATGAAGAAAAAAACTAAGAGTGAATTAGAGAGGCTTACTAGTAGAATATGCTTAACTTCTAATGTTTGGACTTCTGGTACAACTGAGGGATATATTTCTTTGACAACTCATTATATAGATGAGGATTGGGAGTTATAAAGTAAAATATTGAACTTTTGCCATATTCCTCCTCCACACTCAATGGTTGTTTTGGCAGATAATATTATGAATTTCTTGCAAGAGTGGGGAATTGAAAAGAAAGTTTTCTCAATTACTTTAGATAATGCAAGTAGTAATGATAAGATGAAGGATATCTTGAGGAACCAGCTTTGTGTGCAGAATGCTTTGTTATGTAGAGGTGAATTTTTCCATGTGCGATGTTCTGCACATATCTTGAATTTTATTGTTCAAGAAGGGTTAAAAGCTACTAGTGTCGCTTTAAATAAGATTCGAGATAGTGTGAAATATATTAAAGCAACTGAGGCTAGCAGAATCAAGTTTGGAGAACTTGCTGTACAAATAGGAGTGAAAAGCTCAATGGGGTTGAGATTGGATGTTTCCACTAGATGGAATTCACATTTTTAATGCTTGAAACGACGTTAATATTTCATCCTGTGTTTGTGGCTTTATCAACAATAGATCTCAGTTATAAATTTTGTCCATCAGATGACGAATGGGATAGGGGGCCAAGGATATGAAAGTTCTTGGAACCATTTTATGATATTACAACTTTATTCTCGGGTTCTAAATATCTTACAGCAAACTTGTACCTGAAATGTGTGTGGGAAATTCAATTGCGTTTAATTGAAGAGAGGATGAGTGAGGATGAAGTTGTTAGGAGCATGGCGGAACAAATGATCCCAAAATTTACAAAATATTGGGATTCTTATAGTTTTGTGTTGACGATTGCAACTATTCTTGACCCACGTCTCAAGTTTCAGTTTGTGGAGTATGCTTTTAACAAGGTTTATGATTCAACTACTGCCACACAGAAGTTGGAGGTTGTTAAGAATAACTTGCAAAAGCTTTTTCAAGCTTACGAGGCTAAATATTCTAAAGAAGTTCCTGCCTCACCTTCAGTTGTTTCTCCTGCGAGTGGTTCTACTTTTAGTACGCGTGTAGATCATTCTTCTATAAGTCACTATACTTTTTAGTTTTTATATTCTTATGATAAATAAAGTATTGTTTATTGTTTAATTTTAACTGTTGACACTTAACTGTTTAAATGATGCAGGATTTTGACAACTATGAGAGTGTTTTCATTTCCACTAAGAAATCCAAATTAGATCTTTATTTGAAAGAGATGAGGTTTGATCATGTCAAATATCAGAATTTGGATATCCTCGATCACTGGAAGAACAATCGTGATCGTTATTTGGTACTTGTCATGATGGCTCGTGATATCATGGCAATACCAATAACATCCATTGCCTCAGAGTCCGCTTTTAGTATTGGTAGTAAAGTGCTCAACAAATATCGAAGCTCACTTCGACCAAAAAATGTAGAATCTTTGATATGCACTCAAACTTGGCTATATGGATATGAATTTACAGGTAACATGTTAACATAATATTTCATATATTTTATTATTTACATTTATTAATATTTGTAGTTGATCATTGTTTTGTAGATGATGAGGTGAATAATGATTTGGATGATGATCTTGATGTGCCATTAACTAATATCGGGAATGTGGAATCAAGAGACTCTATCACCCCCACTGTGGGATGAACATTTGCTGCCCTAAGAATATTTTTTGTTCAATATTGGATTATGTATTTGTTTATTTTAGTTGGTATTTATAGTTTATTGACTTATTTTGTTTGTTTATGTGTAATTGTGTATTAATGATTATGTATTTGTTTATTTTGGTTGGTATTTGTAGTTTTGTATTATATGTTATTGTTTGTTTATTTTGGTTCCTATTTGTTTATATTCTAAATTGAATTGAATTGAATTTAGAGTAGTTGATTTAGGGGGTGTAAATGTAAAAAATTAAAATTGTAGGAATTATGGGGGTGTAACTGTCATAATTGAAAACTATTGGGGGTGAAAAAACTAAACCTGGAGAGAGAAAAAAAGGGTACCCGCGGGTCCACCCGTACCCACATAGGGCAGGGTACGGGTCCAATATTTTGGATCCGTACCCGTTTGGCCTATACCCTTGATGACCCAACCCACTTACCCGTTTTGCCAAGTCTAACAAAGGGGCATTAGTGATATATTTTTCAAACTTTGTGGGTTCATTTGATAAAAAAACATGAAAATCAATATTCAGAGTGACATATCTAGAAACCTGGAAGGTATTCTATGATATTCTTCTTTTAATTTAATGTCATATAATATTGCAGAGGAATAATTAGATAGCCCGTTATAATTATTCAAAACGAATTCTACTTTAATCAATTTTTTAAAAATTTATATTATGAGACAAACAAAGGCTAGATCATTTATAATCAACCTTAAAATAATTTTAACTGATACAAAGTCAAAATAAGGGTATTTTGGTAGAATAAAGTTTTTTTTGTTAAAATTGATTAAAATAAAATTATTTTTGGAAATAATGAGGAATAAAAAAACTATTTTTTAAGTCGGTAAGTGATGTGAAGGGGTAAAATTTACTGTTAAAACTTGGATACAAATATCATTAATGGTAAGGGTGTTTTTAATATTTTTTGGAACAAAGTGGATGATTCAGATAGTAAATAATCTCAAGGGGTTTAAAAAAATACAATAGATGACAGAATCTGTCAACCACATCTTCAAGAGGAGTTGTTGGATAGTTCTTCAAATATGAGGGCTGGTCAAGGTGATTTTTCATACCTTTAGGATGTGAGTAGATAAACTGAAACCTCTGAAGAGGTGTGAGATCTGTAAATCTAGCTTAGGGTTTGCAAATGAAACAGAAAAAACAGAGAAAAATGTTTAATTTCGTATTTTCAATGATTCAATTATCAAGCTACAGTGAAGAGCTACTTTACTCTTTTTATACAGAAACAAGAACGAAGAGTAAAGTGGTTTTAAGTAAAGTGTATTTTACAACTAACTTTACTGAAAGCAAAAACGACATCGTATTGCAGAATTACAATGTCCTCCTGCTATTTGAATTGTTTGCAGTTTCGTCCTTTGACCAACATCCCCTCTCAAACTAGACATTTTCCTTCTGCCGCTTCAGCAATCTTTCTTCTACTAGCATTCCAAATTTATTGGCTCTTTTACCAACACCCCTTCTGAAACTAAAGTATCTGTCTGATACCTTTGTGCTCATATAACCCCTTGAGGTAACACACACTCAACTTCTTCAATTTCAGCTACTCAGGATAAGCAGCTCAACTTCAGTTCTCCATATGCATTGTCAGTTTAAGATGAGCAGCTTTTCAGTGGCATTAAAAGCAACAAGAAGACCATAATCCAGCTCAAAGCTACTCTACAATTTCAGCTTCACCAGTTTTAACTTCAACTGATCACTCTGCAGCAGCACATTTTCTTGCAAAAACAACAAGAAGAACATAATCCAGCTCAAAACTACTCTGCAATTTCAGTTTCACCAGTTTTAACTTCAACTGATCACTCTGCAGCAGCACATTTTCAGTTGCAAAAACAACAAGAAGAACATAATCCAGATCAAAACTACTTTGCAATTTCAGTTTCACCAGTTTTAACTTCAATTGATCACTCTACAGTAGCACATTTCCAGTTGCAAAAAAAAAAAAAAAACAACACCAATGCAAAAACATCTCTACAATTCTAGTTTAAGCAATTTCAACTTTACAACACCAATGCAAAAACAACTCTGCAATTCTAGTTTCAGCAATTTCAACTTTCAGTAGATCAACTCATCAGTGGCACATTTTCAGTGGAACTCAGCATATTAAGCTGGCAAAACATAACACCCAATGAAGAAAAAAAACCTTTAACTAACTAACTTCAATTAATCAACACTAAGAACAAAACAACCAGCTCAAAACAATATCTCAACAACTCAACTTAACAACTCCTCAAAACAATATCTCAACTACTCAACTTAACAACTCCTATCTCAATCATACAGTTCAACCACAACCTCCAGTTTAACAACTCTACACCCAACTCTTCTCAATTCTGTAAACTATCTCAAAATCATAAAAAAAAATCACAATCTGCCACTACTACAAACCACCCATCTGTCACTACTGCCACAACTCTACACTCTACCACAACTCCTTCAAAACTCCATTTGTAAACAACCATCAAAGAAAAAACACATCTGTCACCTTACGTACTACGAGAACTAGTATACAGCTACACGTAAATCAGAAATCGAAATCGAATAAAATGACAGTTGAGACTTAGTACAGTATAGACTGCATTTTTCAACCATTTTTCAACAGCAGATTTCAACCACTTTCTAGGTGCATTTTGATCTTCTTCTGCATTACAAAAACAGATAAGAATCAGTACGTATTACAAGAAACTGCAACCACATTTAGTTTCTGCCTCAGCTCAGTAAATTGAGCAGCAGATAATGCCTTTGTCAACACATCCGCAATCTGCAATTTCGATGGTACATACTGAACTGTCAAATTCTTGGCAAGAACTTGCTCCCTAATATAGTGAGCATCTATTTCTATATGCTTTGTTCGTGCGTGAAAAACTGGATTTGAAGCTAAGGCTCCAGCACTTGTGTTGTCACACCAAATGACAGGTTTCGAGGGCAGGTGAAGGTTGAGTTCAGTAAACATACTCTGAAGCCATGCAACCTCTGCAGCAGTTTGTGCTAATGCCCTGTATTCAGCTTTAGTGGATGATAACGCAACAACTTTTTGTTTCCTAGAGCTCCACTGAATTAGATTAGGTCCAAGATAGACACAATATCCACTAGTAGACCTCCTATCTTCAACATTACTACCCCAATCCGCATCAGCATAGCACTCAATGTTTAGAGAACTTGCTGGTTTAAACTGCAGCCTATAGTGTAGTGTCCCTTTAACATATCGAAGGACTCGCTTGCATGCTTGCCATTGTAACTCAGTTGGAGCTTGTAAAAACTGAATAAGACGATTAACTGTGAAGCTAATATCTGGTCTAGTCAATGTTAGGTACTGCAAAGCTCCTATTGTGCTGCGATATAATGTAAGGCTTTCAAATAAATCACTATCATCAGTACTCAGTCTAGTACCAACAGCCATTGGTGTAGAGCATTGGTGAGCATCCATCATTCTGGTTTTGACAAGCAAGTCTGAGGCATATTTGGACTGCCTGAGATGTAAACCAGCGGCTGTCCTAACTGCTTCTAGGCCCAAAAAATATTTGAGTGATCCTAGAGTTTTCAAGGCAAATTGCTCATTTAAATCTTCCAACAACTGAGTTATATAGGCTGCATCAGAACCAATGATTAAAATATCATCTACATAAACAAGAACATAGATTAGTCCTGATGATTTCTTAAGAACAAATAAACTCGAATCTGAAACTGAGTTTTGAAAGCCTTTGGCTTGGAGAGCAGCCTTGAGTTTATCAAACCATGCCCTAGGGGCCTGTTTAAGGCCATATAGAGCCTTGTTTAATTTGCACACATATGACGGGTGAGCAGATGATTCAAATCCACTTGATTGCTGCATAAACACTAGCTCACTTAAAGTACCATTAAGAAACGCATTGTTGACATCAATTTGTTGAACATCCCATGCATTAGTTACTGCTAAAGTGAGAACTATTCTGATGGTGGATGGTTTGATAACTGGACTAAACGTCTCAAAATAGTCCAAACCAGGCGTTTGTTGAAACCCCTTAGCTACTAGCCTGGCTTTGTACTTCTGCAAAGTACCATCAGCATTCAATTTTGTTCTGAAAACCCATTTATTGCCAACAATATTCATGTCTGCAGTAGGAGAAACAAGGGTCCAGGTGTTGTTCCTAACGAGAGCATCAAATTCTGCCTGCATAGCCTCTTTCCAAACTCCAGTTTTTAATGCTTCAAAGAATCGACGAGTTACGATTCTATAATGGGTATGAGGTTGTGAGATAAATGAAACATGATCCAAAGACTCACATGTGGAATTAACATGACCAGCAGCAACTTTGGCTCTTGTAACCATAGGGTGAGAATTAAGTTTGATAGGTAGTTGAGCATTAGGGAACTGTGAAGTAGTAAGGTCAACCTCAAGCTGACAATTTTGTAAAGTACCTAATGATGGAGTGGTAGGTAATGGAGATGGAGAAGAACAAGACAGACTAGGTTGAAATTGAGCAGGCTGCAAAGAGGTACCAGAACCGCCAGAGTGTGCCTTTAGATGTGGATTGGAATTAGGAACCTTGCAACTAGATGCAGGATCACGGGCTGGTATTGAAGTATCAAGATCAACTTCAATATGACATGTTGGCAAATTGTAGGAGGAAGAAATAACAGGTAATTGAGACACTGGATTAAGACTGTGGGAATTAGATGGGATAGATTCTGATTGAATAGTGTGTAATGGAAAACCAGATTATTCTGCAACTTTAGAGATAGTAGGTAAGGATGAATCAGTCAACGGTGAAGAGGATGTACCTGCTGCTGAATAGTAAGTGCCAACTGCTGGATTGTTAGGATCAGTCTGAGAGCCAGTTACCACTTGGGGATCAGAGGCTACTGAAGATGGACTATACTGGAAAACTGTATATGGTAGTGGATGGATATTACTGGAATAAGTATTAGAGGAGTTGGCTGAAGGATCAGTGCTAGGTTGATAAGGAAGCTTATTAAGCTCTAGAGAATATGGAAACTCATTTTCATTAAACTTAACACTAGGAGTAATAAAGATCTTCCTATCAGCCCTTAGACATTTATAACCTTTGTGAAGTAAACTATACCCAACAAATACACACTTTGAGGAATGGAAATCAAACTTGTGATTATGAAAATTCCGAAGAAAAGGGAAACAAGCACATCCAAACACTTTAAGACTATCATACACAAGATATTTATTAAAAAGTAGATAATAGGGAGTGTTATTATTCAAGACAGTAGTGGGCAGTCGGTTGATGAGAAAAGCTGTTGTTTCAAAGGCCAGCCACCAATATTTTAAGGGCATGGATGCGTGAGCTAATAAGGTAAGTCTTGTTTCAATAATATGTCTATGTTTCCTCTCACTACGGCCATTTTGCTGGTGGACATAAGCACATGAGTACCTAGGTTGAATACCACTTTCAATCAGATAAGGAAGTAAGGCTTTGTACTCACCTCCTTGTTGATCGCAGAAGACACTTCGACTTAGTTCCAAAGCGCCTCTCGGGCAAGGTGATGAAACTTGATAAAGGTAGATTTAACTTCACTTTAGTCCTAAGAGGAAACAAGACCAGGTGAACCCAACTAAAATCATCTAGCCGCACATAATACTTAAATCCTTCTACTGAAGTGATTGGGGCAAGACCCCACACATCACTGTGAACAAGAGCTAAGGGTTCTGTGGCATGTGATTGGGACAAGGGAAAACTGTTTTGATATAACTCTCCTAGCTGACACGCATCACAAAAACTAGACACTTTGGTAGGCAGAATCAGATTGTCAGTGAGAGAGACAGATTGGGAAGTGTAGACAAGATTTTATGCAATGTAGTAGGGTTAGGATGCCCTAATCTTTTATGCCAAATCATGTGTTGGTATGAGTGTTTGTCAACAGTCAAGCAATTTGATGTGGACAGTTGTTCATTAACAGAACATTTAACATTGTTTTCATCATCATGTACTTTATTAGTATGAACAGTAGAACAAACATTAACATCATCATGTACTTTACTAGTATGAACAGTAGAACAAACATTAACAGGATGATTAACATAATTGTCAACCATTGATGCAGGAAACTCAAATGTGAATGCATCAGCATGTATTTCATTAGTATTGGCAGTAGAACAAGTATGAGATTCAACAGAACTACATTTTGACTCATTTCTGGAACAAGAAACACTACACTGTGTTGTAAAAACAACATCTTTATTATAGCTATCATTCGAAACTACATCAGAATTTTTATTGACATTTTCAACTAACTCTAGATGTTGGTTGGACAATAGAGGATTGGTCACAAGTTTATTAAAAGGCTGAGAAGAGTCTTTGATGGAAGGATTCATAGAATGAGCAGAGGCTGCCAAGTTTTGGGACAGATAGGTTGTATTTCTTGTATTCGGACTGAGTTGATGATAAGAGACACATGGTTTTGACAGATCAGTTGTGTTTGATGGAATTTCTAGCTGATAAAGTCCTTCTTTAAGACCCCCTTGTAGTAACATGGCCTTGGTTGACTTGTCCTTAACAATACAAGAGTTAGCATCAAACTCAACAACAACATTATTATCCCTGGTAAACCTAGAAATACTCAGTAGATTTTTTGTGATTTTAGGAACACAAAGTATGTTTTTAAGATAAAGACACTTAGAATGAAGACTGCTGGGAATAAAAGAATGACCAATATGAGAAATGTGAAGGTACTCATCATTGCCAACCTGAAGTTTATCCTCACCTTCATAGTTCTTGCTAATGGTCAGCTGAGATAGGTTGGAAGTGACATGGTCAGTTGCCCCGGAGTCCATATACCATGCTGGATCAACTGGAGTAGTGATAGAGGCTTGTGGATTGTTGTAAAGTGTTGTGCAATTATGGTCTGAAACAGTATTACTTCCAAGATATACCATTGAGTTGTTACCAGTATGGGCTAGATTTGCTTGACTATGAGCTCCCATCTGATGACTGGGAACTCCAAAAGTTGCTGGAGTACTAAAATTACTCTTAGGAGTTCCAGTGTACTGTGACTGGTATGGGATAAAATGTTGTTGCTATGACTGATTAAATTGTGACTGCTATGGATTATAGTGTGGTTGCTGTGTTTGAAAAATACTATCAGGATGTTGGTGAGAGGTACCAATAGGAGGGTACTGTACTGGTTCTGTAGGATAAGTGTTGAGATGTTGTTGTGGTACTGAATTAGGAACTGTATGACTAGGAAAACTTCCATTATAGGTTGAGTTATATCTATGATAACACTGTATGGCTGAATGTCCAGCTTTATTGCACAATTGACAAATAATTCTCCCTTTGCCTATGCCTCTACCTCTGCCTCTTCCATATGTGTTAAAACCAGAGGATCTAGGGTTAAAGGGCATAGTGTTGTAAGGTAAATGTGAGTTAGCAACAGGACCAGGAGAGAAAGGTTGAGTTGTGGTGTTGTAGGCAGAGAATGAAGTTTGAACAGCTGGAGCAGGGGGCTGAACAGGTGAGTTTACATAGGAGGGTAAGGTGACATAGTTTTGTGACGTGTGTGGGTTTCCAAGAGACATTAGAAAGGGTATGGTACTGCTCAGATTGTCTGCGGTTTTGACAGAAGGATTGACGGGTAAACTAGTACCAGACACATTATAGCAACCATGATTTGTTATGGAGGCTATATTTGCTGAAGTATTGTAAAGGTCTGTGGAATTAAACTTCTCAAGACGAATTTCATACTTTTGCAACAGAAATTGTGCCTCTTGAAGAGTTACAGTATCCACTTTTGATTCTAGTCTAGAGGTGAGTGTCATTACTACTGGATCATATTCAGGCCCTAGACCATCTAACACATACTGTAATAAGTCTCCATCAGAAATAATCAATCCACTTGCAGCTAAGCTTTCTGCAGTTTCTTTCATTTTCTTCACATAGTCACTAATACTCAATGCTCATTTATGAGTAGTTTGAAGTAAATTTTTCAAATGTAAAGCTCTAGCTTTTGAGTCTGTAACAAACTCACTTTCTAAGGCTAACCAGATTTCATTGGAAAACCTACACTTAGACACAACACAGAACATGCTTTCACTAATTGAAGCTAGTAACCAACTCACTAAACATTTATCAGTCTTTTTCCACAGTATATATGCTGGATTTAAACTTTCTCCAACAGTACTACTACTCAGTTCAACTTCAGAATCACTAATCAAAATAGGTGGAGGACAAGGTACTCTACCTAACAGATGATCTTCCAGCTCATGTGAGCCAACGACAAAGAGAATCTGAGAGCTCCAAAACCGATAATTGTTCCTCGTCAGCTTGGGATTAATTACTTGTAAGCTCAAAGCAAGAACTGAGGTAGTCCGATTCTGTATTTCAGACATCATCTTCCCGGTGCTGTTAAGCGACGAGAGATAGCAGGATCTGAGGCCATTGACGTTAGTCAGTGCTCGATACCATGTAAATCTAGATTAGGGTTTGCAAATGAAACAGAAAAAACAGAGAAAAGTGTTTAATTTCGTATTTTCAATGATTCAATTATCAAGCTACAGTGAAGAGCTACTTTACTCTTTTTATACAGAAACAAGAACGAAGAGTAAAGTGGTTTTAAGTAAAGTGTATTTTACAACTAACTTTACTGAAAGCAAAAACGACATCGTATTGCAGAATTACAATGTCCTCCTGCTATTTGAATTGTTTGCAGTTTCGTCCTTTGACCAACATCCCCTCTCAAACTAGACATTTTCCTTCTGCCGCTTCAGCAATCTTTCTTCTACTAGCATTCCAAATTTATTGGCTCTTTTACCAACATATAGTCCTTTTCATTAACACGAAATTATCCCACAAATTTTTTTGAGCCAAACTTCAGGAGAAATGGTTCTTGGGGGAACCGGGGGAGTCAATTGCCTTAAGAGCTTCCCCTAAAATCTAAGAACATCTAAAGTATACAATTTTTTGAAGTCCACAAAAAGATTTCACCGATTTTGTAGAGCCTCAATCCCTTTTTTCCACTCCAAGCTTTGTGTTTTATATTCATATTCATATTCAAATGACATGTGCATCGTGTGTGAATTCAGATTAGATTGTTTTTATTCCAGAAAGGAAAACCATCTTTTTAATTAGTTTATTTAATTTATGTTTACTCATACAATGCTCCATCAATTCTTGTGAAGATCTATGCACGGAATTCTCTATGGTTTATTTTCTATGCCCATCTACCCCCAATTCCGGACAAATTCCTTGTAAAATTGAAATGTTAAAAAACCTGGATGTTAAGAGAAATACTTACATGAAATGATCTTATCACCTACACCTCATCTAGATAATAGTGAGACCATCCAATGACAGAGAGAGATGTGTTTAATGCATATAAACAAAATTTTCTCTTTCATTCACCTATTCGCATGATTGATCAATAACTATCTTATATCATTCATCAATAACCATCACCGTGATGTGTGATTATGAAAACTAATTCTATATGTCATTATATCATTGGAAAGTACACCACAGCACCTAGACAAGTTGGTAAGACTATCCTACATTAGTTTTTCTCATATGATATTAATATGAATAGCTAATGGATGGAGTGGACTGAGGTAAGACTAAAGTCAGGGCCGACACGACATGACAAGACACGAAGCATGGCACGGCACGGCCCACGTGGGCCTTAAGAAAAGCATATGAGCCGGTACGACATGACACGAAAAAAATAAAAAAAGAATTTAAAAAAATAAAATACTAATCTATGTTTACAACTAAGATATATTTTAAGATTTTAAGAATTTAGAAATTAATGAAAATGAATATGTATGATAATTATTAATCCTAATTTCTAAGTTTGTATTTGTAATTTACAATTATAATTTATAAATAATAAAAAGTGTTGAAATTCAATTAATATTTCAATGTCTCATTATTTTATAATATTTCATAATGATTATATATTTTTTTAATTAAATATAAATACAAAATATCACTAAATATAACATATAAAATATTTTTATAATAATTATTAATAATAAATCAAAATTACCATAATTTATAAATATTAAATATTTTTACAAAGCATGCGAGCTAGCCCACGACACGACCCAAGGCACAGCATGATAGGACACAAATTTTGCAGGCCTTGGCACGGCATGGCCCATGACACGATGGGCCTTGAATTTTTAGCACAGCCCACCGCTAGCTCTAGGTAAGACCCAACCTAATTAAAACCATAAAAATTCTATCCACCCTACCCCAACCATTGTTGAAGTTTGGAAACATATTGAATTCGGGTGGGTTCGGGTTAACCCAAATTCTTTATTTTTTAAAATAAGTTTTATTATACTAAATTTTAAAAAATATATATAAATTAATTACATTTTTTAATATATTTAAGGTATTAAATTAAAGAATAATACTACACATACATTATTCTCATACAACATTATGTGACAAGATATAATTGGGTGAAAGTTTAATTTTAACTTTAAATTAGCCAATCATATCTTGTCACATAATGTTGTATGAGAATGATGTATGTGTAGTATTACTATAAATTAAAAAAAATCCATTCACTATCGACGCCCATTGACTCGTCGCGGCCACTATCACAAGAGTATCTCCGACGACATAATTTACAGGAAAATTATCAGAATAAGTAGATCTACCCAAACATCTTTACTTTCAGTGGAAAAAAGATGCATATTGCGATCGTAGGAGGCGATCAAGGTTTACCTTGCAACCACCGTCATCAAAACGAGTCTGGTAACACCACTCATATAAAATTGATCAGAACATTATTATCTATCTAACCATACAACTAACATATGCAAATAACTCTTACATTTGCCATAGGAAGCGATCAAAAGTTTTGGCATTCAAAAATTTGATCGCTGGTTGTGGCTCCCAAAGCTGTATTTTTAGGCCAAGATCTACATATGGATAAATAGACTGGAAGCTAAGAAACTTTTTCGAGTGAACGGTTTCATCGGATGAGTTTTGATGATGGTGGGCAAAGGCGGTAAAAGTAAATCGGCGAGTGCTTCTATTTTAGAATATCATATTAAATTATCATTTTTTTAAAATAATTTTTTGATTATTAATTTATTTCAAAAATAAGATTGTGTGTATTTTGGATTATCCCAAGCCACCCCATACTCATTACTAACTAGGGAGAGAAATGCATGATTCATGGCCTTAATTAAGAGCATGTGCTGGAACGATTTGTATTTTGTAATACCTCAATTTTTTTTATAAAAATACATATTCCATCGTGACTGTACAAGCTTCTCAAAGGGCACTTGCATTTATAACTACTTAATTGATTTGATTTCCCAATTCCCATAAATTTTCTACTCATTCAAAGCACGTTTCATTTAACTTTCTTGTTAGACTTTTCTCACCACCTATATCTCAATCTCTCTTGGATTCTACTGTGCTTAGAACTAATCTGACTTTGTTTACTATAACTAAAATCTGTTCATATATCGAGTTGCTCTGGATAGTCTTCTAATGCAATTTTTATTAACACGAAATGGGCTTCGCATTTGCAAATCCCACAACTTAATTTTTGAGCCAAACTTCAAGATAAATAGTTCTTGGGGAAGTCCATTGCTTAAGTGTTTCCACTTTCCCCTACAATCTCAGAACGTCTAAAGTACATAGTTTCCTGAAATCCGCAAACAGATTTTACCCATCTTGCAGAGCCTCAATCACCTTTTACCACTGCACGCTTTGAGTTTTAAATTTATATTCAATTGACCTGCATCTTATGTTAATTCAGAGGAGATTGTGTTTATTACAAGAAATGAAAACCGTATCTTTTTAATTTATGTTTGATTTTCTCTTCCTTAATCATACAATACTTTTATCAATTTGTGTGAAGATCGCTCGTACGTGAGGAATTCTCTTCTAATTAGAATTGTTTATTGTCTATGTCCATATCTACTCCCCATTTGCAAGACAAATTACTTGTAAAATTGAAATCTTAATAGGCTTGATGATAAAAGAAATATTTATATGGGACAATCTTGTTATATCATCCAGGTGATGGTGAGACGTGTGTTTGACAGATATATGCCAAATTTTCTCTTCCATTTACCTATTAGCATAATTGAATTATTCATCAATAACTATCACCATAAGGAGCCGTTATCAAAACTAATTATATAAAATAAGTGATAAGATTGTCTCAAATTTTTCTTAAATGTTAATAGGGATGGTAATGGGTGAATGGGGCGGGTTAAGACCCAACCCAATTAAAACCATAAAATCGCTATCCACCCCAACCTAACCCATTGTCTAAAGACTTCTAAACTCTAAAGTTTGGAAATAGATTGGATTGGTATGAATTTGGATTTGGGTTTGGGTTAGCGATTTAACCCAAACTCTATTTTTTTATTTAAATTTTATTATATTAGATTTATTAAAAAAATATAATTTATAATTACATTTTTCTTATAAATATATTAAAGGTTATATAGATTAATGATTTAACCAAAAAAAATCCATCCACCACTAATAACCATTGATCGGTCGCTGGCCACCATCATCGGAGTAGATCCAACGACATAATTTACATGAAAATTATTAGAATAAGTAGATCAAAACTACTATCTAACTTTCATTGGAAAAAGATGCATACTGTGACCGTAGGAGGCGATCAATGTTTACCTCACAGCCACTTTCATCAAAACGAGTTTGGAGACACCACTCATATAAAATTGATCAGAAAATTATTCTCTATCTAACCACGCGACTATCATATGCAAATAACTTTTACATTTTCCACAGGAGGCTGTTTGTGGCCAAAGCTGTATATTTGGACCGAGATCTACATATGGATAAATGAGTAATATTACACTTACAAAGAAATTTTACAAAGATTTCCATACAAAGTGATGTGACAAACCTCACTTTGTATAGAAATTTTTGTAAGATTTATATTTAAGTATAGTATTATTGATGGATAAATAAATTGGAAGCTAAGAAATGTTTTCATGTGAACATTGAGTTTTGATGATGGGGGCGAAGACGGCAAAAGTAAATCGACAACGCTTCTATTTTAGAATATCATATTAAATTATCAATTTTTAAATTAATTTTCTGATTCTTAATTTATTTCAACAATAAGATTGGATGTATTTTGGATTATCCCAGACCACATACTCATTAGTAGGGGTGAGCACGGGTAGCAGGTAGAACCGAAACCGGGGGATAGAATCAAAATCGGAACCAGAACCTACCCGGAACCGGTACTGTGCGGGTAGGTTCCGGTTCCAATTTTTTGGAATCGATACTGTGCGGTTCCGGTTCCGGTTCTTGTGTGTGGAGGAACCAGAACCTGTAAAAAGGGTACCCTGTTTGGAACCTGTACGGGTACCCTGTTTGGAACCTGTAAGGGTACCCTGTTTGGAACCGATTTTTGGAACCTATTTGGAACCTGTTTTGGAACCTGTTCGGAACCTATTTTAGAACCTGTTTGGAACCTGTTTTGGAACCTGGACTACAATAAAATATTTGTGAAATGTGAATAATGGAGGGTTTTTATTATTTTACATATAAAAAAATTTAAAATAGAAAAAGTTAAATTTTTAGAATAACCTAATTAAATAAATATACGAATACAATTATACTTATTACATATAAATTACAGCATATTAAAAGCTTTAATATATTATAATACATTAATATTAAAGTTTTGATTAATTAAGTGAATAATTGGAATTATGATCCAATTAAAAGTGTTTTACATTTTTAATGTTATTAAAAGAATTATTTTTGAATAAAATAGTATATTTGATTGCGTAATAATATATTTAGTTATTTACTTCAATTATCAATTCTAAGTATATCTATAATAAATTAGTAATTAAGTAATTATATATGATAAATTGATAAACATTAATAAATTTAATTACTA
The DNA here is from genome assembly GCA_026225825.1 of Pistacia integerrima. Classification (NCBI taxonomy): domain Eukaryota; kingdom Viridiplantae; phylum Streptophyta; class Magnoliopsida; order Sapindales; family Anacardiaceae; genus Pistacia; species Pistacia integerrima. The sequence goes on from CM047738.1 coordinate 30,345,263, forward strand.
GTTAAATATCATACTTAATCAATTATAACATTACATTATAGTTAAATGATTACTTAATTAATTATAATTTTATAATATTACTTAATTGATTTATAGTATAATTAATTATAGCATTACATTAATTGATTACTACTTAATTAATTGACTTATAAGTTATAACATTTAGTATATTACTTAATTAAATAATTAGAAATTTAATTAATTATAGCATTACATTATAGATTTATAGTATAATTACTTAGTCAATTATAACATTTTATTATAAACATTAATACAAACTTAATTAAATGATTAAAAATTTAATTAATTATAATAGTACATTAAAAATTTATAATATGATTACTTAATAGTTAATTCACTATAACATTACATTATAGTATGATTATATAATTAATTATAACATTACATAATTAAATGATTACTTAATTGATTATGACATTATATTATAAATATTACTAATTACTAATTTACTACATAAATATTAGTATAATACTTAATTAAATGATTAGAAATTTAATTAATTACAACATTACATTATAAATTTATAGTACGATTATGTAATTAATTGTAACATTACATTATAATTAAATAATTACTTAATTAATTATAATATTCTATTATAAACAAATTAATTATAATATTATATTAAAGACTTATAGTATGATTACTTAATTGATTGTAATATTTCACTATTTCATTATAGTATGATTAGTTGATTACATAATTAATTATAACATTACATAATTAGATGATTATTTAATTGATTATGACATTATATTATAAACATTAATTATAACATTATTACATTATATTATATTATGATCACTTAATTAATTATAGTATTACATAGTTAAATGATTACTTAATTAGTTATAAATTTATAACATCACATTATAAACATTAGTAATTTACTACATTATTATTTATTACATTACTTAATTAAATGATTAAAATTTTAATTAATTATAATATAACATTAAAGATCTATAATCTGATTACTTAATTCACTATAACATTACATTATAGTATGATCACATAATTAATTATAACATTACATAATTAAATGATTACTTAATTGATTATGAGTTATGATATTATGTTTTAAACATTAGTAATTACTAATTTACTACATAAACATTAGCACAATACTTAATTAAATGATTAAAAATTTAATTAATTATAACATTACCTTATAAACATTTCATTATAAACATTAATCAAGCATTACATTATAGTTAAATAATTACTCAATTAAATTATAATATTATTATATTACATTATATTATGATCACTTACTTAATTATAGCATTACATAGTTAAATGATTACATAATTAGTTATGAATTTATAATATTACATTATAAACATTAGTAATTTACTATATTATTACATTATTTAATTAAACGATTAAAAATTTAATTAATTATAACATTACCTTATATATTTATAGTATGAATATTTAATCAATTATAACATTCCATTATAACCATTAGTATATTAATTAAATGATTTGAAATTTAATTAATTATAATATTAAATTATAGATTTATAGTATGATCACTTAATTCATTATAACATTACATTATAGTATTATAGTATGATCATATAATTAATATAACATTACATAATTAAATGATTACTTAATTGATTATGACATTATATTATAAACATTAGTAATTAATTTACTAATTTACACAATACTTAATTAAATTATTAGAATTTTATTAATTATAACATTACATTATAAATTTATGGTATGGTTAGTTAATTAATTATAACATTCAATTATAAATAATATTACAATACTTAATTAAATGATTAACAATTTAATTAATTATAATTAAACCCTAAACCCAAATAGTATATTTGTTAGGGGTGCATTTGTAAACTTTTAAGGTATTTTTGTCATTTTTTAAACTAATAGGGGGGTAATTGATTTTTTACAGCGTACCCCGGAAAGGAACCGAAATCTGCATTTTAGGTTCCGGTTCCTTGAATTGAAGAACCTACATTGTGCGGTTCCGGTTCTGGTTCCTTTTTTGGGAACCTGCATTGTACGGTTCCGGTTCTGGTTCCCCCAAAAAATGGAGGGTACCTGGAACCGCTCACCCCTACTCATTAGTCATTACTAACTCAACGGTTTTTCTTTTTCTTTTTCTTTTTTTTTTTTTAACTCATGAAAGGAGAAAAAGGTTTGGGTTAAAAACACGTGGGGCCCATGATTTGTGTTAAAAAATAACATTTCAAATAAACAATTATTTATTTTATATTTTCTTTCCTCTATTGCCATAAAAATTTTATTTCACATCAATTTTTTTAATACAAAATTACAAACATTTGAAACAAGTTCTTCGAAATAAACAAAATACAAGTGGTAATTTGTATGGGTTTTATCAGTTCTGGAAGTAATTAGTTTCGTGATTTTTTATGTTTTCAGACAAACATGTCAAACATGTTTTTATTTTTAGTCTTTTCTAATATTTTCAAAAAATCAGAAAACGGATAACAAAATTCATAAACACACCTATAGTTTTTAGGTTTTTGTGATACATTTCTAGATTTTGATAATTTACAATCATTATTAATGTTTAATTTGTTATGATTCATACTATGATAATCTATTGGGAGAATCTCATAGACTACCCTTAAGGTTTCAGAATTTACATTGGATGGTAGTTTTCACAATTTGTATCAAATGGACCCTTAAAGTTTAAATTTTTTATCATGAATACCACTTTTCCCTAACTTTGGTATGTTACCGTTTGCATTGGATCGGTGAAACGTTAACTTTGGTCTTGTAAGAAAGTGTTGAGATAAAATAATATATTTGGTCTTATAAGATAGTGTTTTATAAATCTAATGGCAACATAATAATATTAGGGTAAAAGAGTATTTATGATAAAGTTTTTAAACTTTAAAGATCTATTTGATAAGGTTAAGATGCATCAGTGATACATTTCAAATTTTAAATGTATATTAACTAATTAAAAAGTGTCAAAGTTGATATCAAAATATATATCTTATTTATCTCTCTTGATTCCTCACTTCACTTTTGATCCTCTAAAGTTCCGATCTATGCTTTTTTTAAAGAAAAATGCTATCTTTGCAAAGACAATACAAAGAGAGCTACAAAGTGATATCAGCAGAAAGGAAAAAACAAAGAAAAAATGGAAAAAGAGGGAGAAAGAGAGAGAGAAATCATGAAGATGAAGGGTGGAAATTGTCTTTGTATACCTTCTTTGTTTTTGTCTTTGTAAGATTAGTATTGCTCTTTTTTAAATTATATTCATCTCACGTACCACCAAAAGATGGTTGACATAATTAACAAATCTCTATCATTATTTATTCGTTTTTTACATTAAAAAAAAAAAAAAATTCAACAAATTTTGCATTCAGCTGAAAAAGAAGGCCACTTTCCTCTCTTTTCTTCTTCCTTTTCTTTTCTTCAAATTTTTCTTTACTATTGTGCGCCTCCAAATTCATCTCCCACTATTGTGCCAACTTCACCACCTTCCACCACCATCATCACAGCCATCTTCTCCACCTCCTACAACCTCTCACCTTCTAAGCCCAATGCAAATCAATCTGACCTCTCCACACCTTCTACTCCATCACCTCCTACACAACCACCTGTCTCACCACCACCTCCTCAAAACACATCTCCACCCCCCATTGTCATCTACACCTTCTCCCCCTCCTCGTCAACAATCCATTTCACCTACATCACCACCACCATTTCCACCTATATCTAGTCCATCAACCAGTCCCACACAATCAACAAACTAACCAACAGACAAACAAAAAGAAATTATTACTAAATCAAAAACTAAATCCTATGAATAAAAACAAAATATGCAAAACTAATACAAACATGCAAACTAAATGAACACGAAACATGCAAACATCATACAAACGATTAACAAGAACTAAAAAGAACTAAAGCTAAAAACATTAGAAAATATCATAATTGGGTTAAGCTTAAACTTTGATGCGCATGACACACTGCAGCGTTTCCCCAATTGCGATCTTCCTGCAAAATAAAAACAAGCACGAATGAAACTGTCCTAATGAAAACTAAAGAACGTATAAAAATTAGACTTAAAGTATTTACAAACCCAAATACACACAAAGTCAAAAGCATGTTGCTCCCCAACAACGGCACCAAAATTTTGTCGAATCGATCGTCATGGCCACAAAATTAGACCTAAATACCGTAGTTAGTGATAAGTAGGGTCGAATCCACATGGAGCAAGACTAACAACCTAATGCATTTTGAGTAGCAGAAATGAAATTGGCAATTTGATTAATGAAACTAAACAAACTAAATGCAAATAATAAAAGCGTGAAATTAAAACTAATAAGGACTTTATAATAAAAACGTTGCCGTTACAGTCGACACGAGACCAACTCACACAATTCTCCTCCACCCTCTATGATCCTTTAAACCTACAAGGCAAGGCAAATAAATGAAATGGCTTTCCAGCACTCTAGGTATAATCTATCCTGTCTCACCTGATCACTCAAGTTTGATTGGTTACAGACTATCATTGAATGTCGATAAACGCTACAAGGCAATACCACTAGTTGGTACACGATTAACAAATACAATTTTTCAACACGTATCTTCCAATCAACCAACTTCACAATAGACGCAACAACAGTAGAAATGAAATTAAATCCGAAAACAACTCAATTACAATCGATGCGAAGTAATGAAAAGCAATATTCATCATTTAATTATTTCAAACCAACGTTTATCATTCAGCGAGTTCTATGAAAGCATTAAATCACAATGAACAACAATATTCATCACAAATTATGCTCAAACCATATTAAAGTATCGAAATCAAACATGAAACGAAAACAAATATAATTCGAAACACAATACTACCAAATGTCCTATAATCGGGCTCATCCAACTAGTCGAGAGCTAATGAGCTGAGTCGTGGAGTCAATCTCGATCTCGCCTACGCCGTAACAGACAACCGGGAACTCAGCCACTCATAGTGGTGATGATAGAGGCTGAAACAGTGGAAACGAAGCTGATCATGGTGAAGAGGAAGTACCGACAGCGATATGATGCAAAGAAGGGGCAAAAAAGACCAACGGACAGCCCGAAATACTAACAGACACACTCGCTGGAAAACGTTAATTTTCCGACGGGTCTTCCGGAAAATGGTGGCGAAAATGGGATCCGAAGGTACCGATGGAAAGCTCTGGTGATGGGGAGTTCAGATCAGGTCTTAGGGAGGTGAAAGTTCGTCGGAAATGAGCGAGATCGCGACAGCTAGATGGCGGATTCCGGCGGTTTTTGTGGCAGCTGAAGCTTGCAAAGGATAGATCCGACCATAAGGAAGGTAGATCGACCACCAGAGAGCCCAAACATCACCAGAGTTCACCAAAAAATGGCAAAATCACGGCTGGAAGATGAAGAGTCGGGGTGGAAAACGCGGCGTGATTTGCGGTGGTGATGCGAGATGATCTGATCGATGGACGGGGAAGATGAACCGTCGTCGGAGGCTGCCGAAAAGGGAGACGAAGGGTCGCCAGAGCTCGCTGAAAAATTGGGTGAACAGCCTCTTCTGTAACACGACCTTTCGTTTTCTTTTTATAGACAACTAAAAAAATATCACTTTGGTCCCTAACGATTGAAAAGTGACAAAATCAACCCTTACAAATATGACAGTTTACCCCCTGAACAGCATAAATGAGACAAAATCACCCATAATCCATAAACCACAACCTAATATCAACTCACACCATTTCCAAATTCATTCCAAATATGCTAAATTAGTAAGAAAAACTCAAAATATGATTTTTATACATAAATTCATAATTTCTCTTAATTGTCTCAATATAACTTCAATTCAATTACATATAGGATCTTTTTATCAACAAAATAGAGTCACTTTCATGACTCTAACAATTGTCATCTACACCTTCTCCCCTTCCTCGTCAACAATCCATTTCACCTACATCACCACCACCATTTCTACCTATTTCTAATCCATCAACCAGTTCATCTCTACCAGCACCACCGCCACCACCAATAGCATCTAATCCACCAACGAGTTCATCGCCCCCACCACTGCTAGTATCTAATCCACCCAGGAGTTCACCTTCACTACCACCAGTATTTACTCCAACGAATTCCCCTCCACCACCACCATTGGCCAATCCACCAACAAGTCCTCCTTCACCCTCAAATTCATCTCCATCACCACCATCTGATCCACCAAAAGCTTCACCTCCACCATAAACACCATTTACTCCACCAAATAGTTCCTACTTGATGATAAATATGCTTTACCCAAGTAGTTGACATTTCACAAGAAATTCTTTTACTAGTACAAGAAACCTCCCTTTTCTTGAATTTATAAAAATATAAATAAAAGCACCATCAAAACTCCAGATTTTAATAAAGATAGTCACTAATACACAAGGCTAGAAATAAATAATATAAATGTCCTAGTAATTGTTACTCTGCATAGTGTTTGTCTGCTACTGCTCCCATAACAAGCTTCTTGATAGAGTGCTAATGGACGAGTTCAACAATTCCAACAAAAGAGAGGAGAAGGGAGAAGCAGCTTGCCAAAGAAATAAGAAAAAGAGAGGAGAAGGAAGGGAAGAGAAAAAGAAGAAATAGGAGAAGCGGCTAGCCAAATCTGCACAAGAGAACAAAAAAATTGAAGAGGAAGAGAAGAAGAAAGAAAAAAGAAGAGAGAAGAGGATGTAAAATTCTACTGCTTTCTTTGGAGGCGGTATAATAGAAAAAATTGAAGAAAAGAAAAAGAAAGAAGAAAAGAGAGGAAAGTTGCAAAATTACTACACTATCTTCTTCAAGCGAAATTCACTAACAGATGTTGACGGGAAGTAGCTGTTTGTCATTTGCAAACTTTTTGGATACCAACTTATCTTTACGGCAAACTATGGGTGGGTGCATGTCGTTCGGCCTAATTTATTATTATAAATATTGTTGATGTCCAAGTGATGTTACTATCTGGATAACAGTAACCATAGGTACATCCTTGGTAATTATCAACTTATTATTTTGACTCAAATTACTTTTGAAACTTTCAATTAACAATAATTAGTTCCTTTGCATAGATAATAGATATACTCAAGAACAACTTTGACAATGTTGCGAGCTACAATATCCCGATATTTTGTGATCTCGTTAGTGTTTCCTGACTCGGCTTTAGCTACATCTGATAGGCCCCGGATCACAATTACAGGAAATCCATTTGATGAGTTGTCTGTGAAATTAAATATATCATTATTAACAACTCATCTAATTTTTCTTAAGAGAATGATGAATTTATAAATATTAGTAAACTGAAATTAAGCTAATTACCATCGCAATGGCTGAACTCTCCATGTCATGGCTTGACGCGTTAAATTCTTTATATATGAAGTTCCTGTAAGCCTTATTGTCTAGAAACAAATCGGCCGTCGAGCCGTTAAGTCCAATTACTAGAGGTGGCACTTTTGGGAGGGTCGTTCCATTGTATGTTTGATCCAATTCTAACCCCTAGTAGTAATAAAGTGTCAAAAATTATCCATGATTGTCAGTTTTTATTGTCTATTTTATATATATTTGTAATCAAAATATAATAACAAAAAAATAAGTGTGTTCTTTTTATGAATTTTGTGAATCCATTTTATGTTTTTTGAAAATATTAAAAATGATGAAAAAATGCAAAAAAATAAAAACGCATGGAGCATGACTGTTTGAAACATAAAATAAAAAGAATGAAAACCACAGAATTTATCACATTCAACCTATAAAATCCTTTAATTATCACTTATTTCATTCGCCTCTTGTCTCAAATATACCAATTTTTTATTCCCATTTGAAATTTTGTAATAAAAATATAATTTTGAAATAAAGTTTTTGTTTTTTTTTTTTTTTGGTAAATGAAATAAAGTTTTTGTTTTAAAATGAAAACAGAAAATGTAAATGAAAAATACAAAAATTATCACATACAACATATAAATTAACTCTTTTAAATTATCACTTATTTTGTTCGGTCTCATGTTTCAAATATGCCAATTTTTTATTGTCCTTTGTAAATTTGTAATAAAAATATTGATTTGAAATAAAATTTTTGTTTTATTTTGAAAATAAAAATAAAAAAGGGGAAACAAATTCATGTTTTTATTTGTTTTCGAGAAAACATAATAAAGTAGTCTCAAATTTTGAACGGAAATCAATAATTCAACACGTTACCTCTAATTTAGTGGCAACCTCAAACCACTCCTGTGTTGAATTAAACCATGCAGTTTCAATGTCAGTGTTAGGCTCCACTGACTCTGACAAAAATTTCTCATAACGAAATCCAGCACGTCCCAAACTGTTGGAAGTTTCATTCCCTTCCGGTACATTAAAGCTTCCGAACACCAAATAATCAGGAATTATATGGTTATGGCTTGTTGTTCCATTTGGTTCTGGCAATAATTAATCAAATTTTACTAGTTCAATTTCCGATCATATAAGTTGAACAATAATGGAAATAAATGGAGGTTAATTAAATAAATAAATATATACCAGCCAGTGGAAAATGGCAGTGTTAGCAACCCGTCTTAGGATTGTAACATCTCCATAGCTCAATGAACTATTCAGATTTCCAGCAATGCCGAAATGAACTATCCTATTATGTTAAAAAGATCTGCCAATTGTTGTGTGGCCGCGGTGGCATTCACCTGATTAATTCGCCCAACACCATGCACATTCAGTTTTATAAGCTTTAGTCTGGTTAATTTAAGCTCAGGTGCAAAAAGCTGGAGATTGAAGAAATTATTAACTTACCATTCCAACTCCACATCTCACATGGATTACTTTCGTGCCATTTACTCTTCCTATCCAAAATCTTCTACCTATAACATTTGCAAGATAATCAAATAACCAACATTCTCAAGACCGCGCAGGCGGCTCCAGGTATTGAATTCATAGGCCGACGTCATTAATGGCATCGACCTTTTTCAACTATTTCATATTACTCCTGTGCATTGTGTTTGAGTCGAAGTAATACCATTACCTTGACGCCCATGGCGTTGGGGGATTGTAACAGCATCCCGACAAGTGGCCCCATGAAAATTTTTGAATTTTCTATAGAGATATAAAATTTTTACTCTTAAAGAGTCACATTTTAGCATTTTCGCCACCCCATTAATATTCACTTTACCTGACACTTTAAACTCCCTTAGTGTAACATTCTATTTCTCAAAACCCTTTTATTCTTTGAAGATTACACTTCAACCCCCTAAAAATATTCTAGCTTCGCCCTTGATCCCTATGCCATCATGATGTCGGGGAATTACACCTACACCAACGACCAGGTTCCGGTGTCAGGTTTGGTGTTGGTGTGGAGAAGTTTAACTGTAATGATCTACATGTTAGACAGTAGATTAATTCTTGGAGATAATGCATACTTACCAGACATATGGGTGGTTAGAATCTTGTTTAAAAGCTTTACTTGCATTGAAAGCTTTCTCTTCAGGAGGATAAACTATGATGAGACCAAGATATGGGCCTTTAGAGTTCACTACCTGGACTGCTTTCAGAGTTTCTTGCCAGTTTGTGTAAGAAGTTAGGATTGGAGTGGCAATAAAAGAGTTGGACTGCCGAAGAATGCCTGGAAAATTTTAGAGAGGCAAGTGAAGCAACACTCGGTTGCAGAGTATGCCAGAAAAGAAAAGAAAAGAGGAATACTTTTTGTATTCTATATATCTTTTATGTAAAATGTTGTACAATTTATACAATTGTAACAGTGATATGTAAGGAAGTCAAATATACAGAAATAAATACAAATCAACATATAAAAGGAATGAAATAAATCCAGCAACAGTATCCATACCTAGACCGTATCAAATATTTCCAATCTTCTAATTATGGCGCCTATCATTATTCACATGTCAACACTCCCCCTCAAGCTTGTGGTTTATAAATGTCATAAACTCCGAGCTTGCCTAATAAATGTGAATGTTGTCTTTGACATAACGGTTTTGTGAATATGTCTGCTGGTTGCTCTGTAGTCCGGATGTGTTTCGTTTGAAGCATTCCTTCCTGTATTTTATCTCTGACAAAATGGCAGTCAATCTCTATATGTTTCATTCTTTCATAGAAGACTAGGTTGGCTGCGATGTCGTTTGTTGCTTTATTGTCACAATATAGTTTGACTGGTGTTTCCACTTGTAGATTTAAATCCTTAAGTAAACTAAGGATCCATGTGATCTCACATATAGTTTTGGCCATGGCTCTGTACTCAACCTCTACTGATGAGAGTGAAACAGTGGTTTGCTTCTTTGTTTTCCACGAGATGAGAGACTCTCCAAGTTGATATAGAAACCAGTGAGAGATCTTCTTGTCATTGGGCATGAACCCCAATCTAAGTCACAGTACGCGGTGATATTCATATCTCCTTTTCTAAGTACAAGAAGTCCCAGCCCTGGACAACCTTTTAAATACTCTAGCACCTTGATTGTTGCATCCATATGGGATTGTTTTGGAACATGCGTAAACTGGCTGAGAATTCGAACTACATAGCTAATGTCTAGCTGCGTCATTGTGAGATATATGAGCATTCCGACGAGTCGCTGATAGCTGGAACTATCTTCTAATAAGGGATCTAACTCAGAATTCTGGTTTTTCTCATTATGTTCTTTTATGGTGAGTTTAGCATTCTGTTCTATAGGAACGACGTTTGGTTTGCATGCTGCTAGGCCTGAATCTGAAATGAGTTCCAACACATACTTCTATTGGCTGAGGGATATTCCTTTTGAGAAGCGAGCAATCTCAATACCTAGGAAAAACTTTGGTGCTCCTAGAACTTTAATGTGGAATGTTTTGTGTAGATGTTCCTTTAATTCTATGATTGCCTTCTCATCGTTTCCTATAATAAGAATGTCATCAATATAAATGATGAGACTGATAAGACTTACCCTTGTGTCTGGAAAATAGGGCATAGTCATGTTTGGATTGGGTGAATCCAAAAACTATTACAGCTTCTGTAAATTTTGCATTCCACTACTTTGATGCTTGTTTTAGGCCATATAAAGATTTTCGCAATCTACATACAAGATTCTCCCTCTGATTGCGAAGGCTGGGAGGAATATCCATATAAATCTCCTCATGAAGATCCCCATGAAGGAAGGCATTATGAACATCCATCTGGTGGAGTGGCCAATCATTGTGGGAAGCAACAGACAAGAATGCACGAATAGTGACATGTTTGGCCACTGGAGAAAAGGTCTCCTGATAGTCAAAGCCTTCCCATTGGGTGAAACCTTTTGCGACTAGTCAAGCTTTATACCATTCAATGGAGCCATTAGCCCGGTATTTGATTTTGTAGACCCATTTGTAGCCAATAGGTTTCCTGTGTGAGGGCCAAGGAACCAGATCCCATGTATGATTGCTGACAAGAGCATTTAATTCTTCCTCTATGGCATGTCACCAACAATCATGTTGTACAGCATCGAAAAAGGAGTCTGGTTCCCGATCAGTGGAAATATTGCTCATGCAGGATTTGTACCCAAGGGATAATCTGTCAAAACTCAAATAATTGGATATGGGATAAGGAATACCTTCCACATGAGAACAGATGTAGTCGTCTTGCAATACAAAGGTCTAGAAACTTTGGAGGACCGCCATAAGGGAATGACATCTGGTGATGGAATGTGGGGAATTGACTCTACAAGTGGAGAATTAGTTGGAGAGGGATCTTGATCGGACAATTAAGTGATAAAGAGATTCTTGAGGCTTATCTGAGTCGGTAGGGTTGTCATGCTGATCAGGAAGAACCGAAGGGTCAAAAGGCTGCTAAGCAATGGGAACTGGAACCATAGTGATTGGAGTGTCAAGAAGGGACTCCAACAGTACATGTGGTGGTGTAGGAGAGGATGTGTCACTATCGGAGAAGGGAAAAAATTCCTCATGGAAAACATCTTTGCTAACAAAAAATTTGTTAAGTTGGGGATCATAGAGACGATACCCTTTCTAGAGCAGAGGATAACCCATAAAAATACATTTTCTAGCATGAGGAGCAAACTTGTCATGGGGTCCCACAATTGTAGAGTAACACAAACAACCAAAGACTCGTAAGTGAGTGATACCAAGTTTCTTTCCAAACAATAATTCAAAAGTAGTTTTACCTCCGATAACCCGTGTAGGCATGCGATTAATGAGATAGGTGGCAGTGAGCACACATTCGCCCCAAAAGGTGGTTGGGATACATGCTTGATGTTTTAGGGCTCGGGCAACTTCTAGAAGGTGATGGTGTTTACGTTCAACAACCTCATTTTGTTGGGGGTTGTAAGTGGAAGAACTCTCATGTAAGATCCCGTGGGAAAGGAATAATGAAGAACACTGTTTATTAAAAAATTCCAAGGAATCGTCACTCCTAACTCTTTGAACCCGTGTGTTTAATTGTGTTTGGACCATGGACAAGAAGTTAAGGATGTGATTGAAGGCTTGGGCTTTGGATTGCATAAGAAATACCCAAGTCCTGCGAGAGAAGTCATCCACGATGGTTAAGAAAAAACTGGATCCATCATGATTGGGAATGGAGGATGGTCCCCAAATATCAAGATGGATAAAGGCAAAAGGTTGTTTTGTGGAAGATATGCTAATGGGAAATCGTATGGGTTGTTTAGCAATGGGACAAATTTGACAATTTAAGTAAGGAATAGATGCACTATGACCCAATCTTTGATGCAAAATTAGAGAATTTTTATTAATATTGGCATTACAAGAGGAGACTTTATTGCTAAGAATAGTTGAAAGAGGCTCCCAATAATAGAGACCACGATGGGCCTTACCTAAGCCCATCTGTTTGCCAGTCGAAAGGTCCTAAAAGGTACACAGATTAAGTTGGAATTGTAGTATGCAATTATTATCTGTGAAAATCTTGAGACAGATATAAGTTTAAAGTTGAAAGCATGGACGAACAGGACATTTCTAAGAGTTATGCCCTCATTTAATTTTACAACCCCTATATGAGTGGCGGGAGCAATGCTACCATTGGGCATCCTAACAGATATATGTGCTATGGTTTTTGTGTGTGTTTGAAAATATTTCGGGTCACAAATTATATGATCACTAGCCCCTAAATCAATAATCCATAAATCATGGAAAATTGAATTACTGAAACAAAAAGAAGTACCTGCATAACTAGTGGAAGCATTGTTTGTTGGCATTTGGTTAAGCATCTGGATGAGTTGAGTAATTTGTTCAGCTGTGATCAATGGTGGTTGGGCTTCAGATCTGAATGTGGTGGTGATAGTCACATTGTTGGCGATTGGATTGCCATTTTTAGGACGACCATGTAATTTCTAGCATGTCTCCTTATTGTGATTTCTTCTCTGACAGTAATCATAGTACATTTTTTTACTTGATTGGAATGAACTAGATCCATTTGATTTATTCTGAAAATTGCTCAAAAAAATACCATTGGATGGATTCCCTAAAGGTTGACTCGGTTGACCATTGACCCCACTAACTTGGTTGACTGCTTGTTGGCCATTGGATTGCTTGGGCAGATCTGGGCCGTTCATCCCTAGATATAAAAAAATTCCTTCTCTTTGTCATTAGCAAACCATAGTCACGCCTCCCTCATTTCTTCCCTGTTTGCTACGAAAACCATGGAATCACCTATTTTTGGTGATTCCATGGAGGCCAACCTTTGACTCTCGTCTTGGATGGCCAATTGATGTCCATAGTGGAGTGATGGTGGTGAAGTGGTGGCGAGCATCTTCGTTCGAAAGGGCAAAAAATTGTCATTCAATCCGATTAAAAAATGAATTAACCTGTCATGTTCTTTGACTCTTTGGTACTGTTGAAGTGTTTTCGGCGATCCTCATAACAGTTCAGTGATAGCATCGAGTTTATTCCACATGGCGGAGAGGCAGTTGTAATAGACCGTGACTGTGTTGTTGTGTTGCTTGATCTCAACATGATTCTTGCAAAGTGTGAACAGTTTAGCTAGACCTAACTGTCCATACATCTCCTTGATGAATTGCCAAAGCTCCTTGGTGATCTCTGTTGGGGGACAGACCTACGACAACCTCTTAGGTCAGGGAGTTGCTGATCCATGAATGAACGAACCAGCATATTACATCTGGTCCAATGTTTGTGGAGATGGGGATCAACTAGTGGTGCGACGGGTCGATTTGGTTATCCTGGTTGGGCTATATGTGTGGGTTGGTTTGAGTATGTGGGTCAAGGCCCATTTCTGGTGTAATCAGCTCTATTGGGTTTGTTGTTGGATTATGGTTTAGATCCATTTTCTAATGAACTAATCCTAAGGTCTATTTTGCAGGGAAACCAATAACAGAAGAGAGGCAATGGATTAGTGAAGTTGAGAAGCAAGAAGAGGATCTGGCTAAGGAACTCACTCTAATACCATGTAAGAAGTTAGGATTGGAGTGGCAATAGAAGCAGTTAGACTGCCGAAGAATGCCCAGAAGAATTCTAGAGAGGCAAGAGAATCAACACTCGAATGTAGAATATGCTGAAAAAGAAAAGAAGAGAGGAATACTTTTTGTATTTGATATATCTTTTATGTAAAATGTTGTACAATTTATACAATTGTAACATTGATATGTAAGGAAGTCAAATATATAGAAATAAATACAAATCAACATATAAAAGGAATGAAATAAATCCAACAACACTATCCATACTTAGATCGTATCAAATATTTCCAATCTTCTAAATGTGGCGCATATCATTATTCACATGTCAACATATTGATCGTCTAGCTGATACTGAAACAGCTAGAAAAGAGGTCAAGCCCAACACTAAAAAGCATGAAGGAACTTGTTTAGTAGCCATGTTTAGTGATAAAGAGATTAAGATTATTAGAACTTGTTTGCTAGTGATGAGAATTATCAGCCACTCCACCACTATTTATATAGTTGATGAAGAGATTAAGAAATTGTTGGTTAGTATACTTAATTAATTCAGGATTGTGAAACCAATAATGCACAAAGAATCATGGAACTTAATTATTGTTTAATAAATGAATAAAGATAAGTTGACAAACACTTCTCACAACTTTCTCTCATAAACGATGACATGGTAGTTTGCAATCAGTCAGTTCGCATTTGGTCAGGCATGACCCATTGCAAACTGACCAATTACGAGCTAACATATAGCGTTGGTGAGAGAAAGTTAGTGAGACGGGTTTGTGAGTGTAGTATTACTGTGAATGAATACATATGGCTTGAGACAATAAGAAAATCATTTATAAAATAAATGTAATCTATCAATGTATTTTGTTCATTTAATGGTTAAATGTGTTATATTATGTAATTTGCTTAGACATTTATATTTGATATTATCTACTTTTAGTGGTGGAGTGTTCGATAAAGATTCTTGGATGTATTATTCAAAATGTCTTGAGTTCAAGTCTCTCTTCGATAGTTAATAAAAGTAGTCATTGGAGCTCTTACTCGACCGATTGTTTCAAGACTCTAAAAAATTAGTTGAGGTGCTCATAAACAAGTCCGAACATCGGTCATTAAAAAAAAAAATATTTGATACTCGGTAACATCTGATAAGATAATGAGTAAACGATATGTTTCCACTTGAGGTTTAGTAAAATGGTAAGTTGGTAACCCTAGTTTCATTTATTCCAGATTCATACCCTTAAAATAACACTGTTAACCACCATAGGGTTCTGAGACGTGCATGTAGAGATTGCAATTACTATACTGTCCTTGAACTTTTGACTTTTGATTATTTAGCAATAAAAAATTGAGTGGACATGTATAAAACTGAGAATGCCCCCATATTTATTATATATACCATAATAATTTTATGGAATCACCATAATGCCCTTTATTTTAACTGTAAAATGCCAAATTTTAGAGGTGAACTACCCTAAACCCTAATAAAAATCATAAAACCCATGAAAATAAATTAAAAAATAATAATAATAAACCACTTTAAGGGTAAGGATCTATAATAAATGAAAGTAAGGGTATCAATTGGCTATTTTATCAAACCTTGGGTGGGAACATGTCATTTACTCCAAGATAATTAATGAACAAGGCAATTGCGCAGTGGGTACCGTGCGTTGTAGTTCTTTATTGAGCAAAAGGACCGGAATCTTCTGAGGAGAGGACTGAAACGGGCCAGGGATGAGGATAGAGTATTCGCGTTTGGTAAGCCATGCAATTAATGCACACATTTGAAACAGAAATGCTACGAACACCGGGATTTTTGCACCAAAATGTTGTACCGGCCTACGTGTCCCTCGATTCACACCAGCAAACCAGACACGTTTCACGTTATTTTTATTTTTTTCTAGTGAATGGCCGTTCATCAAATATGGACGGCCGTTCACTTACATGGACTACTGTCCATATTATATGGACGGGGGTCAATTTACTACGGACGGGTATTTAAAGGACGCTCGTCCATGAATAAAAAATTTGTATAAAAATTAGGGATGGCCGTTCATAGGTTATGGACGGCTGACCCTAAATATTGGACAGGCGTTCATATTTTAATGGACGCCCGTCCATTAACAATTCTTTTTAAAACATTAAAAAAATTTAGGTACGGCCGTTCATCAATTATGGATGGCCGTCCCTTCATTTTGGACGGGCGCTTGCAAATAAGGGACGCCCGTCCATTATGTTTGGACAAGCGTTCGTAAGGAATGGACACCCGTCCCTTATTCTGGTTTAAAAAACAAAATAAAAAAATTTGGGCCTGATC
The DNA here is from genome assembly GCA_026225825.1 of Pistacia integerrima. NCBI lineage: Eukaryota > Viridiplantae > Streptophyta > Magnoliopsida > Sapindales > Anacardiaceae > Pistacia > Pistacia integerrima. Next base: position 30,361,985 of record CM047738.1, read on the forward strand.
CATAAATTGTGGACATGGTATCACGGATGGATCAGTCCCTCTGTTTCATTTGGAGGGCGTCCCTAAGGAATGGATGCCCGTCCCTCATTGTGTGTTTTAAAAAATAAAGTAAAAAATTTGGACGACCGTCCATAAATTGTGGATGGTCGTCTATTAAGTGTGGACGAGCATCCGTAGGTAATGGACGCCCGCCCATTATTGTGGTTTAAAAAAAACAAAATAAAAAACTTAGACGGTTGTCCATAAATTGTGGACAGCCGTCCCTTAAGTGTGGACGGGCGTCTGTAAGTAATGGACACCCGTCCATTATGCATGGACGGCCGTCCGTAAGGTTTGGACGACCATCCCTTATACTTACGGACGGATGTCCATAATATAATGAAATTTTTTTTAATAAAATTTGTTTTTTTATTTGCGAATAACATTAGCTTCTCCAATACGCTTCTCCAAAAACCAGCGCCAAAATTCTTCGAGCAAAAGAAAACTTCATTTTTTACTTATCGCCGCCTTCTGCTTCATCATTGTCATCTATTCTTCGCATCTGCATTCCTCGGCCATTTCTTCCTCAACAGCCGTATTTTCCTCATTTTCTAGCTACCGTGACGAGAACGAAAGCTATAAACTTTTCATCAAACAATTTTTTACAGTGGAAAGGGAGATAAGAAGATCAAAATTTGTCCAGATTAAAAGGATTTGTTGAGGTTGTTAACCAATTTTTATTTAACTTATGCATTTATTTAGTTTTGTATTATATTTTGGATTGAACATATGTTACAATAGAAAAAAACTGATAGAGAAAATTTGTTGGTGATTGTTATGAATCAGATTCGTGAACGCAAACACTAGTATTGGTTTTTGCATTAAATTACTGAATATGGAAGAGTCCAGTTTGCCTCATTTCAATGATGTTGAGGTAAATTGTGCTCGAAACCTTAACTTTTTTGTTAACATGATTTTAAATTTATTGTATCGTATTGTTTCTTTTGATGTGTTGTATTAGTACATTCTAATTTTGTCTATTATAACTATTAAATGATCAGGAAAATGAACGTGATGAATTAGAAGATATGGGATGTGCAGAGGAAGAAGTAGAGCCTCATATTGGAATGGTGTTTGATTCAGTTGATAGTCTAGTGCATATTACAAACGGTATGGTAACAAAATGGGATTTGAAGCAATGATACGTACGTCAAAGAAAGGCGAAGATGGAGAGATGAGATATGTGACAATGGCATGTTCTTGTTCTAGGAAGGAGAGATGTAAGTCCATAAATACCTTGAAAAAACAACCTATTGCCAAAACAGATTGTAAGAGTCAGATTAGTGCAGCTTTGAATGGTGAATGCAAATGGGAAATTAAATCAGTTGTACTTGAACATAACCATGATCTTACAAGTCCGACAAAAAGAAGATATTTCAAGGTTAACCAAACGATACAACCTTAAGTGAAAAGGCAACTTGAAGTTAATGATGTGGTTGGGATTAGACAGTGTAAAATTTTTTACTCATGTTCAGTTGAGGCAGGAGGTGTAGAGAATTTGACATTTCTACAAAAAGATTGTAGGAACTATATTGAAAAAGTGAGAAAGCTACGACTTGGAGTTGGAGATGCTTCGGCAGTACTTGAGTATTTTAGGAAAATGCAAAAGGAGAATTCAAATTTCTAGTACATGATTGATGTAGATGAAAAGAGTCGATTACAAAATGTGCTATGAGTTGATGCTAGATGTAAGGCTGCATATAAAGAATTCGGTGATGTTATCACCTTCGACACAATGTATCTGATGAACAAGTATGATATGCCATTTGCTACTTTTGTGGAGGTTGATCATCATGGACATTCGACGTTGTTAGGTTGTGGGTTAATTTCTCATGAGGACACTTAGACATTTGTATGGCCATTTTGTTCTAGGCTTGAATGCATGAATGTTGCTCCTAATGGAATTATCACTGATCAAGATAAGGCCATGCAAAATGCAATTGAGATTGTCTTCCCTAGTACAAAACATAGGTGGTGTTTATGGCATATAATAAAGAAACTACCTGAAAAGTTAAGAGGGTATAAGGAATATGAAACTATAAAGTTTAAGTTGCAAAATGTTGTGTATGATTCCTTTATGCGTGAAGAGTTTGAAGAGCGGTGGAACCAATTTGTTGATGTGCACAACCTTCATGAGAATGCATGGTTATGTGGATTGTACAAAGAAAGAGTATAATGGGTGCCTGCATTTCTTAAAGATACTTTCTGGGCAGGTATGTCTACTACCCAACGTAGTAAAAGTATGCATGCATTTTTTGATGGGTATTTAAATTCCAAAACTACTTTGAAAAAATTTATGGAACAATATGATAATGCATTGCGAGCTAAAGTGGAAAAAGAAAGGGAGGCTGATTTTAGATCTTTCAAATCTTGGATACCATGCATAACTAATTACCCCATTGAGAAACAATTTCAAAGTGCATACACAACTGCAAAGTTTAAAGAGTTTCAAGAAGAGATTACGGGGAAGATTTATTGTGAGTTATCTTTTCTGAAAAAAATGTGATTCATACGAGGAGTATAAGTTTTGGAAGATGTTTGGTTTGGAGATAGTAGTCTCCGTGTTCCGTATGCGGTATACTTTGAAGAAAGTTTGTGTGATATTCGTTATACTTGTCATTTGTTTGAGTTTAGGGGGATTTTATGCAGACATGCCATTATGGTGTTGATTCATAAAAGGGTTTCACACGTTCTGGAAAATTACATTTTACGGCATTGAAGGAAAAATGTGAACAGATGTCATACGAAAATTAAGGTCAGTTATAATAGGTGGAGCACCAACATTGAAGAACAACGTTTTGATAAGTTGTCTAATTTAATGCTGACAGTAGCAGATATGACATCAAACAATGAGGAAGATTATAATATGATGACCGAGTTTATGATTGAGATGAGGAAAAAGTTGGAGCAAAAGGAAAGTGAGGGAGGGCTTGGTACAAAAGTGAACATCTCTTCCATAACCGGTTTAACTAGTCAAGATGAGGACAGTCCCCCGAAAGAGGGAACTAGTCTAATTATTAGTCCATAGGCAGCTCGTAGCAAAGGTTGTCCTCCATGTAGAAGAAAGCAATTGAAGGTTGAAGAAATTGTATGTAGGGTTAAAAAGAAAAAATTACAAAAACAAAGAATTTGTATGAGTTATACAATATTTGAGTTTTTTTTTTTTTGGAAACATTATTTACTTATTTGAAGTTTAGAATAATATCGACTTGATTATTAATGTGTTATGATACTTTTTAGGAAAATGATCATCGGTATAGCGACAAAAGGAACAATTTCTTTCATGTACTTCTGTGGCCGATGCGAAAACTCAAGTGTTGTCGAACAATGTTGTTACTACCCAGGTATGTGTTATATATCTTGTATAATTGTAATTGCCTTAAGTTTTCTATAATGTGTGCTAAATTATGGTTGTTAAACAATGACAGATGTCCACTGGTCCGATTCCAAATCTCGCAGGACAAAGTAATTTCTATAATGGACAGGAGTTTGTAAATGATGAACATGTCTCGTTGGGAGATGTTTGATGTTGTTGCCAGGTTGAAGCATATAGAATTGTATTTGATAGAAATTTTTCATGCTTTGGTTAATTTTTGCCGAATGCAGTTGAGTTGTATGCTTATTCAGTTGTTTTATTTTTAGTATTTTCGTCATTGGTTGTGTAGGGTAGTGAATTCAATATAATGACGTTATTGTAACTTATTATGAATGTTTTCAGTATATATTATCGTCACACTGCAAACTCTGGTTGTACATGGAATTTTGGATATGCATTTTGATAAGAGCTTGAAAATACACATTTAGTTAGTGGTTTTTGGGGATTAATTGTGGGAAATTAGGCTTAATTTGGTAAAGTTGCTTAATATTTTCATAATTGCCTTTTACGTGATCATGGCTGTTTTTGAGTGTTTTTCAGGTTACTAATGCTTAAATGTTATGCTCGGATGAAGAATCATATTGGAAACGGAATGAGTGACGAGTGGAAACAAACGGATCAAGAATTGGAGTTGAATTGAAGAAGTATGGAAGTTGAAGTAAAGAGAAGACTCTAGATTACGTTCCAGCTTGCGCATGCCTTGGTATTTTGAGAATATCTTGAGCTGTAGAACTTGGTTTAAGACGATTTTTAAACCGTTGGAAAGCTGATTCAAAGGTCTACATTTTATATGTTTACCACTTTTCCAAATTTCATCGTTATCGGGTTCAAATATCACCATCTCTGAAGGACAACGGAATGATGCGGGAAGGAGGCCATTAGCTACTGTGCCACGGCACACTTTTTCCAGTAGCTACTGTGCCATGGCACAGTCACAAAACTTTAAAAATGCCTCTCTGTTTTTAGGTAGAAAGCTAAGGTTAAGAGTCCTATCCCTAATAGAATTGAAGGAAATAAAGCCCTAACCTTTGTGGGATATAAAAGGAGGTCTTTTAACATTATTTTGAGGATTCTTTTGGTTCAGAGAAAGGGGGAGAAGTTCAGCTCTTTGGAGATTGGAAATTCCTGCAATTTTGAGTCATCAATTAGAGAAGTTTTTCCCCTCTTTCTTATACTCATGTTTATGAATACAATGACTTTTATTACTGAAAGTATGAACTAATTTTATTTTCCAAGGCTAAGATGTGGCCCAATTTTATGAATATGCATTGAATTAATTGTTGCTAATTTTTATTAAGTTTCGTTTTAAGTTTTATTATTGTGCTTAAAGCTTTCAATTCTAAAGGGCCCTAGAGTTGAATGATTTTATGGGTTAGGTTGAGATCGAGAGATGAAACCTAATTAGTCTAAGGTAATAAAACCATAGATTGAGCGAACGCTAGAGATAGGTTACCGCGATCTATGAGGCTCTAGTAAATTCCATAGAACTTAATGATCTCCAATTGCTTAAATCTGATTAGAGATAATTCGGGTTAGTAATTATGAGTTAATTTGTTAATTGTTCGAGAGAAAGTTAGCGAAATATTAGGGAGTTTGGTCTTTAGAATAAGCTTAATTAGGTTAACGATAATTGTCAATGCATAGAATTAAATTGGTGTGAAATCTATGCCCTAGGTTTAGTCATATTGATTTCCTACTAAAGTGTTAATAAAATTCGGTTTTTGTTTTATGTCTAAGTTGTTTTATTTTCCATTGAATCATTCTGAAAATCTGATTGATCAAATAGTAATAGGATAGTTTGATTGGTAATTGATAATAGTAATTCCCTTGGGTTCGATATCCATATTTTTTACACTATATTACTTGCACGATTTCGTACACTTGCGAAAATCGATAACAAAAAGTTTTTGGCGCCGTTGGCCGGGAATTGCTTTTATATTATCAATATCAATACAAGCTGTTTAGTTGCTAATTTGGTTTATATTATATTTTTGTTTTTAGTGCTTTAATTTTTAGTTCTATATTTTTAGTGTTGGACTATATAGAGGAGTTAGTTCAATGGCTAATACAGGAGTTAAAGTTGTTCAAAGAGCATTGAAGGACTACTCTAGTCCTATTGTCGAAGTGTGCTATTCTAACATCAGGAGACCACCAATTCAAGCAAATACCTTCGAGATAAAGCCAGCAATTAGTCAAATGATTCAGCAGATGGTCCAATTCGCTGGGTTGGCTAATGATGATCCCAACTTGCATATCGCCAATTTTCTGGAGTTGTGCGACACATTCAGGCATAATGGAGTCTCCGATGACGCAATTAGGCTAAGGCTTTTCCCATTCTCTCTTCGGGATAAAGTTAAGGCTTGGTTGATTTCTTTGCCATTTGGGAGCATCACGACATGGAACGAGTTAGCTTAAGCATTCCTCACTAAATACTTTCCACCTACCAAGTCTGCCAAGCTGAGAAGTGAGATTACCAATTTTTATCAACAAGACTTGGAGTCATTGTATGAAGCATGGGAAAGGGATAAAGATCTCTTACGGAGGTGCCCTCACCATGGTTTACCAATCTGGTCGCAAGTGCAAATGTTCTACCAAGGGTTGCTACCAACTATTCAAGCTATGATTGATGCTGCAAGTGGAGGAGCCTTGAACAATAAAACACCAGAGGAAGCATACAATCTGATTGAAGTGATGGCGAACAATAATTCACATGAGGACTCGGAGAGAACTCCAACAAGGAGATCAGCGGGAGTGCACGAAGTTGACGGTTACACCGCGTTGGCTGCTTAACTTTCAAACATCTAGAAGCAATTAGGTAATGTGTTAAAAATAAATGCAATTGAATTTTCTTCTCTAACATGTGACCTTTGTGCAGGAAATCATCCATCCAAGGATTGTCAAGAAGGGAACCCATTTGCTTAGCCTAAACAAGCCAATTACATCAATAATTTCTAAAGGGGGCAAAGGAATCCATATTCCAACACATACAATCCAACATGGAGGAAACACCCAAACTTCTCGTGGAGCAACAACAACGAGCATAAACAACCTCCTGTTTTTCAGAATCAAGAGCCAAAATCTAATTTAGAAAATGTGTTGACCAAGTTCATTGAAGAGACAAGCAAGAGGTTTGAGAAGACTGACGTCCTGGTTCAAAATCAATCAACCTCTATTAGGAACCTTGAGGCTCCAATTAGGCAAATTCAGAACATATTAGCGGGAAGAGTTCAAGGAACATTACCAAGTGATATTGAGGAAAGTCCAAAGGAGCAACTCAATGCTATCATGTTGAGAAGTGGTAAGGAGTTCAAGGAATCAAGCAAGAAAGAAGAAAAAAGGCAATAACTCGAAGTAGAAAAAGTGGACAGAAGTGACCATGCTGTGGCGGACGATGACATGACCCTCTCGTATACTCACAGAGTGCAAAAACAAAGATTGGATAGGCAATTCGGTAAGTTTATGGACATGTTTAGAACTTTACATATTAACATTCCTTTTGTAGACATGTTGGAGCAAATGCCGAGGTATGCGAAGTTTCTGAAGGAGATTATCACCAAAAAGAGGAGATTTGAAGAACATGAGACAGTGATGCTCACGGAAGAGTGTAACGCATTGTTATTGAAGAAATTACCACAAAAGCTCAGAGATCCAGGAAGTTTTATTATTCCTTGCACAATTGGTAGTTTTTATTATGATAAAGCTTTATGTGATTTAGAAGCTAGCATTAACTTGATGCCATTTTCTATTTTTAGGAAACTTGGTTTAGGAGAGGTGAAGCCAACCACGATTCATCTTCAATTGGTGGATAGATCCATAACATATCCTAGGGGAGTGGTGGATGATGTCCTAATAAAGGTAGACAAATTTTTCTTTCCGGTAGATTTTGTAGTTCTTGATATGGAAGAAGATTGGAACATACCTTTAATATTAGGAAGGCCTTTTCTAGCTACTAGTAGGACTTTAATAGATGTACACCAAGGTAAACTAATCTTAAGGGTGGAAGACGAACAAGTGGAGTTCAATGTTTTTAAAACGAATGAAATGTCTATCTGAGTTGGATACTTGCTTTGAGATTAAGCATCCTTGATGACAAAGTAGCAGAAACCTTAGAAGAAAACTACCCTATCTCACCCCTAGAAAATTCTTTAGTCAACTCTAGGATTATGGATGTTGAATTTGAGAGGGTAGATGAACAACAATTGAAGCCTTATGTGTTTGGTGGATTGAAGGATAAAATGGCTTGGATTTTCCTAGATGATCCAGATTGAAGGAATACGAAAAGTCGAGCTTATGACTCTAATAAAGCGCTTCTTGGGAGGCAACCCAAGCTCTTTAATTTAGTTTTGATTTTTGTTTTGAATTTATTTTAGATTTTCATTTAATGTGTTAAGTTGTGATAACTTTGATTTGGTTTGATATGTTAGTTGTTTATGTTTCACCCATAAGTTTCGTTATGCACTCTAAATTGGCTAAGCATGGCACATAGTTTGTTTTCTTTTTGGATTAGATTCCCCGATGACTATTGGATACAACAAACAATATGCATGCCTTCACAAGATTATCTCCACATAAATGTTACGCGCGAACAGTAGTGTGGTTGTTCTCTCTACACATTGAGGACAATGATCATCTTTCACGTTGGGGGTAAGGAATATTTTCTTATGGTCAAATTGTTTTTGGTGCTTTGAATTATCTCTTTAAAAGCTTTTGGGTGAAATTGTTTTAGGTATAGTTCTCATACATAGGTTAGTGATAAGACCATGATAGTGAATTTGTAACATTGAGATTTTATTAACTTTTGCGTAATGTAAAGATGATAGTAGATGACAATTGCATTTAGTTATGACTCTCTTGGGAATGGGTTTGATTGGTTGAATAATTCGGAAATTTAGAGACGTTTTATGTGTGCTTTTATGGGCAATAATTTTTTTGTGAAAATTGGGCATAAACTCTAGAACTTATTTGATAACCACTTGAGGCGAAATCCTAGAATCTGCATTACTTAGGATATGATTTAGGCAATTTTCTTTGGAACGATTGAGCCTTTCAAGCCAACCTATATTATTTTATCCCTAGTCAACCCTTTGAGCCTATATATATACTTGGTAAGCCTTATTTTTTTTTGTTGTAAACCTACTATATCTCACCTTGACGATGAAGCCTAAAACACTTTCCGACCCATTTTATAGTAAGAGACTTAATTTAAGGTGACCTTATAAGAAAAACTCATGAAAAGAAGTGTGGTAGAAGAAAATGAATATATTTTCTGGACCACAACCTGAGTATGTGCAATGAGATAGGTTGGGGGTTGTTAAAAAAAAAAAAAAATGATGATAGTAGAAACAAGGTGGGGTAGACGAATTTTGCTTTGAGTTACTATTTTCCTTTAAAAAAAAAAAAAATTGCAGAAAAATAGGAAGAAGTAACTGGGGAGAAGAACTTGAAATGAGGTACATTACATGAGGGTTTGTGCTAATGTTGGAAGGAAGAGTTCAATCAATGTGAAAGGATAAAAGGTGAATGAGAAGGGAAGCAAGAAAGAGATTGTTCATGGTCATTTACTGTAAAATATTGAGTCTCTTACATTTTGTTAAAAATTCCTTTCCGTTCTTTCATAAAACATTACCCTAGCCTAACGTTACAACTATGAAAAAGACCTAATGATCCGAGGTAGTGATTGGATTCTACATTAGTGGAGAGTGGTTTGAAAAGTGAGCCTATGGAGTTTGATTGCACATTTGTTTTTATTTTCGTACTTTGCCTATGGAAGCTATGCATAAAATCATTTGGGTTTTTGGATAAATGGTTTGTGAATGATTATGAGAGAGTCAATAACAAAAGTGTAGTTGTAATTCACTTATTCTTTGCATTTGCGTGTTGTTAATTATTCGATTTGTTCACATTGACACAATTTTAGAGACGATTATATGTATGGATCCTAAAATGTTTGTTTGAGTCTTTAGTTTTTGAGTCTAGGTGAGGTTAGGTTTGGATGTTTGTGGATATCATCGCTGGAAACCCTGACGAGACTATAACTCGTCCAACTAGGGCCGCCTAGGGGTTTAAAGGCTTGTTGCATATGCTAAATGCAACCGTGACAATCTACGGAAGTGATTTAGGATAGTTTAGATATAGACTTTATTTTGTTTGTGTTTTCAAGCTATTGTTCTGTCGCTTAGCTTGCTAGGGACTAGCAAGAAGCTGGTTGGGGGTTGTGATAAGAGCTTGAAAATATACATTTAGTTAGTGGTTTTTGGGGATTAATTGTGGAAAATTAGGCTTAATTTGGTAAAGTTGCTTAATATTTTCATAATTGCCTTTTACGGGATCACAGGTGTTTTTGAGTGTTTTTCAGGTTACTAATGCTTAAATGTTATGCTCGGATGAAGAATCATGTTGGCAACGGAATGAATGACGAGTGGAAACAAATGGATCAAGAATCAGAGTTGAATTGAAGAAGTTATGGAAGTTGAAGTAAAGAGAAGACTCTAGATTATGTTCCAGCTTGAGCATGCCTCCGTATTTTGAGAATATCTTAAGCTGTAGAACTGATTAAGACGATTCTTGAACCGTTAGAAATCTGATTCAAAGGCCTACATTTCATATGTTTACCACTTCAAAATTTCATCGTTATCAGGTTCAAATATCACCATCTCTGAAGGATAGCGGAATGATGCGGGAAGGAGGCCATCAGCTACTGTGCCGCGGCACACTTTTTCCAGTAGCTACTCTGGCGCGGCACAGTCATGAAAATTTAAAAACGCCTCTCTATTTTTAGGTAGAAAGCTAAGGTTAAGAGTCCTATCCCTAATAGAATTGAAGGAAATAAAGCCCTAACCTTTGTGGGATATAAAAGGAGGTCTTTTAACATTATTTAAACCTGATACTGAATACATAAGAGTTAATGCAAATTGAGCTTGTCCAAAGTAATACGATTTTATATATCATATTCACATACTAAATGTCATTGGAAAAGTATTATAACTGTTTTGTGAATATCTATTGCATTATAATTATTATTTTTTTCATTGTAAGGAAAGGTCCATATATTGCCTTGAACATTGGACGACCAATTCAAATGATGCCAAGACAATACAAGCACACTCTCTTGTCCCAAATCTATTACTTCCAACGGAGGTTTCAAAATAACTCCTTTTGATTGCAGTGAATGCACAAAAAATACAATGTGAAATCTAATAAACTGTTGATTCAATGTGTATTGAATTAATCTAAAGGTGACAGCTGCAATAGTAACACTAACAAGCCAAACCAGATAAAAAAACTTATTAACCTAAACACTAAAACTAATTACTTCATTTTGACTAATACTATCTATAGCACAATAAACTTAAAACTATTTTTTCTTTCCCTCTTTGTCTCTATAACAATGTGCATTTAAAATAAACTAGATTCGAAGTATTAACAATGGCAGAACACTTCTATTTATTAATCACACAAACCAATCCCACCAAATTGACTGGATTTCTCTTTATCATCTCAACTCCATTCAACACAAATGTAGAATCCAACACATTCATCCAACAACAAAAAAAAATAAATAAAAAAATAAAAAAATAATAATAATAAATTGAAAAACGAAAGTGTCTAATTACCAATGGCATATGAGGAAGACAAAGAACAAGCACAGAAGAGGAAGATGAAGAACAAGCAATAACGCATATGGAAGACGAAGAAGATGCTAATGGCTGTGTGTTTTAATTTTAGAAACTTCCCCAAAAATTTTTAACCTAATACACGTGAACTTTTCTTTTAAATTTTAATTAAAGTACAGACGGGCGTCCGTAAGTAATGGACGGCCGTCCTTTACATAAGGGACGACCATCCATACATAATGGACGGCTGTCCATTCCTTACGGACGCCCATCCACACTTAGAGGATGGCCGTCCACAATTTATGGACGACCGTCCAAAGTTTTTCTTTAGTTTTGTAAAACCAAAATAATGGACGGGCGTCCATTCCTTACGGACGCCCGTCCAAAATTGTGGACGGCCATCCCCAAAGTTTTTTTTTTTTAATTTTCATATTTTGGTTAAGGACCAGCGTCCCTTATTTGCGGGCGCCTGTCCAAAATTAATGGACGGCCGTCCATAAAGGATGAACGGCCGTCCCTAAATGTTTTTTAATTTTTTAAAAAGAATTGTTATGAACACCCGTCCAATATTTAGGGACAGCCATCCATAACCTATGAACAGCCGTCCCTAATTTTTATAAAAAAAATTATTCCATTTTACTTATGGACGGGCGTCCTTTAAATGGGGATGTCTGTCCGTAGTAAATGGACCCCTGTCCATATAATATGGACAGGAGTCCATGTAAGTGAGCGGCCGTCCATATTTGATGGACGGCCGTTCACTAGAAAAATATTTAATAACGCGTCTGGATTGCTCATGTGAGTCAAGGGACACATAGGTTGATACACGTTTTTGGTGCAAAAATACCGGTGTCGTAGCGTTGTTACATTTGAAAAGACCAATTTGTGTTGCAATTAATGCACACATTTGAAAAGACCAATCTATGTTGGGTTCTTTTTTCTTGAAATTTGACATTTTTTTTATTTCATATTTTGCAATGCCCTTCACGTGATTGGTTTGTCTATATATTATTATGCTACCAAATCATCTAAAATAGGTGATAAGATTGTCTGAAGTTTTTCTTAAACATTAATAGGGATGGCTAATGGGTGAATCGAGGTGGGTGAAGACCCAACCCAATTAAAACCATAAAAATTATATCCACCCCAACCTAACTCATTGTCTAAAGTTTGGAATAGATTGGATTGGATTGGGTTTGGGTTTGCGTTTGCGTTTGGGTTAGCCATTCAACCCAAACTCTATTTTCTCCTTTTTAATTTAAACTTTATTATATTAGATTTTTAAAGAAATATAAATTATAATTACATTTTTCTTATAAATATATTAAAGGTCATATAGATTAACGATTTAATAAATAAAAAATCCATCCACCACCAACAACCATTGATCGGTCGCTGGCCACCATCACCGGAGTAGATCCAATGACATAATTTACATGGAAATTATCAGTTCTGTAGATCAAAATAATCATCTAACTTTCATCAAAAAAAGATGCATATTGCGATTGCAGAAGGCGGTCAAGGTTTGACCGTCAAGGCCACTGTCAACATCAGAGCGAGTCTGGCAAACTCATATCAAATTGATCAGAACATTATTCTTTATCTAACCATGCAACTAACATACACAAATAACTTTTACATTTGTCGTTAGAAGCAGTCAAAGTTTTGGCTCTATTTGTGGCGAAAGTTGTATATTTATTCTACGTATCAATAAATAGATCAAAAGCTAAGGTACGTTTCCATGTAAATGGTTTCGCCAGATAAGCTTTAATGATGGCGGGTGGTGACGGCGAAAGGAAATCGACAATACTTTTATTTTAGAGTATCATATTAAATTATCATTTTTTAAAATATTTTTTTTATTATTAATTTATTTCAAAAATAAGACTTGTGTGTATTTTGGATTATCCCAAACCACCCCATACTCATTACTAACTCAATGGGTTTGCCCAAACATAATCACACTAGTTAAAAGGCCCATGTGTTGCGCGGATGCTTTTAAAATTGGTTTTCGACACGTTGTTTATCTTTTCGATCATGTTTATTTGGTTATGAATTTGATTTTGATATTATTATTTATTTTTTTTTTTTTGAAATTTCGATATTTTGATTTATTGCTATTTATATTTTATTTTATATATTGTTTTGGTAATAGTTTTGATTAATATAATATATTATGACATATTTGTTGTAGATACAGTGAATAAAAGAATTAATAATAGTAATTTCTTTTTCATTATTACACATTTATATATACTCATTGAATCGAATTTGCTAATATTAATTATAGTGGATATTGATTTGGATAATATTAAATTTTTTTAACCTAATTACATCCTATCTTCGTGTGGATACCGATCGTGCATTTTTCCGTTGGATTTGCTTATGAGTTTGATTTTGACATTATGTTTCAAATTATATATGATCAAATATTTGTTGTAGTGCTAAAGGAAATGTTCAATTAATAAGTAATACTTTATCTTAATTATATTTAAATTTTATCTGAAAAAGTAATTTTTTATTGTAATTTTTTTTTTTTTATATTTTGAACTGAATAATTAATAATAGTAATTTTTTTAATTTTTTCACATTTATATATACTCACAATTTGAAAGACTTGCGTGTTGTGCGAATTGTTTATGAAAGTGGTTTTGACACAAAAAAAATAAATTAATTAATTAATTAATTAGAGAACGAAATAATAGTAGAACATTTTAGTGATAGGAATATATTCTATTTTCAAAGCAAAAGAAAAGGAGTTGCAGATCTTTTCTTAGGACAATTTGGGAAGCATTTCATCCAGATAAGATATTATGAACTTTAACTGCAGGTCAAGATTCATTCAAGCCAAACCCAAAATTAAACATATCCCAGGAAAAAATTCTTGACTTTTGCATAGCATTTTCAAAAACGATCATGCTACAATTTTCACATAAAAGTATACAAAACGATAGAATTTAAGTCTCATCAATAAGCTTAAATTCGTTGAAAACTCCACAACAAAATATTATTCAAAAGAATCCCATTTAACATGTTTATATAATAGAAAGATCAAACCATAATAGATTGCAAATTTGCAATGATCAAAACAGGGCAAAACTACAGAAATTGCTTTACTCCAAATTTTGGTTTCACATAATCCTTATGATTCTCCTGTGTCACGAAGTCATGTATTTCAGGTTGTTCTTTAGCAGGTAAGTAGTCCAAATTTTATTGTCACGGATTCACACCAACCCTTTTCCAACCAACTTCTTCAGCATCATCTTCACAAGTATCATCTCTATCAGGTGTTTGTGAAAATCAGCTGATCATTCTCTTTATTGAGTCATCAAAATTTTAAGCTATAACAAAGAATCTCATTGAAAACAAAGTGCCAAACCACACCACAACAATAAATTTCTATAACATTGTCAAAATTCCGCACCCTTTCCAATTCAGGCAAACAAATGAATTGGAAATAGCAAATATTAAACAATTTCAATAGACGAATACAGCAAATGATACCATTTTGGTACTTCCATTAACAAAAAATTCCATATATTTCTCAAAATGTGTATAAGCATATTGAAAAGTGTTAAATAAGTGAAGCATGCGACGTCGTTTAGACCAGGTAACAAAACGCTGTCGTTTTGTCCATTATTCCAAATGAATCACAGCCATCAAAGTTAAAGAGAATCCAACGGCTCAAATGCAATCAGAAGTCAACAGTATAAAAGGGGACTATTCACGCATTTGGCAGTAATCGAGTTTTAGGTCTTCGTTTTGTTTCCTCTGAAAAATCGTTTCATCTGGGTTAGGGTTTCACGCTCATTCTGGGTCTTCTTTGTGTGAATCTTTCTAGAGTATTGTTTGAGGGCAGGGGTTCCTTAAAGGGTATAGAGTACTCTAGGGTTTGTTAGCATTTGCGGGATACAGGGAAGTGAATGAGTGTTTGATTCTGTGAGTGACAGTGAAGAAGATTCTTCTATAAATTGTAATCTTTGAGGTGATCAATACTAGTGTAGCGAGCTCCATATTCTGGAGTTCAACGTGGATGTAATTTGTTTTATATTGAACAAGCGAACCACGGTATATCTTGTGTTGTGTGATTGTTCGTTGTTCTTGCAGTTTCTGTTTTGTATTGTGACTAATCTTGCAGGTTGAAGGATTGGTATTTATTAGACAAAAGAAGTTTGGGTTAAAGTGTAAAGAATGAAAGTAGATTGGGTTTCATTGTAAAAACACCAATATGATGTACTTTTGTATTAAACTCAATACGGTGGCGTTTTTATATCATCTTCCTGATATAAAAACGCAACCTGCTATGTTCCTAAATCAGTTAGTAAAAAGTTTCAGTTCTATTTGTTATATGTTCAACTGTTTCTCTCAAAGTCTTCAATTTTAGTTAACTTTCTTTTCAAATCCGATCAAGAATCTTTATGGTATCAGAGCCAATTGACAAACATCTATGGCTAATCTGAGTTCTGGATCTTTAGATTCGAGTTCAAAGATTGTTAATGAGCAAGCTGATAATGCAGGCACCATGAGTTTAGTTGCCCATTCTTCTCTTCCAACTTTGTCAGTCAAGTTAAGCGAGAGGAACTACAACTACTGGAGATCTCAAGTTCTACCTGCGCTGACTTCGTACGAGCTTGATGGCTTTGTCACAGGTGTGAATCCGTGTCCTTCCATGTTTTTAAATGAACAGATGTTAGATTCTGAACGAATAATCAAGAAACCTAACCCTAAGTATTTTGATTGGAAAAAGACTGATCAATTTCTAGTGACTTGGTTGATTTCATCTATCTCTGAACCTATGTTTAGGCATGTTGCCAAATGCACAAGTGCATATGAAATTTGGAACACTTTGGAGTTGTATTTTCAATCTTTCTCTAAGGCTAGAACCTTACACTTGCGGAATTTGTTGCAAAATACTAAGAAAGATTCGATGAGTATTAATGAATATATTCTGAGGATGAAAGAGATAGGGGATGAGTTCGTAGCTAGTGGAGAGGAGATGAGGAACTGCTCTTGTATATCTTGGATGGGTTAGGACCAGAATTTGATGCTATGGTGGCCAATCTTGTAGCCAATAGTAGTACTACTACCCTTCAAGAAGCTCAGTTGCTTCTTCATAAACATGAGATGCGGATTGAAAGACAAAATAGTACACTGTCAAATTTTCATGAAATGACTTCTGCATTATTAGCTGCAAAGCAGCAAGTTCCAACTGATATTACTAGTGTGCCACAACTTCAAAGTCATGTAGTATCATCATTCCAGAATACTAGCTCTAGAGGGATACCATTTCAAAATCCTAGTTCTGCATCTATGGTTCAACCAGTTGGAATTCAGAACACCAGCTCTTCACCAATGGTTCAGCCAGGCATGGTGAACTATCAACATCATGAAGTATATCCTTAGCAACCCTCTAGTGCAGACATGTATACCACTGCATTTCCTCACACTACCATCTCTCAATACTCAGTTCCTGGTGGATTTCAGTTTAATAGTAATAATGGACTGAGAGGAAGAGGTCGAGGCAGAGGGCATTTCAGGCCTAGATTAATCTGCCAAGTATGTGGCAAAACTGGCCACTTAGCCTTTCAATGTTATCATCGCTTTGACCATCATTATCAGGGCTTTCAAAACTCAAATTTCAATCATTTTAACCCTTTTCAAGTCCAGACAGCATCTCTTCCATCTCAAGTGAATAATGGACAAGCTTACTCAGGCGTTTCACATGAACCTACTACACAAGCTCAAGCTTTGTTTGCAGCAAGCTATATCCCAACAAAGCACCAGCATCATTCTCAACTGTATGCAGCATTTCATGATTTCTCAAGTACTGGTCTAGTCAACAACTCCTCACCAAATTACATTAATCCAAACTCTCAATCACACCTACCTGAACATTACTTACCAGTCCAGAATACTAGTTTACCTTACACTAATAACTCAGCCTTGTCACCTGCCAACTTTGTGCCTACATCATCAACTGTCACCACACAAAATGTTGCTACACCACAAACACTTACAGACCAATCCTGGTATATGGACTCTGGTGCATCCAATCATATGACTTCAGATGCTACCAACATGGTTGTGAAATCCAATTATCAAGGAACATCTCAGGTACAAGTTGGCAATGGGCAGTCCATCCCTATCACTCATACATGTATGCTACTGTTACCTTCCACTGATTCGAATAGAATTCTAAAACTTCAGAATATTCTCTGTGTTCCAAAGATTGCTAAAAACTTGTTAAGCATATCTCAAATCACTAAAGATAACCATGTGATAGTTGAGTTTCATGCTGACTGTTGCTTAATAAAGGATAAATATAGCAAGGCTCACTCCTTCAAGGGACAGTAAAGGATAGCCTCTATCAGCTTACCTTGCCAACAACTGATTTCTGTTCTGTTGATTCTCAAATAAAGTCAGTATTTCATGCTTCCAGCTTCACTTCAGCTCCTGAAATTCATGCTGTTAATTCATCTACATCTAATAAAGGAGAACATTCTGATAATGGTGGAGAGTATGCTCTTGAATGTACTTCTACAGATAGTTCTCTGTTTGTTAAGCCATCTAGTGATATTGTTCTATGGCATGCTAAGTTAGGTCACCCTAATACTAAAGTCTTGAATAATGTACTTGAAAAGTTACATGTAAAGAATACTATTGTTGGAAATGAAAGCTTTTTTTGTGAAGCATGTCAATTTGGTAAACTACAACAGTGTAAGTTCCCTGTTTCCACTTCAAGAGCACAAAAACCTTTAGAATTAGTCTACTCAGATCTATGGGGTCCTGCACCTTATATCTACTGAAGGGTATCGGTATTATGTGATTTTTGTGGATGATTTTAGTAGGTATACCTGGATTTATCCATTAAAGCTTAAATCTGAAGTCATTGGTGTATTCACTCAATTCCATTGCTTTGTTGAAAATCAGTTGGATACAAAACTGAAATGTTTACAAACAGATTGGGGAGGGGAGTTTAGACCCTTGTCTAGTTATTTGGAGAAACATGGAGTTATGTTTAGGCATCCTTGTCCATACCTTCATTAGCAAAATGGTAGAGTAGAGAGAAAACATAGAGCCATCGCTGAATTTGGGTTATCTCTCCTAGCTCATGTGGCTATGCCACTGAAATTCTGGTGGTCAGCCTTTAGCACTGGTGTATACTTGCTAAATAGGCTTCCTTCAGTTGCTATTGAGTTTGTCTCTCCATTTGAAACTCTTTTTAAGCAAAAACCAGGCTACACTGATCTTAAAGTATTTGGCTGTGGATGTTATCCATATCTCAGGCCCTACCACAAACATAAGGTGTCTTTTCATACCGAAAAGTGTGTTTTCTTGGGATACAACCTTGCTCATAAAGGTTATCGATGCATGAATTCTTCATGTAGGGTGTATATTGTTAAACAAGTATGATTTAATGAGGAAGACTTTCCATTCAAGTCTTATTTTCAAAGTCACTCTTTATCTACTACTTCACCTGATGTGTGTGTGCATACAAAGGCGTGGACATTGCCACAATGCAAGTCTTCAGCTTTATCATCTACACAGTTCACAAATGAAGTTATCAGTTTAGGAAATTTCACTACAGAATCTGTAAAGGACTGCTCTTTACCCTCTCTTCCAACAGAGTCTGCCACACAGGCAGAACCTTTTAATTACAGTCCTGGAATTTAACTTGAGAAATCTTCTTTAAGAGATGATACAAAAGATGATTCTGATGTACCTACTTTGACACAGACAGACCCTGGAATTCAACTTGAGGTGGTCATTCCATTAGCTGATCCCAAGCTTATTGACACAGGAAAAACTGTCAATGCGCATCCCATGATCACCAGGTCCAAAGAGTCCAAAGCTGGTGTTCCAAATACTGTCCCTCAGGCTTTTCTCTCCACTCAAGTTATTCAACCTGAACCACCATCTGTTGTTGAAGCTCTGAAAATTCCAGAATGGAAAGCAGCCATGGATGCTGAATATCAAGCTCTCTTAAAAAACCAGACCTGGGATTTAGTTCCTTATGTTAAGGGAATGAATGTAGTTGGTAGCAAGTGGGTTTTTAAGACTAAGCTAAATTCAGATGGGTCCCTTTCTAAATACAAAGCTCGACTTATAGCCAAGGGGTTTCAACAAACCCCTAGCCTAGACTACTTTGGAACTTTTTCACCAGTAGTCAAGGCAGCAACCATTAGAGTTATTTTGTCTCTTGCTGTATATAATCAGTGGGAAGTGCAGCAACTTGATGTAAACAATGCGTTTCTTAATGGGGAGCTGATAGAAAAAGTGTATATGATGCCACCAGAAGGTTTTTCTAATTTTTCTCAAACCAAGCAGGTATGTCAACTACATAAGGTGTTGTATGGGCTTAAACAAGCTCCAAGAGCTTGGTTTGAGAAACTGAAAAATTACTTATTAAGCTGGGGTTTTCAGAATTCAATTTCTGATGTGAGTTTGTTCTTTTACAAAAAGGAATCCTATGTTGTCTATCTATTGGTGTACGTTGATGATATCTTGGTTACAGGCAACAATTCCTCCTTAGTTGATCAGGTTATGACAGATCTGAATACACAGTTTGCTTTGAAAGTTCTTGGTCCAGTTAACTACTTCCTTGGATTTGAGGTTAAGAGAAATGACAAGGCATTACTCTTAACACAAAACAAGTATACTCAAGACGTTTTAGTAAAAGCTGGGATGCATGACTCCAAACCGTATTTACAACAGTGGTATCAGAGCCTTTTAGGTCTAAATCGAGTCTAGGGTTAGAAATCGTTCAACTCTTGACGAACTCAAAAATTAGGGTTTGTCAGATTTTGGGGGTTTTTCTATTTAAAGGTCCCTAGATCATTAGGCTATCAAATCTTGTCGAGTCTTGGGGCTAATTCGTGAGATTAGGTCACATACACAAGGGATCGACGAAAATAGGGCAAAATCAAAATTAGGGTTTTGTCAAGATTTAGGGGTTTTCCTTTTTAGGGGTCTTGAATATCTTTTGAGTCTGTTTAAGGGTATATAGGCTGGAATACCAGTGACCGCCTTAAAAGCTGCTGCGCGTGTTTGGCAACTACTGGTGTAACAAAGCCACGTACTCCTTATACTGCTCTGTCTTGTCATTGTAAATATGATGAACACTACCATGCGTGTAGAGATATCCCAGTATGATGGGAAGATGGATTTCAATACCTGGAAGAAAAAGATGAAGGCACTTTTATCCCACAACAAGGTGGGAATAGCACTGGAGAAAGATGAAACCAAGTGGTTAGAAGAAAAGACGAAAAAGAAAGCAGAGATAGATGAAAAAGTATACAATCTGATAATCATGAATTTATCAGATAGTGTTCTGTGAAAAGTGGATGGTCTTGACACACCAATAGAGCTCTGGGGTAAACTCGAAACTCTGTATGCATTGAAATCTGCTCCTAATTTAGCATTCTTGAAAGGTGCTCTATTTTCTTATAGAATGGATGCCTCTAAGTCATTAGAAGAAAATTTAGATGAATTTCTAAAAATGACAATAGTGTTAAAATGAACTGATCAGGAATTAGGAGATTCTAGTCTTGCAATGATTTTGTTAAATTCTCTTCTTGATGAATATTTAGTAGTAAAGAATGCATTACAGTACACTGGTACAGTCCCTAGTGTAGATCTAATAATGGCTGGCTTAAAATCCAGAGAACTAGAGTTAAAAATACAAAAGAGAAATGGGAATAATCTCTTTGTAAAAGGAAAACAAGATACTGGTCATTTTGGTAAAAATACTGGAAAGGGGGTTCAACAAAACTTAGGGCCAAAGAATAAGAAGAAAGGCAAAGGCTATAATAACAATAAGTCTAAGTCAGAGACTAGAAAGTGCTTCCATTGTAAGAAACCTAGTCACATAAAAAAGAATTGCTATGATTGGATTAGGAAGAAAAACAGAATAGTACAGAGAGTAACCTAGCATCCTCTAGTAATAGCTTTGAAATCACTGAAGCCCTTACTGTGTCCAGTTTTGAAATTGCTAATGAATGGGTGCTAGACTCAGGATGTTCCTTTCATATGAGCCCTAACAAAACCTGGTTTCAAAACCTGATAACTGGTGACCTTGAAATAGTGTTTATAGGAAACAATAACTCATGTAGGGTTCAAGGGATTGGTAACATTACTCTTAGACTTAAAAATGGCAAACTAATAATGTTAACCAAAGTTAGGTACATACCAGAGCTTAAGCATAACCTGATCTCATTAGGCACACTGGATGAAGCAAGCTGTAGCTATAGAGCTGAAAATGGTTGCATTACTATTTACAAGAATGATCAAATTCTGTTTGAGGGTGTGAAAAGGCATGGTCTGTACATATTGAGTGGACAATATTATCAGTTGAATGTTAGTTCTGCTTTCATATCTACTAACACTTCAAATGCAGAAAAATGGCACCTGAGGATGGGCCATATAGGCCAAACTGGTATGAGCTATCTCAAACAGCAGGGGTACTTTGGGAATGACAATGTATCAGACTTAGAGTTTTGTGAGATTTGTGTCATGGGCAAACAGCATAGGCTGAGCTTCCCAAAAGGAACTCACCTGTCTGTGGGATGTTTGGATTATCCTCATGCTGATCTTTGGGGTCCAGAAAGAGTCAAAACTCATGGGGGTAATAGTTACTTTCTAGCCATAGTGGATAATTTCAGTAGGAAAGTGTGGGTTTACCTTCTTAGGACCAAAGATGAGACACTAAGTAAGTTTAAGAGTTGGAAGACTTTAGTAGAAAACCAACTGGAGAAAAAGGTGAAAGCACTCATGACTGACAATGGTCTAGAATTCTGTAACACTGAGTTTGATGCATATTGTAAAGACCAGGGGATTATGAGACATAGGACAGTTAGGAGAACACCTCAGCAAAATGGAGTTGCTGAGAGGATGAACAGGACAGTGTTAGAAAAGGTTAGGTGTCTCCTCTTCACAGCTGGACTACCTAAGTCCTTTTGGGGAGAGGATTTAACCACAGCTGCCTATTTGATAAATAGAACTCCCTCTAGTGCAACTGGTTTTATGTACCCTGAAGAAAAATGGACAGGAAGAAAACCTTCACTCAGCCACCTAAGAGTATTTGGCTGTGCAGCCTATGCACATACAGTAGATGCAAAATTAGAACCTAGGTCCCTAAGATGTGTATTTTTGGGGTATCAAGAAGGAACCAAAGGATATAGGTTGTGGGAGAGAGAAACCCCAGGGGTTAAGGTTATCATCAGTAGAGATGTTATTTTTAATGAATCTGTGTTCCCTTGCAGGGTTACTAATAACAGTGCAGGTACCTCAAGCCACCATGTGGAGACACCACAACAAACAGACAGTACTTAGTTTGAGGTGGAGTCAACAAGGCAACAGGAGCCTAAGACCAATACTGATGAACCAGAATATGAAGCTGAGCACACTACAACTAATACTGAACCTGATGGTGAAGATAAAAATGAGGAAAACATTGATAATGACCAACAAAATGATCTGGCTTAGTATCAACTGGCCAGAGATAGAACCAGAAGGGATATAAGACCACCAGCAAGGTTCAGTTATGCAGACCTCATCTACACAGCCCTGCTGGCTGGAGTAGAGATCCAGAGGACAAAACCTGACTCCTATGAACAGGCAGTCAACTCAAAGGACAGAAAACATTGGCTTACTGCCATGAATGAGGAGATGGACTCCTTGAGGCAGAACAAAACCTGGATTCTGGTTCCAAAACCCAAGGATGTCAAACTGGTGGACTGTAAGTGGCTGTACAAGCTAAAGGAAGGCATAAACAAAACTGATCCACCAAGGTATAAGGCTAGGTTGGTAGCCAAAGGCTACACCCAGCGAGCAAGTATAGACTTTACTGAAATTTTCTCACCTGTTGTTAAATTTAAAACTATAAGATTGATGTTATCTATAGTAGCCCATTATGACTTAGAGTTAGAGCAGTTAGATGTAAAAACTACATTCTTGCATGGGGAATTAAAAGAACAGATTTATATGAGTCAACCTATAGGGTTTAAAGATAAAAGGTTCCCTGATCATGTATGTTTGTTGCATAAATCTCTGTATGGTCTCAAACAGTCACCTAGGCAGTGGTACAAGAGATTTGACTCCTTTATAGTAGGCATAGGGTTTACTAGAAGTGAGCATGATAATTGTTTCTATTTTGCACATGTGAATACAAATCCTGTATATTTGTTATTATACGTTGATGACATGCTATTAATTAGTAAATCTAAGGCCCAAATTGAGGAATTGAAAGGAAAATTGCATGCTGAATTTGACATGAAGGATTTAGGCTGTGCTAAGAAAATTTTAGGTATGCTAATAGAAAGAAACAGGAAGAATTACAGCCTAAAATTGCATCAGATGCCTTATCTGCAAAAACTTGTGTTAAAGTTTGGAATGAGTGACTCTAAGTGTACCACAATGCCCCTAGCAAGCCACTTCATCCTTAGTAAAGCCCAAAGTCCTAAAACAGAACCCGATAGACTAAAAATGGAAACCATACCATATGCAAATGCCATTGGTTCTATTATGTACTCTATGATCAGTACAAGACCTGATTTATCATATTCAATATCACTTCTAAGTAAATTCATGTCAAATCCTGGGTGTGATCACTGGAATGCTTTGAAATGGCTACTAAGATATATTAAAAGTACAGAAAATGTTGGTCTAAATTTCTGTAAAAGAAACTCCACACTTGATCTGGTTGGGTATGTAGATTCTGATTTTGCAGGTGATAGAGATTCGCGGAAATCCACCACAGCATATCAATTTACTTTGGGAGGAAACTGCATCAGTTGGAAGTCCCAACTGTAGCCACTGGTAGCATTGTCCACAACTGAAGCTGAATATGTGGCTGTAACCAACGCATTCAAAGAAGCCATATGGCTCTAAGAATTCCTGAAAGAGGCCAAGGCTGCTGGATGGAACTGTGTGTCTATTCAGACAGTCAGAGTGCCATTCATCTGGGAAAGAATCCCGTGTACCATGAGAGAACCAAACATGTTGACGTAAGGTATCATTTTGTGAGGGATATGATCTCCAAAGAAGAAGTGAACCTGCAGAAGATCCCAACTGAAAACAACCTGGCAGACATGGGAACCAAGGTTGTAACACTTGCAAAGTTCAAGCACTGCTTGAACTTATTACATGTGGGATAACCAAATCAGAACTAAGAAGGAGTATGGAAATGCTTGCTGCACAACTAAACTGACATTGCTGAAACGACTGCCACATACTTCAAGGTGGAGATTGTTAAATAAGTGAAGCATGCGACGTCGTTTAGACCAAGTAACAAAACGCTGTCGTTTTGTCCATTATTCCAAATGAATCACAGCCATCAAAGTTAAAGAGAATCCAACGGCTCAAATGCAATCAGAAGTCAACAGTATAAAAGGGGACTATTCACGCATTTGGCAGTAATCGAGTTTTAGGTCTTCGTTTTGTTTCCTCTGAAAAATCGTTTTATCTGGGTTAGGGTTTCACACTCATTCTGGGTCTTCTTTGTGTGAATCTTTCTAGAGTATTGTTTGAGGGCACGGGTTCCTTAAAGGGTATAGAGTACTCTAGGGTTTGTTAGGATTTGCGGGATACAGGGAAGTGAATGAGTGTTTGATTCTGTGAGTGACAGTGAAGAAGATTCTTCTGTAAATTGTAATCTTTGAGGGGATCAATACTAGTGCAGCGAGCTCCATATTTTGGAGTTCAACGTGGATGTAACTTGTTCTATATTGAACAAGCGAACCACGATATATCTTGTGTTGTGTGATTGTTCGTTGTTCTTGCAGTTTCTGTTTTGTATTGTGACTAATCTTGCAGGTTGAAGGATTGGTATTGATTTACAACAAAAAGATTATCACCCTTACAACGCAACTATATATTTATAGCATCAAAGAGAAAACAGAAAAGCTTACAGTATTAAAGATGAACTTAAACAAAAATCAAAACCCTTAAACTATACTCATTAGTTTGCACTCTAATCATCGCTGAGCTCATCTTCAATGTCATGAGCGCTCATTTGCCTCTTTACCTCTCGGCTAACCTTTTCTTCCTACTTCATTGCCTTCTTTAGCATCTTTTGCTGCTCTTTCACTGAGAAAATACCCAAATCCGACAAGAACTCATCGTTTTCACTAATCACTGATCAATCTTCCTTACTCTTTGGCTGGATAATTTTCTTAGGAGAACACCAAAACAACCGCTCTTTCGAGGCAGAGAAGGCGAACCTCGTGATGAATTTGTAGAACTGAATGGAGAAGAAAACGATTTCGATTTCAATGAAAAGGGAGTTGACAGTTGGACAATGTCAAGATAGCATCAGTGAATCTATTAAATCATAATTCAAGTCAACTCATATTAATAGGCAAGACCAAAATCGTCAAAGTACCAGTTTTTTCCACTTTAGGAACTCCAGGTTTAGGTGGTTGACAGGCATTATCTGTTCCATCATCGTGATTTGGCTTTTCAAAATCAAATTTCAGTTTGCTCTTCTCTTCAATAGGCTCAATCTTCATCTCTTCCACTTCCTTACTGTTGTTTCCTTCTTCACAAACCTCTCTGCCTTTTCTTCGTCCTTAACCAAAGATTTCTACCCAATAAAAAGGAAAAGAAATAAGCATTGATTATTAAATTACCAAAACTTGCAATCAGAATTAAAGAAAAAAATAAGCATTGATTATTAAATTACCAGACCCTGCAATCAGAACTGATGGTAGATTGGTTGTTGAAAGCGTTTGTTTGAAGCCCATCATAGGAAACCCCAGATATGCAAGTGGGGAACTGAAACTTCACAAAGTTGACGCTGGGAATAGAAGCCAAGCCAATAGAAGATGAATTCGAAACCTTGGAAAGTGAAGCATCCACCAAATCTCTACAACCCAAGTTGATCCATTTGGGCTTCCACGCCCAGCCAACCAATATCCCAATAATCACAACAATCCACAAAGGTGCGATAAACATTATCAACTCTCTTAAAACATCACCCATGGTGGGTTTGTTAAAAATCTCCCATAAAACCGAAGTCAAACCCATGCTATTTATTATATTTAATAAACCGAAGGATAAGGAATATACAAATAGGAAGAGAACCAGAAAACCCTTGATTGATATATATTCTCTAGCCACATTTAATTGAGATGTTTTCTCTGATTTCGGTGTAGATATTTCGATTTCGTCGGTAGCTGCTTGCTTTCAAACTTAACTGTGGAACCAACGAAGTTTGAAGAATTATCAAACTTGACTTTCTTCTCCTTCGTGGCTGCAAATGCCGTAGTTAAAGAAAAAAGAAAACATAAACTCATGAGGCGTAGAAAAACAAAATATTTATATTGGATTAAAAGCTTGCGATGTGTTACCTTTCTTGTTCCCCGAGCCTGATCTGAAATTTCTTTAACCTCTGTTCATGTTCTGTGAGCTTTGATTTTTCTGATTTCATATATGTCTGAGGATCCGCATAGCCCTCGATTTATGTGTTATTTATCCATACTCGCTTTTTTTGTGCCAATGTTGGTGACTGGAGATAACTCTCTTCAATTATTCATGGGATGGGAGAGCCAGCAGAG
The DNA here is from genome assembly GCA_026225825.1 of Pistacia integerrima. NCBI lineage: Eukaryota > Viridiplantae > Streptophyta > Magnoliopsida > Sapindales > Anacardiaceae > Pistacia > Pistacia integerrima. The sequence continues at coordinate 30,388,567 of CM047738.1, forward strand.
ACGAAGGCTTTTGTCAGTGGCCATTTGAGTTGGCGGTGCTCAGACCTCCGATAAACCATACTTGTGCCGTCTTCTGCATTTCTAGCAAGAGTTGTGATTGTGAGATTGAGTGTCAGAGATGGATCTGATTGCTCTTCATCGGAGATCCAAGCGGCTTTCTTCCTTTTTATGTGTTACGCCTGAAAAAGTAGGGCTGACGCAAAACCCGGTCAGCGTAAATGGTCAAAGTCTGGGCATATCCCACAGCCGTTCAGATGCTACCACGTCACATGCTGGCGTGAGTAGCATGCTCCTACCAATGTAGTGGGTGCACGCCAGACTGACGAAAGGTTGGAGGTCGTCCAACCCTTGTACTAAACGAGGAAATCACTCGAGTGGGTGAGCAACGAGACGCAAAAAAGGATTTGCATGGTATCTGCCCCTTTTTTACGGATTCTGTAATCATTACTCCAATTCATCTCACTATAAATAAAGAGCTCATCTCCCGTTTGTGGGATTGGCTCATTTTTACTCTGTAATAGCTAAATTCTCTATGTAACAGCTTATTCTCTCTTCTGTAATCAATTGCAAGTCAGCTCGCTGAACGCGACCTGACCCTCCATATTAATACAATATCAGTGGACGTAGGAGTCGCTTGCTTAAGCATCCAAACCACTTTAAAACATTGTTTCTCTGCCTCTTATTCATTTCACTACCCCCATTCGCGTGTGTCTTTTGGGCCAGCTCAGCATTTCGCACGTGCGTATAGTTGGTGTCAAAATCACACATCAACATTATGTTTTTTTTTTTGGCCGAACGACATACACCCACCCATTGTTTGTTGTAAAGACAAGTTAGTACCCAAAAGGTTTTGAAATGACAAATAACCACTTTTTATCAGAATCCGTTAGTGAATTCCGTTTGAAGAAGGACAGTGTGGTAATTTTTTCCTCTCTTTTCTACTTTCTCTTTCTTTTCTTCAAACTTTTCTTTATGGCCGTGCATCTCCAAATTCATCTCCCACTACTGTGCCACCTTCACCACCCTCCACCACCATCTAACAGTAGTCACCACCATCATCACAGCCATCTTCTCCGTACCTTCTAAGCCCAATACAAATCCATTGGACCCATCCACACCTTCTACTCCATTACCTCCTGCACAACCACCTCCTCGAAATACATCTCCACCATTGACATCTACACCTTCTCCCCCTCCTCCTCAACAATTCATTTCACCTACATCACCACCACCACCACCACCATCTCCACCTATATCTAATCCACCAACCAGTTCATCTCGACCACCACAACCACCATTAGTAGCATCCAATCCACCTACGAGTTCATCGTCCCCACCACCGCCAATATCTAATCCACCAAGAAGTTCACCTCCACCACCACCAGTATTTACTCCACCAACGAATTCCCCTCCACCACCAGTGGCCAATCCACCAACAAGTCCTCCTTCACCATCAAATTTATCTCCATCACCACCATCTGATCCACCAAAAGCTTCACCTCCAGCACAAACACCACTCCACCAAATGGTTCCTACTTGATTATAAATATGTTTTGCCCAAGTAGTTGACAACTTGACATTTCACAAGAAATTCTTTTACCAGTACAAGAAACCTCCCTTTTCTTGAATTTATATAAATATAAATAAAAACACTATCAAAATGCCAAATTTTAATAACGATAGACACTAATACATAGGCCTAGAAACAAATAATATAAATGTCCTCATAATTGTTACTTTGCATAGTGTTTGTCTGTTGCTACTCCCATAACAAGCTTCTTGATAGAGTACTGATGGACGAGTTCAATGACTCCAACCAAAGAGAGGTGAAGGGAGAAGCGGCTGGCCAAAGAAATAAGAAAAAGAGAGGAGAAGGGAGGGAAGAGAAAAAGAAAAAAAAAAGAGAAGCGACTGGCTAGATCTGCAAAAGAGAAAAAAAAATTGAAGAGGAAGAGAAGAAGAGAGAAAAAAGGAGGGAAAATTCTGCTGCTTTCTTTGGTGGCGACACAGTAGAAAAATTTGAAGAAAATAAAAAGAAAGAAGAAAAGAGAAGGAAGTGGCTTTCTTTTTAGGTTGAATGCAAAATTACCTTATTGTCCTCCTTCAAATAGAATTCATTAACTGATTCTGACAGAAAGTAGCATGTTGTCATTTCCAAACCTTTTGGGTACCAACTTGTCTTTACGGCAAACTATGGGTGGATGCATGTCGTTTGGCCTTTTTTTCTATTTTGTCCAGGCTCTCTCTCATTTAGTTAAGATGTGGAGAAGCAAAGGTCCAAAAAACGATTTATGTGAATGTGAATATGAATGGTCTGTCTTTATGGAAATTAATCAAGTTTTAGTTAGACTTTTGGATGACCAATATGTGCTATTAATACAATATAACAAAATAAAACTTATCAAACCCTTCATATTCACAAACTCTTTAAATTCACATAACAATCAATAAAGTTATTAATATTTGTCATTAATAACGAACAATATCAAACACTAATTACAATAAACCACATATACTAAATGTTAAGAATCCAATTCAACACTAATCAAATACAGCCATATGTAGGACAACCTTCCTACATGACAAAATGAAAGAATTCTACCTCCTCAAAATGGTAATAATATATATATATATATATATATATATATATATATATATATAATGGGGTGGGGTGGGGTGAACCCAACCAAAATCAATTTTCACCCGCCCAATGGGTTGTGTTGCCATGTCTAGATATTAATGCTAATCCAAATTACAGTGAAATTACATTTTAAAATATAAATTTATCTAGATGATCTTATTCATAAATATAAAGTTGTTGGTCACCTTCGTATATAAATTTAACGTTTGCATTTTCCTGTTTTGCCTCGAAATTAACAAGTTCATGTTCCTTTACATTTTTTTTTTTTTCAAATTTTAACTCAGGAAAGGAGATAAAGGTTTGGGAACAAAAACACATAGGGCCCATTTTTGGTGTTAAAAAAAAAATATTTCAAATAATCAATCAATTATTTTATATTTTCTTTCCTCCCTCTCTTATAGTAAAATTTTTATTTCAAATCCATATTTTTAATACAAAATTGCAAACGGTAAAAAACTGTTGACATATTTGAAACAAGCTCTTCGAAATGAACATAATAAATGGTAATTTGAAAGGGTTTTATTGGTTGTGAAAGTGATTAATTTTTTATTTTTAATTTTCTATATTTTCAGACAAACATGCCAAACATGTTTTTTTATTTTTAGTATTTTCCAATATTTTCAAAAAATCAGAAAACGGTTATGCAAAATTCATAAAAGAACACACCCATAGTTTTTTAGGTTTCAGTGATACATTTCTAGATTTTGACAATTTAATGTTCAATTTATTATGATGATAATCTATGGGAGAATATCATAGACTACCCTTCAGGTTTCAAAATTTACACTAGATGGCAATTTTGAATTTTCAATATTTCAATTAAATGGACCCTCATAGTTTAAAAAAAATTATCGTGGATACTGTTAGGGCCAAAAATCGTCCTTGGCCCAAATAGGGAAAAAGGACCATTAGCGAAGAAGGACCAAGCCCGTCCTGCAAAGGCCCAAGCCATAGCTCTCTTCTAACAAGAGGAACAAACCGGCCCAAACTGAGCGGGCACAAGCCTCTCAAACCTGGCCCATGTCCTCGGTCCATGGACAAATCCAAAGCCCACAACCCCCTCAGAATACTTTCCTACTCCTGATCAATCTCCCATTCAAGGTCACCTTCCTATTCCTGATCACTTTCCTACTCGGAGTTACTCTCTTAATCAGAATCACCTTCCTATACGGACACTGGTAAGACAGCTTACCACAACCCTAATTCTTCTAGGGTTTGCATCAGAGTCGTACTAGGACTCCTACTTCTACCAGGATTGGGAGACCAGACGATCACTATATAAACAGAGGCCAGCCCTCTCACAAGGGACATCGACATTACACCCTCACACCCGAGACTCTTCACTCGAGAGTTTCACTAATTCGCCGTAGTCACAGTCCCCGACTAGACTTCCGGTAATCCCTTATTCCTTAGCCCTCACTAAATTAGCCCCTTTCAGCCTTGCTGACTTGAGCGTCGGAGTGCCTACGGCAAACGCCACCCCGGTGTTTCCCGTTCGCTTCACGCGTGTGTTTCTTTACGTGTGCAGGTGCAGCAGATCGCTAGTGGCCTTGACCTCACGGGATCAGACCCCCTTTTTCGTACAGGTAGATTTTTACGTCTACAGATACCACTTGTCCATTACTTTGGTATGTTATCGTTTGTGTTGGATTGGCGAAATGTTAACTTTAATCTTATAAGAAAGTGTTGGGGTAAAATGATATCTTTGGTCTAATAAGATAATGTTTTGTAAATCTAATGTCTTAGGGCAAAGGAATATCTATGATAAAAATTTTAAACTTTAAAGATCTATTTATTAGGCCAAAGTGTATCATCGATACATTTTCAAATTTTAAAGAATCATTTAATAACTATTATAAAATTAAAAGATGAATTCTACTTTACTCCATTGACAATGTGAATAGAATTAAATTAACAACAACATCCCAAAAGATCAATACTTAAATTATAGAATATTGAATTTGATAGTAAAGGGTTATAGACAAACCTGTTTATGCCATGATTCTTGATCCTTGGATTTCTTAGAAGAGGATCGACTATTTTTCCCAAAAGACAGAGAGCGTAAGTCTTCCTTTCCAATAATGCAAACTGATGATAACTTCTAAAATGGGTTTCAGTTATATCGTTTGGAAAAAGGGACTTAGCCAATTTAATAATAGTTTATTGGACCCTCCCATTAAAGACCCAATAAATCCTAAGGCCCACACTTTGTTGTCAATCCCGATTAATCAAATGAAGTGTAATAGGCTAAACTTTAATATAATCACATTAAACCCATTAGTATATCAGTGGACTATTAATTTACTCGGTTTTAATCAAAACTAGCATATAATTAATGTTAGCCCACAATTAGGAAATTTTTCTAACATTCTCCCACTTGGGCAACATTAATTATTTTATTTTAATTTTAAAAAAAGAAAGCAATTTTGACTCCAGGATAAATATAACTTTTTAACTTTAAAGCAGCCACTATTTTAAGAAAACAATATAGTCAAGAGATAACACTTCAACCAACAATCCAGTCAATATGATTATCAATAATGAATCAAGGCAATCTTTACATTTTAAAATGACATAAGATCAATCCATGATTACAATTACTAATAATCAAATCACATGTATCAGTAATCTAGCAGTGTGGCAAGGATAGCACCCCAACAAATGACCAAAACATGTGTTATTTCCCTGTCAGTCCTGATTAAGACCTCTGTTTAATCTTTATGCTTTAAAGAAAAGCAAGAGACATCTCATAGCTTCCAACGAAACCAATATGTTTCAATCAATACTATTGCAATTTCCATATATGAAACATATCCTTACAACTGTTATTCTCAAGAGAAACCTTATTCTTGAGACACAACATTGTATATTAACAACACACACACACACACATACATAAACAAATATATCAAAACAAAGATCATGACAAAAAAAAAAAAAAAAAAAAAATGCTAACTTATCATAAATAGTATAGCATAAAATCAATAGTCATACATCAATAACTCCCACTAACCTAGAGTATCCAAAGACTCTAAAATACCCATATTTTCTACATGAACTTTAAAATAAATGGGTCTAAGTCCTTTGGTTAGTGGGTCTGCCAACATACTATCAGTACTAATGTACTATAGAACAATGTCTCCCTTTTTAACCTGGTCCCTGATTGTAAGATATTTTATCTCCATATGCTTTGACTTGCTACTGATTTTATTGTTCTTGGAGAAGAGCACAGCTACATTATTGTCACAGTAGATCGTCAGTGGCCTAGAGATGGAATCAACCACACCTAGATCAGTAATGTAATTCTTCAACCATATAGCCTAAGTAGCTGCCCCATAACATGCAATGAATTCTGCATACACGGTTGAAGAGGCTATCAAAGTCTGCTTAACACTTTTCCATGATATGGCCCCACCTGCGAGCAAGAAAACTTATCCTGAAGTAGACTTTAAGTCATCCAGACAACCACCAAAATCTGAATCAGAATATCCAAATACTTCAAGATTTTCAAACCTTTTGTATATGTTATGTCGTTTGAAACAACTACTAGCAAGTGTACTAGTCTCAAGTAATATAGTGTAACAAAGTATAGGTTATTGTACCCAAGGGATTGCGTAAACAAGTACTGAAATGTTAATTAATCTTAACTTTATCTAGATAATCAAAACTTAGAAAGGTGATCTTTAAAACTAAAAATATTAAAAACTAAAATAGTAGAAACAAACAATTGCAAGAAAACTAAACTTAAGAATTTAATAAAAGAAAACAGATAAGACTTCATGCTCATCTATAACTTCTTTGCACCCCTCATTTTACTATGGTCAAGGAATTTATTTAATTAATGTGGCAATAGGATTTCCTAGGTTAACCAATATTCTTTTTCAAGCAATATTAATTCTACTTCTATCTCACAACCTAGATATCTCTATGTAGATTTAAGGAAATAGACGAGCATTAAGCTTTATGAAATCCTCTAGCTTTCAGCACAAGTTAATCCTGCCTATGACTATTGATGTATCAATTCATATATATCTATATCCAATTCATCCATGGCCTATATTACTAGAGCACTCACATGATATCTCTTCTCAGTCTCAATCACACAACACAATTCTATCAGAAATTGATTAGGTTCCTAATAGCATTAAGCACATAATATAGGCTCATCATTGTATCAACTTATATATATCTATATCCAATTCATCCAAATTGACGTCACCATGACCTAGGCCATGGTGCTTCCTATCCTCAATATTTTATCCTCATTCCACCACCATGGTCGTGGTGAACCATCAAGGCATGGCCATGGCCTTCAAATTGTCTGCTAATCTCAATTTCTTCAAGCTTTAAATCTCAATTTCATTCAAATGCTCCAATCTACTCAATTAAAGCCTGAAAATCACAAAAATTCTCCAAATCAGTAGCTGACTATTCACATCACAAATTAACAAAAACTACATCAAAACAAAGAAAACAAATGAGAAATTAACTAAATGACTATAAAAAAGAAACCTAAAAACACTAAATTTATGCAACTTATCAAGTCCCCCAAACTTAATCCTTTGCTTGTCCTCGAGTAAAGAGAATATCAGAAAACAAACTTAGCAATCATCACGGATTTGCAGCAATTCCAAGATCAAGGAAAGAAAACCAACATGCTTTAAATGACATTCATGCATCCAAACATGCAACCCGACTAACTGGGCAACTCTAATCTTTCCCTAACAAGATCATGCCTTACCAAGACTTTATACTTAACCCCCTAATTATTTATTATTATTATTATTTTTTTTTTTTAGATGAGTTTCATCAGATTGTCACATAACCTTTTTACGCGAATGCACCCATTTGTGATGGTTGCCCTTGGTTACTCAGCAATGTCACAACACCTAAAGTGCTTTGCATACTCATAATTCTAGCCACGGTTTGACGCAAAAGTAAACATGGGGCTCATGAATACTCTTGGTTACAAAGTAGCTCGAAATAGCAAAGTAGTTTATTCAAACATAAACAAATAAATGTAATTTATTTTTTTCAAAACTGTATATACAGCCTTTTTTTTTAGGGAGTGAAGACAAGTCTCAATTAATACATAACAAAGTCAAGTAATAAACTAGAACCTACACAACCATCCAGTATCGCATGTTCTTCAACATTTCTAAAGATATGAGCATATCCAAATCCTTTCAATGACTTGATATTACCACTACTCCAAGTGATTATAAAGTTCATCACAAAAAGCAATTTTTAGGGATATCATAAAGTTTTGCTCGAGATTGTATCAAAAGCACAAACACAATAACCATGCAACAAAAACAAAATAACAACAAAAAACACACAAATGAAATAAACGCTTCCCTAAAACAAATACACCACCATCAACAATTAATGCAACACAAACCAAACTGCCCACTCCCCCAAACTTAAAGAATACAATGTTCTCAATGCATGAAAAAGAAAGAGAGTAAAATAAAAATTGAAAAAAAAAAAAGATAGGAACTTCCCTGAATTGGGAGGATAAAACGACTAGGAATTTGGGCTCATATAGCGGTGAAATTTGGCTTCAAGAATGAGCAGGCAATCATTGACACTGGTGACGCTAGTCTCTATTTTTTTTTAAAGGGGGGAACATGGCTGTGTAAAATGACACAGGGTAGCTCATGTCTGTTTTGTTCAAAATTGTCTTCTTCTTTGACCACTCAAGCTTCCCCCAAACGCATTCGTTATTCCAACAATAACAAAACAAAAACAGAATTAATATGTGGCAAAGAAAGAACTAAAAAAATGCAAAAATATAAAAGACAAATAAAAATAAAATAAAATAAAGTTCTAATTTAATGTCGTTAGCTTGACTTTCTTTGCTTGCTTATTCTGGTTCATTCAGTGCCATGGAGATCTTATCTTTTTTCCATCCTCTATCTTCATAATGCTTGAGACACTGTCCATTCACCTTGAACACGCATTTCTCCTCATGGGTAATCTCAATGGCACTAGAAGGAAAGACTTTGTTGACCATGAAGGGTCCTAACCATCTGGACCTTAACTTTCCTGGAAAAAGTCTTAGTCTAGAATTATAGAACAACACCATTTCCCCTTTGATGAACTCTCTTTTCGTGATACGCTTGTCATGCCATTTTTTTGTTCTCTCTTTGTAGATCTTCGCATTCTCATAAGTCTGACTATGAAATTCATCCATCTCATTCAATTGCAGCAACCTGTTTTCACCTACAGCTTGCATATCAAAGTTAAGAAATTTTATAGCCTAATATGCACGATGCTCAAGTCCAACAGGGAGATGCGATGCTTTTCCAAAAACTAGTCTATATGGGGACATACCAATGGGGGTTTTAAAAGCTATTCTATATTCCCACAATGCATCATCGAACAGCAAAGACTAGTCTTTTCTAGAGATAATAGTATTTTCTAAAATTTGTTTCAGTTCCCTATTAGATACCTTTACTTGACCACTAGTTTGTGGGTGATAAGGAATGGCAACCTTATATGTGATGCCATATTTGTTCAAAACATTATCAAACTGTTTATTGCAAAAATGTATCTCACCATCACTCATAATTGCCCTAGGGGTGCCAAATCTAGTAAAAATATGTTTCTTTAAAAATTTAACAACAACCCTAGCATCATTTGTTCTAAATGCCTCGGCTTCCACCCATTTCGAAACATAGTCGACTGCCACAAGGATGTATTTATTAGAATATGAATTAGGAAAAGGTCTCATAAAGTATATCCCCCAAACATCAAATAATTCACATTCAATAATGTTGTTCAAGAGCATCTCATGTTTCCTGGCTATATTACATGTTCTTTGGCACCTATCACAAGACGCTACATAAGCATATGCATCCTAAAACAACATAGGCCAGTAAAAATCTGCTTGTAGTACCTTTACAACTGTCTTGGTTGGCCCAAAGTGGCCACCTACCTCTCTGTCATGGTTGTGATGTAAAATGGATGTCATCTCCTCTTCAGACACGCATCCTCGAATAATCTAATCTGCATAAACTTTGAACAACTATGGTTCTTCCCACAAATAATGCTTAACATCAAACAAAAATTTATTTCGTTGATGAAAAGTAAGATTTAAAGGAAGAATACCCGTGACAATATAATTTGCATACTATGCATACCATGGAATAGACGCATTCAAAATGACAAATAATTTTTCATTAGGAAACTCCTCTCTTATTGGTATTTCATCTCCTTTTTTAGGATTTGTGTCATCTATCCTAGATAAATGGTCAGCAACCACATTCTCTGCACCTTTCTTATCCCTAATTTCTAGGTCAAATTCTTGTAACAACAAAATCCATCTAATTAACCTAGGTTTGATATCTGTCTTAGCAAGTAAATATCTCAAGACTGAATGGTCAGTGTAGATAATTACTTTACTTAAAACAAGGTATGAATGAAATTTGTCAAATGCAAATACTACTGCTAGAAGTTCTTTTTCAGTGGTTACATAGAGCCACATTTAAGGTTTGACTAGCATAGTTTATAGTTTGGAATACTTTGTCTTTTCTTTGACTGAGGACGGCACCAATAGCTACATCACTAGCATCATACATCAATTCAAATGGCAAACTCCAATCAGGTGTCACCATGATTGGTGCTATGACAAAGCTTCTCCTTCAGAGTGAGGAAGGCCTATAAACATTCAGCATTAAAATCAAAAGGAGTATCTTTAATTAATAAATAGACAAAGGCTTTGAAATTTTAGAAAAATCTTTAATAAATCATCTGTAAAATCCTGTATGTCCAAGGAAACTCCTCACGGCCTTCATTGATGTAAGTGGGGCTAATTTTTCAATCACTTCCACTTTTGCTCTATCCACTTCAATCCCCTTTTGGGAGATTTTATGACCCAAAACTATTCCTTCCTGCACCATAAAATGACACTTCTCCCAATTTAAAACTAGGTTAGTGTCTTCACATCTCTACAAAATTAAACCCAAATTATTCAAACATGCATCAAAAGAGGAACCAAAATTGAAAAATCATCCATAAAAATTTCAAAAAATTCCTCTATTATATCATGAAAAATAGACATCATGCATCTTTGAAAAGTGGTAGATGCATTGCATAAACCAAAAGGCATCCTCCTAAATGCAAATGTGCCATAAGGACAAGTGACAGTGATAGTGGTTTTCTCCTGATCCTCTAGAACTATAGCGATTTGGTTATACCCAAAATACCTATCAAGAAAATAATACAACTCATGCCCTGCAAGTCTCTCTATCATTTGATCAATAAAGGGTAAAGGGAAGTAGTCTTTCCTAGTGGCATCATTTAATTTTCTGTAATCTATGCACACGCTCCAACCTATGACTGTCTTAGTAGGTATCAATTCATTATTTTTATTTTTCACCACAGTCATACCTCCTTTTTTTGGTACTACTTGAACAGGACTTACCCATGAACTATCTAAGATAGGATAGATAATACCTGCGTCAAGTAGTTTAATCACCCCTTTCTTTACCACTTCTTGCATGCTAGAGTTGAGTCTCCTCTAAGGCTAAACTGTTGGCTTGTAGCTGTTTTCCATAAGAATTTTGTCATGCAAATCAAAGGACTTATTCTCTTTATGTTAGCTATTGTCCAGCCAAATGCTCATTTATGCTCTTTCAACACCCTTAATAATTTCTCTTCCATCAAACCTATCAAAGAAGATGAGATAATAACAAGTAAAAAAGAAGAATCATTAAGAAATACATATTTAAAATGAATAGGTAAGGATTTAAGTTCAAGATTTGGTGGCTTTTCAATTGAGGGCTTTGTTCGAGACAATATTGGCCTTTCCAATGTTTCAATTTTTTATCGCATGACCTTTTTATAGGGTGGATTGGTTTCCAAACTTGCTACAATCTCAATTAAGTGCTTATTCTCCCCTCCATCTTCTTTTGAATCAACCAAGCAAGCTTCCAATGAATCTTCATACCTGTTATCTTGAAAATACTCACAAACCAAAGGATCAAAAGCATCGATTCTAAAACACGTGTTATCTTCTAAAGGGTGTTTCATAGTTTTAAAAACATCAAATGTTGCTTTTTCATCTGCTACCCTAAGAATTAACTCACCTCTTTGGACATCAATCAATGCCTTATCTGCGGCTAAAAATGGTCGCCCTAGAATGAGAGGTATCTCAACATCTTCTTCCATATCCAACACAAGAAAATCTACAGGAAAAATAAACTTATCTACCTTGACAAGCACGTCCTACACAATACCTCTTGGATATTTAATTGATCTGTCAGCCAACTATAGAGATACTATGGTGGCCCTTGGTTCTCCAAGTCTTAATTTCCTAAAAATAGATAAAGGCATTAGATTAGTGCTAGCACTTAAGTCACATAAAGCTTTGGAAAATGAAAGTGAACCAATAATGCAAGGTATTGTAAAACTCCTTGGATCTTTTAATTTTGGTGGCAATTTATTTTGCAAAATTGTTGAACATTCTTCAGTGAGTTTTACTGTTTCGTGCTCTTCTAGTTTTCTCTTGTTGGAAAGGATCTCCTTCAAGAACTTTGCATAGCTAGGCATCTGAAGAAGAGCATCTTCAAAAGGAATGTTAATATGCAATTTCTTAAAAATATCTAAAAATTCTGTAAATTGCTAATCAACTTTCTTCTTCTTCAATGCAATAGGGAAAGGAGGCTGAATGTCTATCTTCTTAGGTTCAAGCAACTTTTCAGCAATGTTGTCTGGTTGCACTTTAGGTGCTTCCTTTTGCTCTTGCTCTTTATGCCCAATTTCTTTTCCACTATTCAGTGCAATTGCCTTCACATGCTCCTTGGGATTCTTCTCTATGTCACTAGGCAATATTCCTTGAGCTCTCCCTAATATCAAATTCGTCAACTGTCCTATCTAAGTCTCCAAATTTATGATCGAAGTTTCTTGATTCTGAAATCTTGTTTCAATGGAGCTTACAAACTTCATCATTAGTTCCTCCAAATTGGGCTTCTTTTCTTGAAGAGGAAAACCCGGAGGTGGCGGTTTCATTGTATTTTGATTGCTCCATGAAAAATTCGGGTGATTCTACCAACCAGGGTTATAAGTACTAGAGTAAGGATTATTCTATTGTTGCCTGTGAAAATTACCAACATAATTAGCACTTGCAGGTATTTCTTCAGCAACTCTCTGTAACACTCCCATGCTTTGTATAATGACTCTCCATCTACCTTTATAAAATTAGTGATATTGTTACGCATCCTTGCAGTTTTAGAAGGAGGAAAATACTTAGCTAGAAAACGCTGAGCCAATACATCCCAAGTTGTAATGAATTCTGCAAGTAAAGAATTTAGCCAATTCTTGGCTTTATCTCTCAATGAAAAAGAGAACAGTCTCAATCTAATTGCATTGTCTGTGACACCATTCTGCTTGAATGTACCACATATCTCCAAGAAATTTCCAATGTGAGCATTTGGATCATCATGGGCTAAACCACTGAATTGGTAGGTTGACTAAATCATCTAAATAACTGTAGATTTAATTTTGAAGTTATTTGCTGCAATGGCTTGCCTCCTAATGCTAGAAGCAATGACACCCAATGACGACATCGTATAATCCATTAAAGAACGTGTGGTTGCAGCTTCTGCGAGATTCTCCAAAATCACTTGATTATTATTGTTGTTGTTGTCTGTCATGTTCTTTGCTTGCCTTCTTCTCAATGCTTGTAGTGTTCTCTCAATTTCTGGGTCAAAAGGTTCAAGAATCTTATATCTTCGTCTAGTGTGTGTCATACACTAGAAAATTTGAAAACAAGAGAACTTGAAAAAAAATTATATATATATATAATGGAACAAGATCTAAAGTAAAGCTACACTAATGATTTCAATATCGCCTAACTCGGCAACAGTGCCAAAAACTTGTTATATTGTTTAAAACAACTACTAGCAAGTGCACTAGTCTTAAGTAATATAGTGTAACAAAGTACATGTTATCGTACCCAAGGGAGTGTGTAAACAAGTACTGAAATGTTAATTAATCTTAACTTTATCTAGATCATCAAAACTTATAAAGGTGATCTTTAAAACTAAAAATATTAAAACTAAAATATTAGAAACAAACAATTGCAAGAAAACTAAACTTAAGAATTTAATGAAAGAAAACGGCTAAGACTTCAGGCTCATCTATAACTTCTCTGCACCCCTCAATTTACTATGGTCAAAGAATTTATTTCATTAATGTGACAACGAGATTTCCTAGGTTAACCAATATTCTTTCTCAAGCAATATTAATTCTACTTCTATCTCACAACCTAGATGTCTCCATGTAGATTTAAGGAAACAGACGAGCATTAAGCTTTATGAAATCCTCTAGCTTTCAGCACAAGTTAATCCTACATATGACTATTGCATGTATCAATTCATATATATCTATATCCAGTTAATCCATAGCCTACATTACTAGAGCACTCATGTGATATCTCATCTTAGTCTCAATCAGTACACAAAACAATTCTATCAGAAATTGATCAGGTTCCTAATAGCATTAAGCACATAATATAAGCTCATCATTAGAAAAATAAATTAGTAACCATAGAACAAAAGATTGATCACAAATCCAAAAATAGACTAGCCCTAGTCTTAGCCTGAGAAAATTAGTTCATAATAAAAGAAATAAGAGCAGAATTCAAGAAATAAATCATATTGAAAAAGTAAAAACAAACTCTGTGATGAATTTCGTTCTTGATTCTCTTTTTTCTTTTGTTACACAATAATCTCTCTCCAAAAATAGACAAAATTTGGCCATCTAACAAGTAATCTCAACCACACTTAAATACCCAAAAGAGTCCTAAGCAAACAAGGAAAGAAAAACTTTAAAAAAAAAAAACCCTAAAAGTGTCTGACACGGCCCTAGCCGTGTCCAAATTTACATCCCCATGGCCTAGCTAGTCCTTGATATTTTATCCTCATTCCATCACCATGGCTGTGGTGAACTACCAAGGCATGGCCATGGCCTTCAAAATTGTCCGCTAATCTCAATTTCTTCAAACTTTAAATCTCAATTTCTTTCAAATGCTCCAAACTACTCAATTAAAGCTTGAAAATCACAAAAATTCTCCAAATCAATAGCTGACTATTCACATCACAAACTTAACAAAAACTAACATCAAAACAAAGAAAACAAATGAGAAATTAACTAAACAACTATAAAAACAAACCTAAAAACACTAAATTTATGCAACTTATCAGTATACAAGCATTAAGTCTTTCGTCCTTTGCAAGTATCTCATAACTTTCTTGGCCGTAACCCAATGATCAGAACCTAGATTCGAAAGATAACGACCAAGGACATTTACAGCAAAAGCTATGCCTAATCTCGTGCGTACTTGTTCATACATCAAGCTCTTAATGGCACTAGCATAAGGAATATTCTACATAGATGCCCTTTCCAGATCACTTTGAGGACATTGCTTGATGCTAAACTTGTCTCCTTTCACCATAGGTACATCTTCAGGTTTGCAATTTTGCATGTTGAATCTCTTTAACACACGCTCAATGTAAGCCTTTTGAGATAACCTAAGCAACCCATGAGTTCTGTCACGGAAAATCTCAATACCAAGAACAAAAGAAGCATCTCCAAGATCTTTCATGTTAAAACCTTTAGACAAGATCTATTTTATCTCGTGCAATTGATTAACATCATTTCTAGCTAGTAAGATGTCATCGACATAAAGAACCAGAAATACAAACTTACTCCCATTGATCGTCATGTACACACATTGATCAAACTTATTCTTAGTGAAACCATATGAAGTCACAACTTCATCAAACTTGAGATACCAATGCCTAGAAGCCTACTTTAAACCATAGATTGACTTCTTCAACTGGCATACCATGCGTTATATATCTTCAGCTACAAAACCATCTGGCTGCATCATGTAAACTTCCTCATAAGGATTTCCATTTAGAAAGGTAGTTTTCCTTGTAAATTAATTTCTGATTTTTGTAAGTCATTTCCTTGTAAAGTGTTATCTTGTGCGTTTGTAACAATCTTCGCATGTGATCTTTTTCATGCAAATGTGTAATGTTATCACACTTGTTCAATAAATGTAAGCAATCAGGAAGTACTCATGTATAATAAAGCGAACAGAAATTGTAAAAGTCAAAATGTATTTCATTAATGAGGAGTACAGCAGGCAAAATGGCATGACTACAAGCCCTAATTTAGCTCCTAATGGAACGACCTTGTCGTCCTAGGGTTGGTCGACTGAGGGTTTATCCGAGGCATGTCCCGAACCTCCTGCTCGGGAGGTCGTCGCTTTATTGTCCTCCCGCGCCATAGACATAAGTGTATCTCGCCAGTCCTCCGAGAGGTCAGACATATCAAGTCGCGAATTCTTTAGTCGCAAGGCGTAGATAGACTCGATCGCCTATTCGACAGCCTTCTCCTCTACCTCCGCTGCCTGATTCTGCATCTCCTCTGTCAAAGAAGCAACTTTTCCCCACCCCGACTTGCCACGAAGTTGGCCTTCGAGAGTTTGCCTTCGCTTCTCGGACGCGTCTCTCTCTTGTTCTGTTCGCAAGGCCTGCAGAGAGGTAGCTTTGAGCTCCTGGTCCTTCTCCCCGACCTCCTTAGAGAGTCTGGCTATGGTCATTTGTAGCTCATTTATCACCTCTCCATGCTTCTCGAGCTGCGCTTTCTAGAAGTCCACCGTGCGAAGAGCCGCGTCTTTTTTCTTCAGGTACCGGTTCGTCGATTCAAAAGATAGGTTTCTCTCTGTTACGAAGGCTTCTAGGCTTCGCTTGAGCGTTGCGTTCTTCTTCCTTCAGAGCAACCTCCCCCTTTGCGGCTCTCAGTTGAACCTTCTCCAGGGACATTCGCATGGAAAGAAGGGCCTGCGAACAAAGAAAGATAGAGTTAGCCAATCAAAAAAAGCTAAGGGTAGTCCTCGCCGAGGACAATTCGTTCACCTTGCTTAAGTGTTGGACCTATGTGGACATTAGGTCCACGTCGCTGGAATTTGTGAACTGCTCAAATGATTTCGAGAGTCCGCATTCCAATAAAGTGTAGACCACCAGCTGCAGGTACTCCGGCAGGTTCCCCAGCGAGTCCAACACTGGAGTATCCTTCTTCACGCCTTCAGTAGGGGTCGTGTCGTCCATCGGTTCCTTACCCGACCTTCCTTCTGACGTCCTTCTGTAACCTCTTAAGCTGCTCACCCTCAGATTCGGTCGACTCCTTGACCTGAATATGCCTCATTTTCTTTCGCTGAGCCATTGTCTTTAGCCTCAGGCGAGCAGGCGACGGCTGGGAGACCTTCGTGGTTTGTATTGGCGCATCCTCCCGACGGCCTTGGTTGGTGGCAGAGAAGTTTCAGGTTACGCCGGTTGGCCCATCCCGATCCGTGCCTTCATCCCCGGAAGGAACGTCGGGCAAGCATTGGTCGCCTTGGCTTTTTTCGACCGAGGAAAATTGAGCGGCCTTCATCACGGCTACTCTGACTCCTTTGGAGGCATGGTCGCTGCATGCAAAGCATCGTTAGCAAAGGTATTCCACTTCACGACTAGAAAAGAACCAGTTAGTAGGACTTACTCGATGGGGGCTCTAACAATGCGTTTGTGTTAAAGAAACCGTATTTCCGTAAATTTGCGGTCGTCACGAGTTTCTTCACGTCGCGCTTGTCCTCGGGTAGGGAGTCGAAGTGCACGATCCTACTTATCAAGAGCGTCCCCTAAGTCGGTCGTCCTTGTTAAGCTGTCGAAAGGAATCAGTCGTAGAAAGAGTACACTTCGAATGTAATGAATTTGTCAAAAAAAAAAAAAAAAAAAAAAAGGCCTACTCGGTTCCTGGAAGCGGCAATGGCCATCATAGCGAAAGAAGAAAAACTTCGTTTCGTAGGTCTCCGCATTGCTAGGATAACTGTGTATCCCGTCGGCGATAGTAGGTCGCTTGGACAAGTAATAAGAATCCTTGTCCTTGCTCTTTTTCAAAAAATGCGAGCAGACGAGCTCCATAACGGTCAGCTCGCCCAGTCCGTTCTCCTGGCACGTGATGTACATTGCAACAGTAATGACATACGCATTCGGAGTCAGCTGCATCGGCACGACCCTGAAGTGGTCCAAAAACGACCTGATGAAAGGGTGGAAGGGGATCAGTCCCCTACCTTTGATGATCTCCTCGGAGATCGCGGCCAGGCCACTTGACGGGTATCGCGATAAGTGTGTCACGTTGTGGAAAACGTCCACCTTAATACCATACTATTTTATTACCCTCTCAAGCTCGTCCCCGGTAAGTACCGAGAAGACCTCGAGAGGGATACTCGGAGCACCCTATGAGGGACGAGTCGGTTCCCTGCTCGGATTTGGTTGTTAAGGGGTCCATTTTGCCAGTGTGCAAAAGCGACAAGCAAAATGGTCATTTAGCCGCTGTACGCTATTTCGTACGATGACATGGAAGAAAACAAACTCCCTAAATCCCAAAGAAAACCCTAACAGCACGATTCGAGCCACCATTCATGGCTCGAGCTCGACTTAAGCGTCTCGTCTCCGATGGGTTACCGTAAGACTGAAGCCATTTAACCATGAAAATAATGAAACAATGACAGAGAAGTTCTTACCTCTCGGAGTATGAGAACAGCTTCTGCTTCAAATGCCGGAAAAATGCAGGTTTGGAAGACAAAGGTTCCAGGTTTGCGAAAATCTTTTGCTCCCTGTGAAAAGGGCTCTGATGACATTGCCTGAGAACGATTCGAGGTTTTTATAGCGTGTGAATCGACGTTTGGATTTCTCGGAATCGAAATGGCGTTTGGGCGGCAAAGGTTTCTTACCGTTGATCACGGCCACGTGTCGCTCATCAGCGGAGAAGAGTGAGCGTCACGACTGGATAAAGTCAAACCTTCATCTTTCCCGTTGAAACGCTCAAACGACGGCCATATCTCTCTCAGAGCATTAATTGCGTCTCAAATCCACATTTAATACTCTGATAAGGGGCGTCGTTCCAACATATAACTCATTTAATGTTCTGATAAAGCGCACTATGTCAGCATACAACGCATTTAATGCGTTTGGCTGGCACTTATCACGCACAGGCACATCTCTCAGCGCAGAGATTGCTTCATTAAATGCACCCATATCAAAAGAACAACAGGTGATGTCTGACGAAATCAGGTCGCTCGTCCCCTGCAAACAATGAACATGCGAGGTCGTGTTCATAAAAGTGCCATCCCGACCTACTTTCAAACAGGCCAGAATTTCCAGAATTTCCAGGAATCATCCCGTTGCGGCATGACTTGTAGTTTCCAAGGTTCAATCCTCGAACCTTAAAAACTAGGGGACTTCTATTATGCCTAAAAATATAAGAGGCGACGCAGTCCAAATCCCTACAAGAGTCAGATCATGGGTACAACCACACGCTCTCAAAATAAGTAGGTGCGCGTCAAAGCCGCCTGAGCCGTGGTGATCCCACGTGTCCAATCCCTGCTCTAAATCACGCAAATCACTCTGGAAGGTGGGCAATGTGACATAAAGAAGGATTTGCACGGATAATCCCACCAACTTACAAATTTAGTGATCATTGTCTCAATGCATCCCACTATAAATTGGGAGCTCCTCTCTCATTAAAGGGGATTTGCACATGTTTACACTTGATTAACTACTCTCTCTCTCCCTAGAATTCTTAGCATTTGATACCTTGTAATATCATTGTAAAGTCAGCCACCTAAAAGCGACATGAACCTTATCATCAATATAAGCATCAGTGGATGTAGGACTTACTACCTTAGCATCCGAACCACTTTAAAAACTATCCCCATTGCATTTACTATCATTTTCCTTTACATTCACGTGTGTCCTTTGGGCCAACTCAACATTTCACACGTGCGTTTCGTTGGTGTAAAAATCACGCATCAACACAGAACAAGGTTATAGTAATTTATTATTAATAATGTTGATGATGTCCAAGTGATGTTACTATCTGGATAACAGTAAACATAGGTGCATCCTTGGTAATTATCAACTTATTATTTTGACTCAAATTACTTTTGAAACTTTCAATTAACACGGTAATCAGTTCCTTTGCATAGATAATAGATATATTCAAGAACAACTTTGACAGTGTTGTGAGCTGCAATATCCCGATATTTTTCGATCTCGCTTCCTGATACTGTTTCGTTTCCAGCTACATCTGACAGGCCCCGGATCACAATTACAGGGAACCCATTTGAGGAGCTTGTCTGTAAAATTAAATAAACTGTTATTAATTAATATTAATCACTCATCTAATTTTTCTTAAGAAAACGTGAGTTTATGAATATTAGTAAATTGAATTAAGCTAATTACCATCACAATGGCTGAACTCTCCATGTCGTGGCTGGACACATTAAATTCTTTATATATGAAGTTCCTGTAAGCATTATTGTCCAGAAAAATATTGGCCGTCGAGCCGTTAAGTCCAATTACTAGATTCGGCTTTTCTTTGAGGGTCGTTCCATTGTATTCTTGATCCAATTCCAACCCCTAAGCAGTAATTAAGTGTAAAAAATTATCATGATTGTCAGTTTTTATTGTTTATATAAATAATCATAAAAATTATAACAAAAACATAGGTTATGTTCTTTTTATGAATTTTGTGAATTCGTTTTATGTTTTTTGAAAATATTAAAAATGATTAAAATATGAAAAAATAAAAATAAAAACGCTTTTCGCATGATTGTCTGAAAATATAAAATAAAAATAATGATAAATACAGAATTTATCACATACAACCTATAAAAACTCTTTCAATTATCGCTCTTTCGTTCATCTCTTTTATTTCCGTTTGTAATTTTGTGATAAAAATATTGTTTTAAAATGAAGTTTTTGTTTTATTATGAAAATGAAAACAGAAAATGCAAATGAAAAATACAAAATTTATCACAAACTACATATAAATTAACTCCTTGAAATTATCACTTATTATGTTCGTCTCTTGTTTCAAATATGTCAACTTTTTTATTCTCATTTGTAATTTTGTGACGAAAATATTATTTTGAAATAACATTTTTGTTTTATAATGAAAATGAAAATGAAAACAGAAAATGTAAATAAAAAATATAAAATATAAAATTTATCAAATACAATATATAAATTAACTCCTTTAAAATATCACTTATTTTGTTCGTCTCTTATGTCAAGTATATCAATCTTTTATTCTTGTTTATAATTTTGTAATAAAAATATTGATTTGAAATGAAGTTTTTGTTTTCTTGTGAAAATGAAAACAAAAAATTTATATACCAACACGTGCCACACATTTTACTAAGAAGAAAAAAATGAATAGGGGGAAACAAATAAAGCATATGGGTGGGTCATTACCCAAAGTATTTTCGAACTCCACAGATCGAAGCAGATGACCATTCAGGACAGGAAACAAATTCATGAACGAGGCATATTTACTGTTTTTATTTGTTTTTGAAAAAAAACATAATAGTCTCAAATTTGGACCGGAAAAAAGAAAAAATTCAACATGTTTACGTGGGTGTCAATTACCTCTAATTTAGTGGCAACCTCAAACCATTCCTCAGTTGAATTAAACCATGCAGTTTCAACGTCAGTGTTAGGCTCGGCTGACTCCGACAAAAACCTCTCATAACGAAATCCAACACGTCCCAAGCTGTTGGAAGTTTCATTCCCTTCCGGTAAATTGTAGGTTCCGATCACCAAATCATGAGAAGTTATATGGGTATGGTTTGTCGTTCCGTTTGGGTTCTGTCAATAATTGACAAAGTTCAATTTTCGGTTATGTAAGTTGAATAACGATGGCAACAAATGGAGGTTAATTAAATAAGTAAATATATACCAGCCAATCGAAAATAGCAGCGTTAGCAACTCGTCTTAGGATTGTAACATCTCCATAGCTCAATGAACCGTTTAGATTTCCAGCAATGCCGGAATGGATTATTCCTGTTATGTCAAAAAGATCTGCCAATTGTTGTGTGGCCGCGGCGGCATTCACCTGATTGATTCACCCAACACCACGTTCAGTATTATAAGCTTTAGTCTAGCTACTTTAAGCTCAGGTGCAAAAAGCTGGAGATTGAAGAAATTATTAACATACCAATCCAATTCCACATCTCACATAGATTACTTTTGTGCCATTTATTGTTCCTATCCGAAATCTTCTGCCTGCAACATTTGCAAGATAACCAAATAACCAACATTTTCAAGACCGCGCAGGCGGCATAAAGTTATTGAATTCATGGGTCGACACTGTTAATGGCGTCGACCTTTTTCAACTTTTCCATATAACTCCTATGCAATGTGTTTGAGGCTGAGTAATACCACTACCTCGACACCCACGGCATTGGGGTATGGTAAAGCATCCCGACCAGTAGCCGCATGGAAATTTTTAAATTTTTTATAAAGATATAACTCTTAAATATTCACATTTTAGCATTTTGGACACCTCATTGATATGAGTAATATCATCCTTACAATTAAATCATACATTTTACTCATACAAACAGACAAAAAACAAAGGATAGAATAATCATTTTACATTAATTCTGTGCAATTTTTGTTTGGTTGTATGATTCAATTGTAAACAAAACATTATTGTATTAATGTTCACTTAACCTGACACTTTAAACTCCCATTAGTGCAACTTTCTAAATTCAATTTTTATACTCAAAAACCTTTTATTCTTTGAAGATTACACTTCGACCCCCTAAAAAAATTCTAACTTCTCCCTTTATCCCTACACCATCATGACATCGGGCAATTACACCTACACCAACGACCAGGTTTCAGCGTTGGGTTTGGTGTTGGTGCAGAGAAGTTTAACTGTAATGATCTACATATTAGACAATAGATTAATTCTTGGAGATAATGTATACTTACCTGACATATCCACGCATGGGTGGTTAGAATCTTGTTTAAAAGCTCCACTTGCATCGAAAGCTCGCTCTTCAGGAGGATAAACTGTGATGAGACGAAGATATGGGCCTTCAGAGTTCACTTTCTGGATTGTTTTTAGAGTTTCTTGCCAGTTTGATCGTCTAGCTGATACTGAAACAGATAGAAAAGAGATCAAGCCTAGCACTAAAAAGCATGAAGGAACTTGTTTAGCAGCCATGTTTAGTGATGAAGAGATTAAGATTGTTATGCCCAGGAAAATGAAGGGCTGACGTGGGAAAGTCACGTGAAGGGTGACCTGCTCCCGTCAGAGCAGGTCGCACACGCCGTGCCCTGCCAAGTGATATGGAGCCCACACGCGTCCCTTTTTCTGCAACAAGTCGTACGATGTTAGCTTGGGAAAAGGGAAATGGGACGTAAAGCCGGATTACATCCTGACAATCACACCAAACCATGGATTTAGTGATGATTATACGTTTTAGTCTGATATAAAAGGAAGGAGACCCCTTTGTTAAGGGGATTCGGCAATTTATCATACTACAGAAAGAAATCTCTCTCTTGTAATCTTTTTTGGCTTCTCATCTTATGTAAGTCAGCTCGCGACCGCGACCTGACACACACTAATATCAATATAAATCAGTGGACGTAGGATTTGCTACCTTAGCATCCGAACCACTTAAAAAACTCCCTTTGCATTTATTTCTCTTTATATATTTCCTTCTCACGTATATTAAACAACCAATCAACGTTATACACGTGAGAATTCGTTGGTGCTTAAATCGAGCATCAACAGTTTGGCGCTAGAAGGAGGGCCTGATTTAGTGTCTACCCTTCATCAGGAGAATCTTTGACCTATTGGTCTTACAGATACAATGGCCCGCCAATCTGAACCTGAGCAGGGGAACCAAAGATGTCAAGGAGTCCCCCGCCCGCCCAGGGACACCCCTTCCAACGTACCTATAATTTCGCAAAATGTTGCTGGGAATACCCCAACAGCCCCGCAATTGGACCCTGCCATCAGAAGTTACCTGGAGAGGTTCGACAATACTCTCCAGACGGTCAACCAAAGGCTGGATCGCCCGACCAAGGCATGTCATCTACGATAGCCGGAGCGGTGCAACCGCCAAAAACGCCCGCAGTCGCTGAAAGCCGCGGCAAAGCGGCGATACCCGCCGCGAGCACTGCAGCGCGTAAGCGCAAAGGTAAACAAGTGGCAAAAAACAAGCCTACGGGCTCCCAAGGGCCGGCGAATACCAAAGGTGCCCCAAGCAGGGTATCAGCAAAGCTGAGACTTGGCGAAAGAGTGGACCCCGAGCTGTCCCATGCCACAATGCAAGCAGACCAAGCAAAAGTGCTGGGCATGGTGGTCCCGATCACCAACAGCAGCATGATCCCGATCGTTATGCGGGAGGCCCTCACACCTCGCGGGGCGGTTCATACCACCGCGAGGGTCGTGAAAGTGCCCCTCACAACCCATCGCCTTCACACCTCTAGTCGGGCCATGGTAGGTCAAGTGCGGCCGGAAATGCCGGCCGAGGCGAGGAAGAATCCGATCTCCGGACTGTCCTGAACCGCAACCGAGAAGGCAGGGCTCGCACAGGTGAAAACAACCCCCAATTGGCTCCATTACCGCAAATTGAGGAGCTGCAACGAGCTCGGACAAAGGTTAAGGAGTAGAGAACGAACAGCGCAGTCGCCTCCACATCCCCCATTTTCTCCTAAGTGCTAGCCGCCCCACTTCCACCAGGTTCGTAATGCCGATATGCGGCCGTTGATGGAAACTATGATCCGCAGACCATTTATATGAGTTCAACGACTGACGGAGCTCCACCAGGTTTCGGACCTTGCGAAGTGCCGTTGTTTGGCTGTGACACTGACTTCACACGCCAAACGGTGGTTAAGGTCGCTCCCAGCGGGATCGATCAGCTCGTGGCCTCAAATGAGCACGACATTCTTGCGGCATTTCCAAGCCAACCGGAAATTTTCAATGCCTTTGAGCTACCTCAAAGAACATAAGGCAAGAAAGAGATGAATCCCCTCAGCCTTACGTTGACCGCCTTCCATAGGGAACTCAACAAGGTGGCCCATGCCCCGTAAGAGTCCATCCGAACTCTTATAATAGCCTGGAGTTCGCCCGCAAACCGACTCCGTGGAAGGAGTCGTAGCCGAGGACGATATTTCCCTCACCGATTCTATAACCTCGGTGAAAAATATCTCCGAATAGAGAATTCATTGGCGGCACTGCCGCGATCACGGCACCTCCAAAGCAGAAGGTGTCGTCGGGAGACAACAGCGAGCCGATCGCAAAGGAGACAATGACGATCGGCAAGAGGAAGAAACCCCGCACGAGCGTAAAAAATCCTATGCTCCCCGTCCCCTCCCCCGTCACGACCGCGACAGACTCAAGCACACCCCGCCGAATGTGTCCATATCCACGATCCTCGACAAATCCGAGGAAGCCAACCTCGCCTCGGTGAGCCGTAACTCCCATGAAAACTCCCCGCTACGGCCGTAAACAAGAAGAAATACCGCTGCTTACTATCGGGATAACGGGCATCACACGATGAATGCCGGCTCTAAAGCAAAGTATCGAAGAACTTATCAAGAAGGGCACTTCAAGGAGTACATTGATGACTCCCCAAAGAAAACCAAGAGGAGCGAAGGAAAAAGCGGCGTGATCGCAGCGGGTACAGCAGTGTGAACCTGATTTTCGGAGGTCCGCACCTCGCTGGAAACACGCGAGGGGCGCAGGACAGGTATGCTCGGGAAGCACATCATGACCCGATCAGGGTCATGAGCACATCGCAACGACCTCGTAAAGCCAGAAGGAAGAACCAATCACCTTCTCGAGAAGGAGGCACCGCTTGCACCACCCGCACGAGGACGCTGGTAATCACACCCCACCCCCGATAGGGTGTCACAATGTCTCAGAATGCTTGTGGACAACGGAAGCGCTGGAACATTCTCGTTCAAGTCCGCTGATAGAATGAACCTGGTCGAGGCCGACCAAGCCGCCTCCGATGCCTCTATACGGTTTTACAGGAGATCACCTGATCCCCAGAGGAACCATCCAACTCCTAGTCACGCTCGGCGACTACGACAAGGTGACTAGGGTTACAGAGTTCCTGGTCGTGGACTACCCATCGGCCTTCAATGGAATCCTAGGGCGACCTCTACTGAGAACCTTCAAGGCCGTTACTTCCATTTATCATCTCAAGATGAAGTTCCCCACTCCATCGGGGATTGGGGAGGTAAGCGGGTCGCAAAGCGCGTCACGCGAATGCTATGTAAAAGCGGTCCAAATGGCCGATAAGGGGAAGGACATTTCGCGGTGCGCACCCTGCCAGGCTATGGCGATCAGCCGGATCGAGCCACAGCCTAGTCCAGTGGAGGATAATATAGATCCACGAGTCTAGGAAATTCCCCAGCGGCCCGGTAGAGGATCTGTCCGAAGTTTCGGTTGATCCGAAAGAGCCAAGCCGAATGCTAAAGATCGGGGAGTCGTCAATCCCTCACCTCCGCTCCGAGCTGGTAAACTTCTTGAAGGAGAACATTGATGTGTTCGCCTGGTCGCATGCTGACATGGTCGGGATCAGCCCCGACGTTATTTGCCATTCCCTAAACGTCACCAGTGAAGCTAAGCCAGTTCACCAAAAGAGAAGGGCGATGGATCCAGAGCGGTACGCCGTATTAAAATCAGAAGTGGAGAACCTTCTCCGAAATGGATCTGTTCGCGAGGCTCTCTACCCGACCTGGGTCGCCAACCCGGTCTTGGTAAAGAAGCCAAATGGCAAGTGGTGAACCTGCGTAGACTTCAGCGACCTGAACAAAGCTTGCCCAAAAGACAAGCCGCCAAGAATTGATCAGCTCGTTGATGCCACTTCGGGACTCGAGCTGTTAAGCTTCATGGATGCATACTCGGGGTACAATCAGATCCCGATGTATAAACCAGATGAGGAGCATACGACCTTCATTACGGATCGGGGGCTATACTGCTACAAAGTGATGCCCTTCGGCCTCAAGAACGCGGGTGCGACCTATCAGAGGTTGGTCAATCGAATGTTCTCCGACCAAATTGGGAGGACAATGGAGGTCTATGTAGACGATATGCTGGTCAAATCCCAGGTCGCCTCAGAACATATTACGCATCTCGCTGAGATGTTTGACATACTTGCTCTTACGAATGAAGTGAACCCTCTCAAGTGTTCATTCGGGGTATCGTCGGGAAAATTCCTTGGGTATATGGTCAATCAATGGGCATAAAAGTAAACCCCGAAAAGATTCAAGCTCGCCGATATGGAGAGCCCGACCTGCAAAAAAGTGTCATGAGTCTAAACGGGCGAATAACGGCTCTCTCGTTCATATCAAGGCTAACAGACATGCTTTACCATTCTTCAATGTTCTCAAGGCCAATAAGAAATTGAGTGGACTTCCGAATGCGAAAGCAGCATTCCAAAGTATAAAAGAGCATCCGGGAAAGCCACCTCTCCTCTCTAAACCTCTTCCGCAGAAATCCCCGCTCATCTACCCGTCCGTGTCTCGGGCCATGCGGCAAGGCAACTTTAATACGGGAAGAGGGAAAAGCTCAAGCCTGCATATTATGCAAGTAAACGTCTATCGGATGCCGAGATGCGGTATCCGGAAATGGAGCGACTAGCTTTTGCCTTACTGGTCGCGTCCAGAAAGCTACGACCTTACTTCCATACCCATACGATCAATGTAATGACGAATTACCCCTAAGGCGTCCTCCGTAAACCCAAGAGGCCTTAGGAAAACTGCTCAAATGGGCCATGGAGTTGAGCCAGTTCGACCTAAAGTATACGCCCAAGTCGACTATAAAAGGGCAGGCTGTTGCAGACTTCATCTCAGAATTTTCCTATCTCCCAAGTGAGCAACAGTCCAGCGAAGTCGGGCAAGAGACTATTCAGAACCTCGTCGACCTGAACCTCTACGCCGACGGGTCATCAAACAGAAAAGAGCCGTGCGGGTCTTCTCGGTGAGCCCCTGAGGGGTCCGAACCATGGAATTCTCCGGTTCGGGTTTAAGGCGACCAACAATGAGTCCGAATACGAAGCTTTGCTCGTCGGGTTGCGACTCGCCAAAGAAATGGGTGCAACCGCGATCAGTATTTACAGTACTCCATGCCGGGTCGTCCAACCGACTTCGGGAGAATACCAAGCCAAGGAAGGGAACATGGTCCGCTACTTGAAAGAAGCTAAGGTCTCTCGGGGCGTTTAGGCACTTTGAAATCGCCGATCCCCTCCCCAGGAGAGCAACTCTATAGCGGACGCCTTGGCAAAGATCGCCTCATCACTAGATTCTGAGGCCCTTGATAGCATTCCTGTTCGTTTTGTCGATGCCCCGACTATGCTCCCGACCGAACAAAGCATGAACGTGGTTCACCTGCATTCCCCTGGATGACTCCCATTGTACAATACCTCAAGGATGGGACCTTGCCTAGCGACAAGGTCAAGGCAAGGATCCTGCGAGTAAGATCTGCTCGTTTCACACTCATCGGGGATCAACTATACAGGAGAGGATTCAGTACCCCTCTCCTCCGATGTGTATCCAGAGAGGAGGCAGACACATCATGAGGGAAATTCATGAAGGGATCTGTGGTAACCACACAAGAGCTGACTCTCGCGAACAAGATTGTTCGTCAGGGATATTATTGGCCCCATATCCAAGAAGATGCGCACAGCTTTGTCAAGAAGTGCGACAAATGCCAGCGGTTCGCGAACATTCCGCGAGCACCATCTCACAAGCTGGTTACCATGTCAAGCCCCTCGCCATTTTCCATGTGGGGGATTGACCTTATTGGCCCCATGCCAGTTGGAAAGGGAGGGGTCAAGTACGCCGTGGTCGCGGTAGATTATTTTACAAAGTGGGTCGAAGCCGAGCCACTAGCCGCGATCACGACCAGAAAGTTAAGAGACTTCGTCTTCAAGAACATAGTGTGCCGTTACGGAATTCCTCACACCCTTATCTTAGATAATGGAAAGCAATTCGATAATGAGGAGTTCAAGCAGTTCTGCGACGAGCTGGGCATCCATAAAAAATTTGCCTCAGTCGCCAGGCCGCAGCGAATGGCCAAGTTGAAGCAGTCAATAAGACCATCAAGCACACTCTGAAGGCCAAGCTCGGGGCAGCCAAGGGAAATTGGGCTGACGACCTCCCCGAAGTTCTATGGGCATACAAGACAACTCCAAGGACCTCTACCTCGGAAACCCCATTTTCACTAGCCTATGGCCTCGCAAGCAATGATCCCCCTGAGAGGCCTGGGACCGGTTCTCTTGAGGGACCTCGTACAACGAGGAACGACAACGAAACCCTTCTAGAGCAAGTTTGGATCTAATTGAAGAGCGGCCGCAAGAAGGCTTCGCTAAGGATAGCACCCTACCAAAGAATGAGCAAAAAGGTTCTTCGACTCAAAGGTCCGCGAAGAGACTTCCAGTCGGAGACCCTCCGGTGCTAAAGGAAGTTCTCCTGGGACCGAGAGCCAAGTGCGGGGTACTAGGGCCTAACTGGGAAGGTCCGTACCGGATCGACAAAGTGATCAGACCGGGGACCTACCATCTCAAAAGATTGAATGGCTCCAAGGTACCCCGAGCTTGGAACGCCGAACACCTTCGGCCATACTATCAGTAATCCCAAACTCAGCTCAGTTTTTTGTTAATTTCTTTTTAAGTATTACGCTGTTCGCTTAAAACAGATCGCATGTGTTCTGTTCGCATGTAAGAATTTGCATGTAATCGCTTATGTAAATCTCAATTGTAAATAGTGCATATTTAAATGAGAAAACGAACTGCAATTGTAAATGTCTTCATTTATGTACAAAAAGTTTTTAAGTACAATGGGGACAATCCATTACAATCGTGGTGGGTCGGGAAGATCCTTCGAGCGAGCCGCCTCGGTCCGGGTCCCTCGGCGCCGCATGACTGCTCTCCCTCCTCGCCATGAGCCGCAAGGTCGCTCGCGCAGCTCCGGGAGGTCGAGAAGTCCAGACGGGGTTCCTTGCACACAGGGTGTAGATGGATCCGATCGCCCAGTCCGCGGCCTTCTCCTCCATCCCCTCAGACTGATTCTGCATTTCCGCAGTCACTGCAGTGACCCTCTCCCGACTCTCCTGAAGTTCGGCCTCAAGGGCTAGCCTTTCTTGTTCGAAGGCCCCTTTATCTTCTTCAGCTCGCTGAGCCCGCTCAAAGTCGCCCGCATTTCTCCCGGGTCCTTCGCCGACCTCCTTGGTGAGCCGGGCGGTTGTCCTTTGAAGCTCTTTGATCTCCTCCGCGCGGCCGAGTCACCTCCTTTGGAAATCCACCGATCGCAAGCGGCATCCTTTTGGTGTAGATACTGTCCGCGCTCAACGCTTGAGTTCTTTCAGGCCTTGACGACGCCAAGCTGCTTAAGTTTCGCGACCTCCTCTTCCAGGTCGCTTGTCCCCTTTGCGTCCCCCAGACGCGTCTTCTCCATGGACATCCTCATCGCAAGCAATCCCTGCGAGCAAAGTACAAGTTAGAAATAGGCCGGATTGAAATTTCAAGAACAGTTAGTCTTACCTTGCTCAGATGTTGAAACGATGTAGCCAGCAGGTCGTCGCCCGTGTCCGCAAACTCATCGTATGACTCTGATAGCTCGCAATCGAAAGCGACTATACGATGGGCTACAAGTACTCTAGACTCCCAACGAGTCTAGAACAAAGGCCCTTCGCCTTGTCACCCGCACTGCCTCGCCTCACGGCTCCTTGCCCGACCTCCGGACCTCCCCGGCGCGACCTCGAGGTTCTCCCTCGTATTCAGCCTCCACCCTTCGGCCTCGAATCTGCCTTTCTTCGACCTCCGGGAAGGGCCTTCCGCTTGGGATGAGCAGTCGGCGCCTGAGCGGCCTGCTTCGACTGGTTGCCCTTGCGCAATGGGCGGGCCTGAGGAGCGGGATCTTGCACCATCGGCCGTGCCGGGACAAAGACGAGCAAGACTGCCTCCCTCTCGATCCTCGAATGAGGAAAGACAAACGGGGCTCACGATCGCCGACTCCTTTGGGGGCATCGTTTCTGCATTCAAGATCGTTAGTAAACGAAATCATTCTACGACGAGAAGGGAACCAAGTGTAACTTGCCTTCCGGAGGTTCTAAGGACGCCTGGTCGCGAAAAACCGTACTTCCGCAAGTTCGCGGTGGTCACGAGCTTCCTCGCGTCGCGACTATCCTCGTCTAGTACTCCGAAGGATACAAGCCTGTCCGGATCGGTGAGTAGCGACTGCTGGGTCGTTCTATTAACTGCAAAACAAAGCAAGTCGTTATTTTGGATCAGGCGAGCAGATAATGAACTCAGCGAGAAGACCTACTTGGATCTTGAAAACGGCAATAGCCATTGTAAAAGAAAAAGAAGAACTTCGTCTCGTAAGCTCCCGCATTGCTGGGATAGCTATGTATCCCCGCGGCAATGGTAGGTCGCCGTGACAGGTAGTACGAGTCCTTGTCCCTACTCTTCTTGAGGTAGTAGGCGACACCGAGCTCCACCGCCGTCGGCTCTCCCAAGCCGCTCGCAAAGACGCAATGTACATCGCGACAAGATGACATACGCGCTTACGCCAATTGCATCGGTGCGATCCCGAAATGATCCAGGACCGACCTGATGAAAGGATGGAAGGGAATCCTCCCTCCACCCTTGAAGATCTCCTCAGAGATCGCGGCAAGGCCATCGGCCGGGCGCCGTGACGACCTGGTGTGGTCGAGGAACACCTCCGTGCGAATATCGTACTTCGTTTTTATTCTATTGAACTCCTCGGAAGTGAGAACCGAGTAGACATCAAGGGCTGCATCCTCGGGGACTTCCCGCGAGGACGAGCTGGCTCCTTCCTCGGGTCTGGATGTTGACGGTTCCCATTCCAGTCTGCAACATCGACAGACACGGCCATTAGGGCCTTTGTGTTCGTCCCCAAGTAATGGTATGGGACATCTTAAAATCTACGAGTGACTCGAGCCGCCATCCACGGCTCGAATCCAATGGCGGCGTCGCGTCTCCGGTAAAACGCCGAGAGACCCAACGCCATTATCCAACCAAACCAGTGCAAAAAAGGGGGGAAGGGAAAAGAACCTTACCCTCTGAGATGCGAAGCTGACGCCGAAACTCGTTTCGATTGCCTGAAAAACGCCGATCGGAAGAAAATCGTCCCTAGTGCGTAAAGGTTAATCACTTGGAGCGAAAGAAATTTCGGTGGCCTCATCAGAAAAATGCAAGTTTTTTATATGGGGGTTGCGAATCGACGGTTACCACCCCTTGAAACTGAAACGACAGCCCACTCTCTCTCCCCGCATTAAATGCGCCTCATATCGCATTAAATGACGCGGTAATGGTCGTCGTTTTGGTTACGCTGCACCACTAACGCTGCCAAACGATGCCAGCTCAGCACGCGGGGCATTTAATGTGCCTGACATGCTTTAACGCGCGCAGACCGCATGACAAAGATGAAACCAGTTCGTTGAATGCACTGCAGGAGCGCCCTCATCCGTGTCGCTAAGGTGAAGATTGTCAGGTCGCTCTGACTGGGAACAGCGTGAGATCGTGTTCGCCAGAGTCCTGTGCCGAGCTCATCCCATTCAGGTCGGAGCAAAAAAAAAAAAAAAAACTCCGACGTGACTTAGTTTCCAAGGTCCGACCCTCGAACCTTAAAAACTAGGGGCTTCTGTTATGCCCAGAAAATGAAGGGCGTCGACGGGAAAGTCACGTGAAGGGTGACTCCGCTCCCGCCGAGTCGCACACGCCGCGCCCGCCAAGTGATATGGAGCCCACACGCGCCCCTTTTTTCTTTTTTCGCAACAAGTCGTGCGATGTCAGCTTGGGAAAAGGGAAATGGGACGTAAAGCCGGATTACATCCCTTGACAATCACACCAAACCATGGATTTAGTGATGATTATACGTTTTAGTCTGATATAAAAGGAAGGAGACCCCTTTGTTGTGGGGATTCGCAATTTATCATACTACGTAAAGAAATCTCTCTCTTGTAATCTTTTTGGCTTCTCATCTTATGTAAGTCAGCCCGCGACCGCGACCTAACACACACTAATATCAATATAAATCAGTGGACGTAGGATTTGCTACCTTAGCATCCGAACCACTTAAAAAACTCCCTTTGCATTTATTTCTCTTTATATATTTCCTTCTCACGTATATTAAACAACCAATCAACGTTATACACGTGAGAATTCGTTGGTGCTTAAATCGAGCATCAACAAAGATTATTAGAACTCGTTTGCTACTGATCACCACTATCTGTTTGCATTATAATTAATTAATGATAATTATAAATGTTGGAGAGAGAGTTGGAGTTTTAACTCACATTAGAGTGTAGTTACCCATTTTAAGTTTAGCAAAATAATTACTAAGTAGATTAAACATTTCCAATTTAAACACATCAAACACAAGTGCGGAAATTAAATAACACGGTCATATACATGGTTCGGCTAAATCCACTCTTAGCCTACATCCATGGGACCTTATCCAGATCGAAGCAATCCACTATGTTAAAAATACATTACAAGATATAGTTCAAAGCTGATCTAAGATACAATAAAAAGAACTTCATGTTCAACTTTACACTTAGCACCACACTCTAAATCCTTAACATGTAGCAACTCCTTGGATCTTCTTCACACTAGGAACACACCCGTGAACAGCTTGTGAACCACCAAGCTTCAACCACCGATGCCACACACTAGCATCAGCAAAGCAACCACGTTCCAAGAGCCATCAATTAATATCCAGTGTGTTAGTTGACAAATTTTGTTATCTAGTGTGTCACATTTACCCCTTTCACGATCAATTAATATCCAGCTCATCCCTTTCATTCCGAAAATATTAAAAACACCTTTGCCATTAGTGATATGTTAGGTTTCATCTCATTTTAAAATTAAAATTCTACTGAACCCCTTCCCATGGCTTACCAACTTAGCAAATTTCTTAGATCCTTCACTCAATAAATATCCAAATCTAAAAAATCAACCTTAAACTAACAATTATACTATCTCAAGCAAGGCTACACATTTAGTTGATTTTAGATTTCAAAAAAAAAAAAAAAAAAAAAAAAAAAAACATATAATAATTAGGGGTGTTCAAAAGAACCGGTTGGAACCGAAACCGGCGAGTACCTGGTTTGGTCCCTGCTTCCTACCCGTTAACCAATCATCAATGGGTAGGTTCCGCCATTCCAAATTTTTGGAACCTTATCGATGTGTTTCTTTCGGTTCCTATAGTTAGGAACCCGAATCGGAAACAAGAACCAGGAACCGAGATTAATATAAAATAAAATTAAAGATTAGGGGGGTTAATAAAAGCTTTTGTAGAAAAAATAATGTGAATACATTTATATTTATATTTCATAACATTTAAAGTAAGTTGGTTTGACTTTTGAGAATCTACCTTTATAAAGTAATGGATTTGTAATTTTGAATTTATAATTTGCAATTTTATTTTTGTTAACAAGTGTCAGGTGAGGGGGTATTTGTAAGTTTTTAAGGGTTTTTTTACCATTTTAAAAACTTTTGGGGGGTCATTGTAATTTTGTGGGGTACCCAGAACCGGAACCGAAACCATTGTTACAGGTTCTGGTTCTGGGTACCTAGGAACCGGAACCATCAATTCCGGTTCTGGTTCCAAATTTCAAGGAACGTCGGTTCCAGTTCCGGTTCCGATTCCTTCAAAAAGTGCAAGGTATCCGGAACCGAACACCCTTAATAATAATTGTTTAAAGGGGTAAAGTAGCTAATTAATTAATGATAATTATAATAAAAAAAAAAAAAAGAAGATTAACATGAATGAAATAATTATACTATCCCAACTGATTTCTAATTAGTTTAATATATATTTGTTGGGGTTTATTTTAAACCCTCTTTGCGTTCAAGATTTTCGGAAACCATCAAACCCATTATTATCAAAACCATCCTTACCACCTTACCTCCATGCATGTCTAAAGGGTAATTTTAATAATTTTAGGTAGGGGTGAGCATGGGTAGCTAGCGGGTAGAACCGAAACCTGTGGGTAGAACCGAAACCTACCCAGAACCGGTATTGTGCGGGTAGGTTTCGGTTCCATTTTATTGGAACCAACACTGTGCGGTTTTGGTTCTTATATGTGGAGGAACCGGAACCTGAAATAGGTATCCAGTTTGGAACCTATTTTGAAACCTAGGTTCCAATGAAATATTTGTGAATAATGGGGGGGTTTCATTACTTTACATATAAAAAATTTAAAATAGAAAAAGTTAAAATTTTAGAATAACCTAATTCAATAAATATATAATGATACTTATTACATATAAACTACACAATATTAAAAACTTTAATATATTATAATATATTAATATTAAAGTTTTGATTAATTAAGTGTATAATTGGAATTATGATCCAATTAAAAGTGTTTTAATGTTATTAAAAGAATCATTTTTTAATAAAATAGTATATTTGATTGAATAATAATATATTTAGTTATTTACTTCAATTATCAAGTTCTAAGTATATCTATAGTAAATTAGCAATTAATTAATTATATATGATAAATTAATAAACATTAATAAATTTAATTACTAGTTAAATATCATACTTAATTAATTATAATATTACATTATAGTTAAATGATTACATAATTAATTATAATTTTATAACATTACTTAATTGATTTATAGTATAATTAATTATAGCATTACATTAATTGATTACTACTTAATTAATTGACTTATAATATTAAGTATATTACTTAATTAAATAATTAGAAATTTAATTAATTATAGCATTATATTATAGATTTATAGTATAATTATTTAATTACTTAATTAATTATAACATTTCATTGCAAATATCAGTACAATACTTAATTAAATTATTAAAAATTTAATTAGTTATAATATTACATTAAAAATGTATACTATGATTACTTAATTCATTATAACATTACATTATAGTATGATCACATCATTAATTATAACATTACATAATTAAATGATTACTTAATTGATTATGACATTATATTATAAATATTAGTAATTACTAATTTACTACATAAACATTAGCACAATACTTAATTAAATGATTAGATATTTAATTAATTATAACATTACATTATAATATTACAATACGATTACCTAATTAATTGTAACATTAATTAAATAATTACTTAATTAATTATAACATTCTATTATAAACAAATTAATTATAATATTATATTAAAGACTTATAGTATGATTACTTAATTCATTGTAACATTTCATTATAATATGATTACATAATTAATTATAACATTATAAAATTAGATGATTATTTAATTGATTATGATATTATATTATAAACATTAATTATAATATTACATTACAAACAAATGATTACTTAATTAAATGATTAGAAATTTAATTAATTAAGCATTATATTAGAGTTAAATAATTACTTAATTAAATTATAACATTATTACATTACATTATATTATAATCACTTAATTAATTATAGCATTACATAGTTAAATGATTATTTAATTAGTCATAAATTTATAACATTACATTATAAACATTAATAATTTACTACATTATTACATTACTTAATTAAATGATTACAAAATTAATTAATTATAATATTATATTAAAGATTTATAGTATGATTACTTAATTCACTATAACATTACATTATAGTATGATCACATAATTAATTATAACATTACATAATTAAATAATTACTTAATTGATTATGACATTATATTAACAACATTAGTAATTGCTAATTTACTACATAAACATTAGCACAATACTTAATCAAATGATTAGAAATTTAATTAATTATAATATTACATTATAAATTTATAGTACGATTACTTAATTAATTGTAACATTACATTATAATTAAATAATTATTTAATTAATTATAACATTCTATTATAAACAAATTAATTATAATATTATATTAAAGATTTATAGTATGATTACATAATTACATGATTATTTAATTGACTATAACATTATATTATAAACATTGATTATAACATTACATCATAAACAAATGATTACTTAATTAAATGATTAGAAATTTAATTAATTAAGCATTATATTATAGTTAAATAATTACTTAATTAAATTATTACATTATTACATTACATTATATTATGATCACTTAATTAATTATAACATTACATAGTTAAATGATTACTTAATTAGTTATAAATTTATAACATTACATTATAAACATTAGTAATTTACTACATTATTAAATTATTTAATTAAATGATTAAAAATTTAATTAATTATAACATTACATTATAGAGTTATAGTATGATTACTTAATCAATTATAACATTCTATTATAGATTTATAGTATGATTACTTAATCAATTATAACATTCCATTATAAACATTAGTATATTAATTAAATGATTAGAATTTTAATTAATTACAATATTAAATTATAGATTTATAGTATGATTATTTAATTCATTATAACATTACATTATAGTATGATTATATAATTAATTATAACATTATATAATTAAATGATTACTTAATTGATTATGACATTATATTACAAACATTAGTAATTTACTACATAAATATTAGCACAATATTTAATTAAATGACTAGAAATTTAATTAATTATAACATATTAACATTACATTATAAATTTATAGTACGATTACTTAATTAATTGTAATATTACATTATAAACAAATGATTACTTAATTAAATTATTACGTAATTAATTATAACATTATTACATTACATTATATTATGATCACTTAATTAATTATAGCATTACATAGTTAAATGATTACTTAATTAGTTATAAATTTATAACATTACATTATAAACATTATTAATTTACTACATTAGTCATTAGTACATTACTTAATTAAATGGTTAAAAAATCTAATTAATTGTAACATTACATTATAAATTTATAGTATGATTACTTAATTAATTATAACATTAGTACAATATTTAATTAAATAATTATAAATTTAATTAATTATAACATTATATTTTACATGTATAGTATGATTAGTTAATTAATTGTAATATTACATTATAATTAAATAATTACTTAATTAAGTAAAATATTATTATATTATATTATAAACATTAACAATTTATGACATTAAATTAACAATTTACAGATGAATAATTATTTGTGTCTTGGTTTTGATTGAGAAATTTGATGTGAATTGTGATGAATTGATTGAATTCAAGTGTTGCCTAGAGATTAGAGGGTTTATGAGTTACATTGGACAAATAAATAAGTAATCAAAATTTGTTAAGAGTGTATTTGTAAACTTTTAAGGTATTTTTGTCATTTTTAAACTAATAGGGGGGTAATTTATTTTTTATAGAGTATCCGGGAAAAGAACCGGAACGTGCATTTTAGATTTCGGTTTCTTGAATTTAAGAACTTGTACTATACAGTTCCGGTTTCTTAAATTTAAGAACTTGCACTATATGGAAGTTCTTGCCTTCCTGGGCCTTTGGGCTTTTTTTGGGAACCTGTACTGTGCAATTCCAGTTTTAGTTCTCTTAAAAAATACAAAATACCCAGAACCGCTCTCTCTTAATTTTAGGGGTTTTTTTATGGTTCCTGAAATCTAATCATTCAGAGGAGGGTAATAACAGTAGTACTGCGGTCAAACAGGAGGAGCAGCCATGTATTGACCTGGCCACCCCGTGTCAGACAAAATTTTTTTATTTTTATATAAAAAAAATACCTTTGTCATTTCTAAATATTAAGTTTTTAACTTTTGGCCCCCTTATTTTCTGAGCTTGACATTTTAACCCTTTTTAATGAAACTTTCTAAATTCAGTTTTTGTATTTCATTCTGTTGAAGATTAAACTTTGGCCCTCCCAGAAAAAAAAAATTATGGCTCCGCCCTGCGATCAAACCAATTCACTAAGTGGTAACTTGTCTAGATTAATCAAAATGAAAACTTAAAAATTATGCATTCATTGGATTTGGTCAAAATATGTTACGTAGTAAACTATATTTTAAGAAACCATACCGAAAAGAAACGTGAAATTTAAATGTTTACCAGATATTATGTGATTATGTCTTGGAACAATAAGAAAATTATTCATAAACGATTCGTTTTCTAGATTTGACAGCTAGTAAACAATATTAAAAGGATCCAAACACGTTTATCTTGAGCCAAAAGAACTTAATTAATTCATCAAGTTCCTTAATTTACAAATGTGTATTTCAATCTATCATTAATTATTTCTCTAGGTAACGAATAGGGTACATAACATAAGAGGGCACATAACATAAGAGGGTCCATTTGCGAGATCCTACTATAAATTTTATCAATATATATTTTGATAGTCAACTCATACATACTAAACCTAGTTGGATTGATTTTACTATTTTTTTTTTTTCGGAAGTAAATCTAATCAACTAGTACTATTTTGAAGTGACCTTTCAGCAGTAATTTATCAAATTAGTTATATATAATAAAATTAAAGTTTCTTTAATGGTGCTCTTTATTTTGAAGAGTATCTTTCATATAAATAAAGAGCATCTTCATTAATTTTTAAAAATAAAGAACACAATTTTTATTCAGATCCAATAGACTCTTTAAATTTAATGAAGATACTTTTTATTTTTAAGAAAAAGACTTAGAATTAATAAATAAAATGCATATGAACTTGTAGTTTATTAATTAAAATTATGATAAAGAGTGAAATTTGACTCTCTAAATGTGGAGAGTCAAACTTACTCTCTAATTTATATTTTAAAGATAAAGAATATGTTGGACTCTTGTTTTTATAGATAGACTCTTTATAATAAGACTTTAAGTCATATAAAGAGTAATTTGGAGATGCTCTCAGAACATCCTCTTCATAGGATTCCCTATAGATAGATACGTATAGATTAGATAAATGTTGATATCCAATTAATTAAGTCATATGATATTTTCACTATATATATATATATGTTATGCCTGGGAAAATAAAGGGCTGACGTGGGAAAGTCACGTGAAGGGTGACCTGCTCCCGTCAGAGCAACACGCACATGTCAGACCTGCCAAATGATATGGAGCTCACACGCGTCCATTTCCCTGCAATAAATCGTGCGAAGTCAGCTTGGGAAGGGGAAAATGGGACGTAAAGCCAGATTATATCCTGACAATTACACCAACCCATGGATTTAATGATGATTACACGCTTCATTTTGATATAAAATGAAGAAGACCCCTTCATTAAGGGGATTCGGCCATTTTTACATTGAGAAAAACACTCTCTCTCTTGTAAACACATTTACTTTTTCCAACTCTTTTGTAAGTCAGTCCGCAGTTGCGACCCGACCCACACTACTATCAATACAAATCAGTGGACGTAGGACTTGCTACCTTAGCATCTGAACCACTTAAAAAACACTCTTTGCATTTATTTCACTTTCATACATTCATTTATCACGTGTGTTTATCCTCCAACCAGTGTTACGCACGTGACAATTAGTTGGTGACTAAAACGAGCATCAACAATATATATATATATAAGGAGTTAAGAAACCAATTGTAGAAAATATATATATATATATATATATATATATATATATATATATATATATATATATATATATATATATATATATATATATATATATAAGGAGTTAAGAAACCAATTGTAGAAAATATGGCACACTAAGTGCAAGCAAAAGATGTGCCGAAAATCCAGATCGGCCAGGAAATCAATAGGCTTTAATTAAGAGCATGTGTGCTGGAACGATTTGTAATACCTCAATTTAAAAAAAAAAATAAAATAAAATACATATTACATCGAGACTTTACTGGTTTCTGAAAGAGCACTTTGATTTTTTATTACTCAATTGATTTCCCATTCCCATCAACCTCTAATAAGTTTAATAAACTATAAGTTTTTTTCTATTCATATAAAGCACGTTTTCTTGTTTGACATTTCTGACCACCTGTATCTCAATCTCTTTCCTCCCGGTCACTCTTGGGTTTTGGCTCTTAATTTTTTGTGTTTAGGATTAATCTGTCTATGTTTAACCAAGATCGGTTCATATACTGAGTTGCTATAGATAATCTTTCCAATGCAGTTTTCATTAGGACTATTGTCCTACACCTTCCTTAATGTTTCAATTTAAGCCTCAAAGGTATGAAAAATTAGCCATGACCTCCCTTCACATTTGAAGAATTATTCAATGCCTCCCTTCACAGTCGTTAGTTGACAAATTTTGTTACCTAGTGTGTCACATTTACCCCTTCTGCGAGCAATTTATATCCAACTCATCATTTTCGTTCCATTAGTGATATGTTAAGGTTTCGTCTAATTTTAAATTAAAATTCTACTTAACACCTTCCCATGGCTTACCAACTTAGCAAATTTCTTAAATTCTTCCCTCAATAAATATCCAAATCCACAAAATCAACCTTAAACTAACAATTATACTATCCCAAGCAGTGGCAGACCCAGGATTTTTGCCCAGGGGGGCCCCCTCGCTCTGCCATTGTTTGCCAATCAACTAGTAAAAACATAAGAAAATAACATCCAATTCACAAGGAAACATAAGAAAATTGTTACGTGGAAAAACCTCTTCAATGTGAAGAGATAAAAAAATCACGGGAATCTAACAATTAACTTAAATCTAATATAATCAAAAGAGTTTACTAATACGTATTTTTGACAAACATGCAAATGTAGCAAGTACACTAGTTGCAAAAATTAATAAAGTGATAAGTTGAGTATCGTTTCCACGAGGATAGTGTTACTAAGTACCGATTTCTCTAATTTAAGTCCTAATTGAAGCAACAATAAATTGGATTGATGGAAAATTAACAAACTAAATACAATTTAAGAAAATATAAATGAATTATAATGAAATTAAAGCAAAACCCAACAACTTAACTAATTAAACAAAATGTTAAAAAAAATGCTAGGGTGTTGATTTCACCTAGATACGCTAACCCAAATCATAGAATCTATTACCCAAGTTCTAATTCTTTAATTGAAAATCGAATTCCCTAAGTTGTAAAACATACATTCTCAGGCTATATTTTCCTACTTATCCCTATTAAGCTTCCGCACCCAACAAAATGAAGATTAATAGTTCAAAGTCTTTTAAGCTTTATGGAATTCTCTCTAGATTTCATAAATCACTAAACATATCTCTAGCGTTTGCTTAATCTACGGTATTTATCTCAAGAGGCACAATCACAAATCACTTCTCAGTCTCATTGTGAACAACACGCATTTGAATGGTGATCAAGCATCTAAAAGTCATTAAGCAAAGAGATAAACACTCAATCATGAAATTAAAACTCAAAGCAAATCAATTCATAAAAATTTGAATCATTGTATCAAGGTTACATCAAACCCTAGCTAAACAACTCAGTTCATACTCAAAAACAAAATAAAATAACAAAAACAAACTGAATCAAGATTCATCATTGAAAAACAAGCAAAAGATGGAGAAATCTTCTCTAATTTAAAGCCCAGATCTTTAATAATCTTCTCCTTCCAAGAGCTACCTTCCAAATGACAAACCAAGACCCTTTTTCTTTCATTTTCGTGCTAATTTATACCTCTTTCACTTAAGGACCAAGCTCTAGCAAGCCAAAACGCATTGTTTTATTTTTCACATCTGACGCAGTTTCACCGCGGCGAAGCTTTTTCCTTATCGCAGGGAGAATCTTTCGGGCCAAATTTGAGCATGAAAGAGTCTGAATTTAGAAATGTGTTAAACACATGAATTGTAGCCCTTTAAATTATTTTTCTACTAGTTCAAGAATCACAATCCAAGGTCTACAGCTCAAGTTATGGCAGAAATACTGAAGCACATCCAAAGACGTTTTTCTTCGGTTTCCAACATACTGTTTACGACTTCAAGCCAAGTTTTCACCCTTGTCCAGTCAGAATTAGGAAAAACCCAAAACATGAAAGTTGTAGATCTGCTTCTTAGCTTTCCAAAGCTTTTAAAATCAGGTTATTCTGAGTTTCCAAGCTCAAGTTACATAATTTACGCTCAAAACTGTCATTTATGCTCAAAATCATCGTTTAGGCCTACAAAGACAAATTAATAGAATTAGGTAGCAATTATGGCTTAAATTGTATGAGAAGTATCCTAAATCCTATCGAAATTCAATGCAAAATCATAGGAAAAAATAGGATTATCATTTACAACAACCACAAATCCACCAAAAATATTCTATACAAATTTAGAGTTCAATCACAACTCTAACAAAAATAAAGTACACAAAAGTTTACAAAAAGATGGATTACAATCACTCCAAATCCAGATCCGCATGTAAAAGGGAAGTTGAGAATTGGGGAAGAAAAACGTGAATATAAAAAAGACAAAACCTAAATTTTTAAATTTTTAATTTTTTAATTTTTTACTTTTAAAAAAACTTTTCAATTTTTTTTTTAAAGTTGAGGGCAGGTCTAGGCCTACCCTCAGGGGCCTGGGTCTGCCCCTGATCCCAAGCAAGGCTACATATTTAGTTGATTTTAGATTTAAAAAAAAAAAAATGTATGATAATTGTTTAAAGGGATAAAGAGCTATCTAATTAATGATAATTGTATAATAATAATAATAATAATAATAATAATAAAAAGATTAATATGAATGAAATAATATAAACATGATTAAAAAAATAGGAGATGTCGAAATATTGATTTATCAGCTTTACAAATAATTATATTTCAGTTAAAGCATGAAAAAGTTTATATGTTATAAAAAACAAGGTTTTAAACCCGACCCGGTCAAGGGCCTAGGTCCCGGGTTGACCAGTCCAACTGTTTGACCGATGGGTCAAACCGGTTACGTCAGCATGCCTTGAAGTTTGAAATCCATCAAACACACCCCCTCACCACTGCGCATGACTGCCAACCCAGGCCAAATAGGCTTGTTTCCGACTTCAACAACTGCCCCCATCACCACCAAAACACTCCCCTCATCCTTTTGACCAAAACCCATCTCACCCCTCTTGTTCACCCCGCTAATCGCCGACAACAATATGTTGTTGTGGTTGCACGACTTTTGCCTTTTTCAGTCATTTTGCTCACCGGAAATCATCTCCATCACCACCTTTCGACTCACCAGCACTTCCTCTCCAAAACCCCACAACATCCCCACCACCATCTGTTCACTAATCGCCGCTATCTATTTGCATTATAAT
Source organism: Pistacia integerrima (assembly GCA_026225825.1). Classification (NCBI taxonomy): domain Eukaryota; kingdom Viridiplantae; phylum Streptophyta; class Magnoliopsida; order Sapindales; family Anacardiaceae; genus Pistacia; species Pistacia integerrima. The sequence goes on from CM047738.1 coordinate 30,432,216, forward strand.
TAATTAATGATAATTATAAATGTTGGAGAGAGAGTTGGAGTTTTAACTCACATTAGAGTGTAGTTACCCATTTTAAGTGTAGCAAAATAATTACTAAGTAGATTAAACATTTTCAATTTAAACACACCAAACACAAGTGCTGAAATTAAATAACACGGTCATATACATGGTTCGGCTAAATCCATTCTTAGCCTACATCTATGGGACCTTGTCCAGATCGAAGCAATCTACTTTGTTAAAAACACATTACAAGATATAGTTCAAATCTGGTCTAAGATACAATAAAAAGAACTTCATGTTCAACTTTACGCTTAGCACCACACTCTAAATCCTTAACGTGTAGCAACTCCTTGGATCTTCTTCACGCCAGGAACACACCCGTGAACAGCTTGTGAACCACCAAGCTTCAACCACCGACGCCACACACTAGCATCAGCAAAGCAACCACGTTCCAAGAGCCATCAATAACGTGTTTGATATGGTGAGGTTTTGGTATACATATGGAAATGAACCTTTAGTCTTAAGAGAAGAAATACTCTAAGAAATTTAGAGTATAATGAAACAAAATATTTAAAAGGTTCTAATTCATATAAGCAAGAAAGAGATATTATATAATGAATGATTTCTTGCTCAATAATATAGTGTTAAGTTAGCCAACAAGAGACTGCTGACGCATGTTTGTCCAAATAAGGAAAAAAAAATTTCTTTTGGTTTGAATCACAAAATAAATTGAGAAAATAACTTTATTTCCTAACACCACTTAAAAGATATTATGACACATGTAAAAATGTCTGTATTAAATTTTCTATTCATTTAAAGCACGTTTCATTTAACTTTCTTGTTAGACTTTTCTCACCTAAACGTCAATCCCTTTCCTCCCTGTCGCTCTTGGGTTTTGGCTCTTCCTTTATTAATATTATTATGCTTAGAACTAATCCGAATCTGTTTACCATAACCAAAATCTGTTCATATATGGAGTTGCTCTGGATAATCTTCTAATGCAATTTTCATTAACACGAAATGGGATTTGCAACAACTTAATTTTTGAGCCAAACTTCAAGATAAATAGTTCTTCTGGAAGTCCACTGCTAAAGTGTTTCCCCTACAATCTCCGAACGTCTAAAGTACATAATTTCGTGAAATCCCCAGACAGATTTTACCCGTTTTGCAGAGCCTAAATCGCCGTTTACCACTGCACGCTTTGTGTTTTAAATTCATATTCAGTTGACATGTGCAGCTTATGTTAATTCAGATAAGATTTTGTTTATTCCAAGAAATGAAAAGCATATCTTTTTAATTAGTTCATTTAATTTATGTTTAAGTTTCACTTCTTTAATCATAAAATACTCCATCTATTTGTGTGAAGATCGCTCGCATGTGAGGAATTATCTGTAATTAGAATTTTTTATTGTTTATGTCCATATCTATTCCCCATTTCCGAGACAAGTCACTTGTAAAATTGAAATTTAATAGACTTGATGTTAAAAGAAATATTTATATAGAACAGTCTTATCATCTTATCTAGATCATGGTGAGACATGTGTTTGACATATACATGTCAAATTTTCTCTTCCATCTACCTATTAGCATAATTGATCAATAATTGTCCTATATCATTCATCAATAACCAGCACCATGACTCATGAGGGGCTGTTATCAAAACTAATTCTATATATTATTATGTCAATAGATGGTTTCACTCTCACCAGATCATCTAAAATAAGTGATAAGACTGTCCCAAGTATTTTTTTTTAATGTTAACAGGGATGGTTAATGGATGAATCGGGCCAGTGAAGACCCAACCCAATTAAAACCATAAAAAGTTAAAAAGTCTATACACCCCAAACAAACCTGTTGTCTCAGGTTTAGAAATAGATTGGATTGGCGTGGGTTTGGGTTTGGGTTAGCGATTCAACCGAAACTCTATTTTTTCAGTTTGATTTTTATTATATTAGATTTATTTAAAAACATATTAATTATAATTACATTTTTCCTATAAATATATTAAAGGTTATATAGATTAATGATTTAACATAAAAACATTCATCCACCACTAATAACCATTGGTCGGTCGCTAGCCATCATCACTGGAGTAGATCTAAAGACATAATTTACATGAAAATTATCAAAATAAGTAGATCAAAACAACCATCTAACTTTCATCAGAAAAAGATGCATATTGTGAACACCACTCATATAAAATTGATAAGTGGTCAAGGTTTACCTCACTAGCACCTTCAGGAAAACGAGTTTGGCAACACCACTCATATAAAATTGATCAGAAAATTATTCTCTATGTAACCATGCAACTAACGTATGCAAATAACTTTCACATTTGTCATAGGAGGCAGTCGAAGTTTTGGCATTCAAAACTTTGATCGCTGTTTGTGGCCAAAGCTGTATATTTGGGCCAAGATCTACATATGGATAAATATATTGGAAGCTAAGAAACGATTTCATGTGAACATTTTCATCAAATGAGTTTTGGTGATGGGGGCAACAACGGTGAAAGTAAATGACAATGCTTCTATTTTAGAATATCATATTAAATTATTAATTTTTTTATTCTTATTTAGTTCAAAAATAAGATTGGTGTATTTTGGCTTATCCCAGACCACTCCATACTCATTAATAACTCAACGGGTTTGCTTAAACTTAATCACATTCTTAACCAAAATCAATTTTCACCTGCCCCAATAGGTTGTGTTGCCATTAGGGGTGATCGGTTTTGAAGACCCTATATTTTTTAAGGCAATCAATTCCTAAGATTTAGTATTAGAACCGGTCGGTTCCTGTTCTTAGAAACCTGAAACTGGAATCAGAATAGGAACTGGAACTTATGTTTTAGGTTCCAGTTCCGAGTACCCAGATAAATTTTAATTACCCCCCTATTTTTAAAAAAAATGATAATACACCCCCAAAAAACTATTAATACACTCCCAATATTTTACAAAAATTACAATTTAGTCTTGGTTCCTACTCGAGTACCTGAACCTCGGTTTCAGTTCTGGTTCCCAATTCCAACATTGTAGGAACCAGAACAGGACTCGAGAATTCTCGATTCCAATTTTCTAAAACCGAAACTGGATCCTAATGGGGCCAGTTTCAGTTTCTACTCGAAACCAATGAGTGAGTACCCACCAGTTCCAATTCTACCATTTATCTATGCTCACCCCTAAATATTAATCCTAATACACTTATCCAAATAACATTTAAATTACCTTTAAATATATAAATTTATCTTAGATTATCTTGATCTTAAATGAAAAGTTATAGGCTGCCTTTGTATATAAACTTTACGTTTTCATTTTGCGTTTTTTGCCTCGAAATTAACAAAATTCATGTTCTTTTACCTTTTTTTTTTTTTTTTTTTTTTTTAACTCATGAAAGGAGAAAACGGTTTTGGAAAAAAACACATGAGGCCCGTGATTTGTGTTAAAAAATAATATTTCAAATAAGTAATTATTTAATTTATATTTTATTTCCTCCCTCTATTACTATAAAATTTTCATTTCAAAACAATATTTTTAATACAAAATTAACATTTGAAACAAACTCTGCCAAAAAAAAAAAAAATGGTAGTTTTGCAAGGGTTTTATCAATTGTGGAAATAATTAATTTCGTATTTTTATTTTTTATGTTTTAAGACAAACATGTTAAACGTGTTTTTATTTTTAGTCTTTTCTAATATTTTCAATATTTTCAAAAAATGGGAAAACGGATATACTAAATTCATAAAAGAACACACCTATAGTTTTTAAGTTTTAGTGATACATTTTTAGATTTTGATAAATTATGATCATTATTAATGTTCAATTTAATTATTATGATTCATATTATGATAATCTATTGGGAGAATCTCATGGACTACCCTTAAGGTTTCAGAATTTATGCTGGATGGCAAGTTTCACAATTTCTATCAAATAGACCCTTAAACTTTAAAATTTTTGTCATGGATACCGCTTTTCCCTAACTTTGATACGCTATCGTTTGCGTTGGATTGGTGAAACGTTAACTTTGGTCTTATAAGACAGTATTTTGTAAATTTAATGACAATGTAATAGTATTAGGGTAAAAGAGTATTTATGATAAAGTTTTTAAACTTTAAAGATCTATTTGATAAGACTATAAGGTGTATCAGTGATACATTTCACATTTTAAACATATTGTAAGTATCAAACTTGTTATCCGAATGATAAATTGAGTTGAAATCAAAATATATATCTTATTTATCTCTCTTGATTCCTCACTTCACTTTTGATCCTCTAAAGCTCCGATCTATACTTTCATTAAATTATATTCATCTCACGTATCCACCAAAAGATGGTTGACATAATTAACAACTCTCCAACACTATTTATTCATTTTTTACATTTAAAAAAAAAAAAAAAAAATTAACAAATTAATGGGCTTTAGTAATGAACAGCTAATATTTCTTATATGTAACATGCACGACAATCGATATTATACGAGAATTGGCAATGAAAAATGAGCTACAACAGAGTTCCTTTCTATAACATAGAACAAGTTTATAGTAATTTATTTTTATAAATACAGTTGATGTCCAAGTGATGTAACTATCTGGATAACAGTAACCATAGGTACATCGTTGGTAATTATCAATGTTGTGCGGGAAATCCAGAGAAGATAATTCCCTATTAGGAGAGAAGATATTTAGATTGACTCAATTTGAAATGAAGATATTCAAATTGATTTAGACTCCAACTAAGGTAGCTAAAGATCATGCAACTTCCTAATTCTACGTATTTGAATCTTGTCTTAACTCTATCATGTAAATGGATGTTATATAAACCCATCATAACTTGTTTTCTTGGGGGCTAGGCAATTATTTTAGAAAAAGATTCATCATTTGTAATTCTCATTCAATAAGAGAAACAGTGGATGTAGGCTGAAGATTCAGACTTGTCGAACCACTTTAAAAATTGCCTCTTGTCATTGCTCATATTTTCTCTTTAATTATTCAATTGTTGATTTCATTAAATCACGCACACATCCATTCCGGTTCCGGCAAGGGCAATCGAAATTCTCTAGTTGGTGCAGATTTCTGTATCAACATTTTGGCGCTAGAAGGAGGGTCTGATTCACATCAGCTCTCCATGTTTATCCAACAAGTCTTAACTTCTTCAATGAATCCCAGCTTCTTTTCCAAGAATCATGTTATCAGATGTGAAAATCTGAGCAGGATGAAGTCTAAATTTGGCTAAGCGGTAAACGCAAGAATTGTAGCCCTTTGAGTTAGCTTTCTGAGGGTCTAAGAATCATCCAAATCTGAGGTCTACCGCTCAAGTTATCATCAAAATACTGAAGCCTATTCCAAATCAAATCTCTCAGATTAGAAAGAGCTCGCTAGCGCTAGCTCTCAAGCTCCCAAGCTATCAATAAGCTCTCAAGCTAGTTCTCTAACTCCCAAGCTATCAAGCTCTATGCTTTTTTATCGAACTATTTGTGCTTTATGTTTTCTGATCGAGCTATGCTCTCAGATTAAGCTTTCCATGCTTTCTGATTGAGCAATGCTTTTAGATCAAGCTCTCCATGTTTTCTAATCGAGTTCTTCTTCAAATCTAACTCTCCATGCTTTCTGATAAAGATATGCTCTCAGATCAAGCTCTCCACTCTTTCTGATGAGCAATGCTCTCAGATAAAGCTCTTCATACTTTATGATCGAGCTATGCTCTTAGATGAAACTCTCCATGTTTTCTAATTGACCTATGCTCTCAGATCAAGCTCACCATGCTTTCTAGTTGACCTATGCTCTCAGATGAAGCTCTCCACGCTTTCTGATCGAGCTATGCTCTCAGATCAATCTCTCCATGCATTCTGATCGAGCTGTGCTCCTAGACCAAGCTCTCTATGCTTTCTGATCGAGCTATGCTCTCAGATTAAGCTTCCACGCTTTTTGATCAAGCTATGCTATCAGATCAAGCTCACCATGCTTTTTGATCGAGCTATGCTCTCCATGCTTTCTAATTAAGCTATGCTCTCAGATTAAACTCTTCATGCTTTTTGATCGAGCTATGCTCTCAAATCAAGCTCTCCATGCTTTCTGATCAAGCTATGCTCTCAGATAAAGCTCTCAATGCTTTTTGATCGAGCTATGCTCTCAAATCAAGCTCTTAATGCTTTCTAATTGAGCTATGCTCTCAGATCAAGCTCTCCATGCTTTTTGATCGAGCTATGCTCTCAGATTAAGCTTTCCATGCTTCTTGATCGAGCTATGCTCTCCGATCAAGATCTCCATGCTTTCTGATCGAGCTATGCTATCCGGTCAAGCTCTCCACATTTTCTTATCGAGCTATGCTCTCAGGTCAAGCTCTCCACGCTTTCTGATTGAGTTATACTCTAAGATCAAGCTTTCCACGCTTTCTGATCGAGCTATGCTCTCAAGTCAAACTCTTCATGCTTTCTGATCGAGTCATGCTCTCAGATCAAGCTCTTAATGCTTTCTGATCAAGCTATGCTCTCAAATCAAGCTCTTCACGCTTTTTGATTAAGTTATGCTCTCAGATAAAGCTCTTCATGCTTTCTGATCGAGCTATGCTCTCAAATGAAGCTCTCTGTGCTTTTTGATCGAGCCATGCTCTCAAATGAAGCTCTTAATGCTTTCTGATCGAGCTATGCTCTCCGATGAAGCTCTCAATGCTTTCTGATCGAGTTATGCTCTCGAATGAAGCTCTCCATGCTTTCTGATCGAGGGTTGCTCTCAGATCAAGCTTTCTGCGCTTTCTAATTGATCTCCTCACACTCTCAGATCAAGCTCTTTATGCTCTCTGATCGAGCTCCTTATGTTCTCAGATCGAGCTCTTTATGCTCCCTAATTAAGCTCATAAGTTCGCTCATTCGCTTGAGATCACGTGTTCAAGATCTCTCAAATCTCTTAGATCGTGCCAGGCATAACTCAAGTTCTTCAATTTAAGACTGCAACCTATAGTGCAACAACCATCCAAATCAAAGACATGAGTTTTTGAAGTCCGAACTCGCACTCCAAAAATTGGGGGGCTACTGTTGTGCCAGAGATCTAGAGAGGATAATTCCTTATTAGGAGAGAAGATATTTAGATTGGCTCAATTTGGAAGGAAGATATTTCGATTGATTTAGACTCCAACTAAGGTAGCCAAAGATCATACAACTTCCTAATTCTACATATTTGAATCTTATCTCAACTCTGTCATGTAAATGGGTGCTATATAAACCCATTATAACTTGTTTTCTGGGGGGCTGGGCAATTATTTTAGAAAAAGATTCATCATTTGTAATTCTTATTTAATAAGAGAAACATTGGATGTAAGCTCAAGATTTAAACTTGTCAAACCACCTTAAAAATTTTCTCTTGTCATTGCTCATATTTTCTCTTTAATTATTCAATTGCTGATTTTCATTAAATCACACACACATCCATTCCGCTTCCAGCAAGGTCAATCAAAATTCTCTAGTTGATGCAAATTTCTGTATCAACAATCAACTTATTATTTTGACTCAAATTACTTTTGAAACTTTCAATTAACAATAATCAGTTCATTTGCATAGATAATAGATATATTCAAGAACAACTTTGACAGTGTTGTGAGCTGCAATATCCCGATATTTTGTGATCTCGTTAGTGTTTCCTGACTCGCCTCCAGCTAGATCTGATAGCCCCCGGATCACAATTACAAGGAATCCATTTGACAGGCTTGTCTGTAAAATTAAATATATCATTATTAATTAATATTAACCACTCATCTAATTTTTCTTATGAGAATGATGAATTTATAAATATTAGTAAACTGAAATTAAGCTAATTACCATCGCAATGGCTGAGCTCTCCATGTCGTGGATTGACACATTAAATTCTTTATATATGAAGTTCCTGTAAGCCTTATTGTCCAGAAAAATATCGGCCGAGCCGTTAAGTCCAATTACTAGATTTGGCACTGTTGGGAGGGTCATTCCATTGTATGCTTGATCCAATTCTAACCCCTAAAGTAGTAATAAAGTGTAAAAAATTATCAATGACTGTCAATTTTTATTTTCTATTTTATATATATTTACAATCAGAAAATAATAACAAAAACATAGAGTGTGTTCTTTTTATGAATTTTGTCAGTCTGTTTTATGTTTTTTGAAAATATTATAAATGATAAAAAAAATGCAACAGAATAAAACGCATTAAACATGACAGTCTGAAACATAAAATAAAAACAATGAAAAATACATAATTTATCACGCTCAACCTATAAAATCCTTTAAATTATCACTTATTTCAATCGTCTTTTGTCTCAAATATACCAATTTTTTATTCCCGTTTTAAATTTTGTAATAAAAATATAATTTTGAAATAAAGTTTTCGTTTTAAAATGAAAACTGAAAAATACAAAAATTATCACATACAACATATAAATTAACTCCTTTAAACTATCATTTATTTTGTTTGTCTCGTGTCTCAAATATGTCACCTTTTTATTGTCCTTTGTATATTTGTAATAAAAATATTGATTTGAAGGAACTTTTTGTTTTATTTTGAAAATAAAAATAAAAAGGGGAAAGAAATTCATGTTTTTCTTTGTTTTCGAGAAAACATAATAAAGTAGTCTCAAATTTTGAACAGAAATCAATAATTCAACACGTTACCTCTAATTTAGTGGCAGCCTCAAACCACTTCTCGGCTGAATTAAACCATGCAGTTTCAACGTCAGTGTTAGGCTCTGCTGACTCCGACAAAAATTTCTCATAACGAAATCCAGCACGTCCCAAACTGTTGGAAGTTTCATTCCCTTCCGGTACATTAAAGCTTCCGAACACCAAATAATCAGGAATTATATGGTTATGGCTTGTTGTTCCATTTGGGTTCTGGCAATAATTAATCAAATTTTACAAGTTCAATTTCCGATCATATAAGTTGAATACTAATGGAAATAAATGGAGGTTAATTAAATAAATAAATATATACCAGCCAATCAAAAATGGCGGTGTTAGCAACTCATCTTATGATTGTAACATTTCCATAGCTCAATGAACTGTTTAGATTTCCAACAATGCCGAAATGGACTATCCCTATTATGTTAAAAAGATCTGCCAATTGTTGTGTGGCCGTGGCGGCATTCACCTGATTAATTCACCCAACACCATGCACATTCAGTTTTATAAGCTTTAGTCTAGTTAATTTAAGTTCAGGTGCAAAAAGCTGGAGATTGAAGAAATTATTAACTTACCATTCCAACTCCACATCTCACATAGATTACTTTCGTGCCATTTATTGTTCCTATCCGAAATCTTCTGCCTGCAACATTTGCAAGATAATCAAATAACCAGCATTTTCAAGACCGCGCAGGCAGCGTCAAGGTATTGAATTCATAGGTCGGCACTGTTAATGGCATCGACCTTTTTCAACTTTTTCAGATTACTCCTATGCAATGTGTATGAGTCGGAGAAATACCATTACCTTGACGCCCATGGCATTGGGGTATTGTAACAGCATCCCGACAAGTGGCCCCATGAAAATTTTTGAATTTTTTATAGAGACAAATTTTTTACTCTTAAACATTCACATTTTAGCATTTTCCCCACCCCATTAATATTCACTTTACCTGAGACTTTAAACTCCCTTAGTGTGAAAACGTACAAAAGTAAAAGGAAGAAAAAACAAAGTATAAAGACTCTGAAACAAAGAGTAAAGGAATCAGTACTGAAGCATTTCTTTCTTACTAATTTTTCTGAATACAATCTGACTTTTACATTCACAATTTATAACAAAAAACAGGTCACGTGCTGCCTCATTTCTCTGGAATCCCAGCCGCACATTTTGTGTTACACAGGTTTACTCTAACCATTGGATTGTTTACGTTGATGCAAGTTGCATGGCCACTTGTCAACTTGCATAACTAAAGAATAACAACCCATGCCACTTGCATAACAAACGAGTAACAACCTTGCCAACTTGCACAAAAATATCAGTTGCAACTTGTCAATTCATTAAAACTAAAAATGATCCACTTGCAGTTTGTTGAGAGAAATGCAGAAAGTGCCGATATTCAAGAACTGAAAATTTTAGCTGCTTAAGCTGAAGCTTGCTGTAGTTTACATCGTCCCTCAAGCTGAAGTTTAAGTATTCAATCCAAGCATATTTTTGAAAAAAAAAAAAAACAGTTCACCACGAGCTTCTGCATTTGCATGAGGACGAGCTGTATGCAGTAACCATTCGCCACGAGCTTCTGAAGAAAGAGGGACCATAGGAAGCTAAATGAAGTTGATCACGTAAAGTGCAGAAACGAGAACCAGAGAGAGGTTTTGTTAGGATGTTAGGTACTTGGAAAGCAGTAGCAACATATTGGACGACAAGCCGTTTGGAACAAACCATCTCACGAATGAAGTAGACATCGATTTCGATGTGTTTAGTGTGGGCGTGGAAAACAGGATTTGAAGCAAGAGCTCCCGCACTAGTGTTGTCACACCAGAGAATAGGAATGCCAGGAAGGGAGATGCACAGTTCTTGAAACAAGTTTTAAAGCCAAGCAATTTCAGTAGCAGCTTGGGCAAGAGCTCGATACTCAGCCTCAGTGGAGGACAAGGCGACAACAGATTATTTTTTGGAACACCACTGAACCAGATTGGAACCAAGGAAAAAACAATATCTGGTGCTAGACTTACGATCAGAAATATTTCCTGCCCAGTCAGCATCAGTGTAACCTTCCAACTGCAAAGTGTCACTTTTGGTGAAAGTTAAACCATAATGAAAAGTCCCTTGAATATACCGAAGGATATGTTTACAAGCTTGCCAATGATTCACGGTTGGAGCTTTAAGAAATTGGCTGAGTTTGTTGACTACAAACGGCAGGTCAGGCCGTGTGAGAGTAAGGTATTGGAGTGCACCAATGAGACTTCGATAAAGTGAAGGCTGATCAAATAGAGGACTATCATCAAGGGATAATTTCAAACCAAGGATCATTGGTGTGGAGCAACGATTGCAATTTTGCATTCCATATTTGACAAGCAGATCTTGCGCATAGGAGCTTTGATTTAAGAGCAAACCATAAGAGGTATGGTGAACCGCAATGCCGAGGAAGAAGTGTAGTTTACCGAGTATCTTAAGACCAAAAGTGTGGTCAAGATCTTGAACAATTTGATTTAGCAGCTTGGGATCATTTCCGGTGAGGACTATATCATCTACATAGACTAAAAAATATAGTTTAGTTGCTCCTTGATGGTAAAAGAATAAACTGGAATCAGAGGTGGAGTTTTGGAAGCCGTGAGACTGAAATGCAGCTTTCAATTTATCAAACCATGCCCGAGGGGCCTGCTTTAATCCATATAGGGCTTTATGTAACTTGCAAACGTGAGTAGGATGATGGTTGTCAATAAAGCCTTCTGGTTGTGTCATGTAAACAGATTCAGAGAGGTCTCCATTTAAAAACACGTTATTTACGTCTACTTGCTGCACATCCCAGCCATGGTGAACTACCAAGGTAAGAATGACTCTAATGGTAGAGGCTTTTACAACAGGAGAGAAGGTCTCAAGATAGTCTATACCATGGGTTTGATGACAACCCTTTGCAACAAGACGTGCCTTACACCTTTGGAAGCTGCCATCATCATTGGTTTTAGTACGAAATACCCATTTGTTACCAACCAACGTCATATTGGGAGAGTAAGGCACAAGGGACCAGGTGTTGTTATGTTACAGTGCTTCAAATTCAGAGATCATAGTTGCATGCCAAAGTGGATCTTACAAAGCTGTTGAAACTGATGAAGGTTCTGTAGGTGTAGCAGTGTTTGTAGTGGTACTAAGCAGAGCAGCAGCCTTTGCTCTTGTAATCATGGGATGAAAGTTTTGTAGTTTTGGAGTAGCAGATGCAGACGTTGGTGTTTGTAAAGAGTGTGAAAAATTTTCTAGGCAAAGATCAACCTCCAAATGAATAGGAGTAAAATGTGAGGAAGGAAGAACTGACTGTGAGGAAGAAACGGAGTTTTGGTAGTGGTTTTCAGTAAGAGGTTTTGAAGCAGATAAGGGTGCTAAAGGTAGTTGCCAATGGGACTGTGTGGTTGTGGAATTGGGTTGTGGTATTTCGAAAGAAGTAGAGTTTGTGTCAGAAAAACCTTGATCAAAAGGAAAGCAACTTTCATTGAACTTAACACTATGGACAGTGTAGATTCTACCATGACTGTTTAAACATAGGTAGCCTTTGTGATGTGAACTGTATCCCAACAATATGCATGCTTCAGAGTGAAAAGAAAACTTCTGTTTTTGATAAGGCCTGATAAAAGGGAAGCATTGACATCCAAAGGTTTTGAGTGTTGTGTAATCATGAGCCTTTTTGAATAGCATTTGGAAAGGATTGCTATGCATCAAGGTGGCTGAGGGTAGTCGGTTTATTAAATACACTACTGTGTGAAAGGCAAACCATCAGTAACGAAGTGGCATGGAGGCTTGAGCTAGAAGTGTAAGTCTAGTTTCAATGACATGGCGATGCTTGCGTTCAACTTTGCCATTTTGATTGTGAATATGGGGACATGGATGACGGAAGTGAATGCCTTATTGAGAAAAATAAGTGGCCAGAGGTCTGAATTCACCGTCCCAATCAGACTACAAAACTTTAACTTTCTTGTCAAATTGTTGTTCCACAAGCTTAATGAAAAGAGCGATAGTGGCACAAACTTCAGATTTAAATTTTAGAGGATAAATCCAGGTGTATCTAGTATAATCATCCACAAACAGTAGATAGTATCTAAAACCAGTAGCTGAAACAATTGGAGCTGGTCCCCAAACATCTGGAAACACCAACTCAAAGGGTTCAAGAGATTTAGAAGAGGTTGACGGCTGGACTGAGAGATGAAGTTTTCCATACTAACAAGTTTCACAAAAGTGAATTTTATTTATATCAGCATGATGCTTTACATTCATGTTGTTCACAACGGTTTTAAGAATAGAAGCATGAGGGCGGCCTAATCTTCGATGCCATAACAACACAGTATCGTCACTCAGTTTAGCTGGAGCAGTTTCTGCCAGTTTGGTGACGTTATTTCCAAATTGAAACTTGACTGGAGCACACGAGGTAACATGCAGAGACGGTTGAGGAATCATTTCAGTGGAGTGACAAGGAAGGCTGTGCAGAGAGTCACCTGCTGCTTTATTTTCAGTTCTCCCGACGGTTGGTATTGTAAGCTGGTACAAGCCTTTATTCAAAACTCCTTGAAGCAGAGTTTTCTGTGACAACTTGTCCTTAATAATACATCCATCAGCAGAGAACTCAACAACAATGTTATTGTCTTTTGTAATTTTAGAGATACTGAGTAAATTTTTTGTTACATTGGGTACACAGAGTATATTCCGAAGATAAATGGATTTGTTCAGATAATTTGAGGGAAGAGTGGTCATACCTGTGTGTGAGATTTCAAGGTTTTGTCCATTTCCAACTTGTAAAGTTCCTAGACCATTATACTGACTTTTGAGAGATAGATTCTGCAGATCAGGAGTGATATAGTGAGTTGCTCCTGAGTCAATGAACCAATTCGGATCCATGATTGTAAGAGGAGTAGCCATTTGTGAAAAATCTCCATTCTGATGGTTATCAAAAACTATTTCAATACCACGTGTGGCTGAACTTGAAGGTTGCTGCTGTTGAGAGTTGAAGGCATTTGGCTGATACTTGATCTTTGGAGGCCCGATTACTTATAGTGTTCATGGGAACCAAGGAAGATTGGTTCGTATAGTAAGGTGCAGAGCATGTGTTAGCAAAGTAAGCTTGTGCAGGAGAAAGAATTGGTGCAGATTGATACCTATGATTCTGAGTACCTTGAAAATTTGTATCAAATCTGTGATAGCATTGGAATGCCATGTGTCAAGTTTTCCTACATAATTGACATATCATTCTTGGTTTATAAAAATTTCTACCTCTGCCACGGCCTCTTCCAAAGCTTCCAGTATTTTGATGCATGTCCTGACCACTTGAATAGACATTATGTGATTCTATTTGTCCTTAAGATTGTCCATACACAGGTTGGTTTGGTTGATGAGCTGTTGCATTTGAGTTTTGTTGATGTGGCTGAGAGTTCATAGTTTGTTTATTTGCAAGAAAGACTGCTGCTTCATGAAAACCTACATACGCTGAGTGTTGTTTCTCCAACCTCATCTCATGCTTGTGTAATATGAACTATGCTTCTTGAAGAGAAACATCTCCACTTCGTGAGGTTAAATTTGCTACAACTGCATCATACTCGGTTCCCAAGCCATCAAGAATATACATAAGTAACTCTTCATCATTAACAACTACTCCACTAGCAGTTAAAGATCCAGCCACTTCTTTCATTTTCAGTACATAGTCATTGGCACTCAAATTTTCTTTTCTGGTTGTTTGAAGAAGATTTCACAAATGCAGTATTCTAGCTTTTGAATCAGTAAGAAAATGCATTTCTAAAGTTTTCCAAACATCAAAGCTTGTTTCACAATTTGCTACATGCCTAAACATTGTTTCAGAAATGGAAGATATCAACCAGCCAAACAGAAATTGATCTAATTTTTTCCAGATCGTGTACTCTATGTTAACAGCTTTTCCAGAGTTATCATTTTGAGAGATTAAGTAAGGTGAAGGACATAGTTTATCACCTGTAACAAAACCTTCCAGTTCGTAGGCTTTCAATGCAGGGAGTACTTGTGACTTCCAATAGGCATGGTTCTTCTCTCCTAGTTTCACGGTGATGGTTGGTAGAGCATTTGCCAAAGGAAAAGATGATACCGAGCTTGAGATCTTTCCATCAGTGTTGATGTAAGTTGATGCAGAGGAATTTGGATCAGCCATTGACGTTTGTTAATTAAGGCTCTGATACCATGAAAACGTACAAAAGGAAAAGGAAGAAAAAACAGAGTATAAAGACTCTGAAACAAAGAGTAAAAGAATCAGTACTGAAGCATTTCTTTCTTACTAATTTTTCTGAATACAATCTGACTTTTACATTCACAATTTATAACAAAAAAAAAGGTCACGTGCTGCCTCATTTCTCTGGAATCCCAGCCGCACATTCTGTGTTACACAGGTTTACTCTAACCATTGGATTGTTTACATTGATGCAAGTTGCATGGCCACTTGTCAACTTGCATAACTAAAGAATAACAACCCATGCCACTTGCATAACAAACGAGTAACAACCTTGCCAACTTGCACAAAAATATCAGTTGCAACGTCAATTCGTTAAAACTAAAAATGATCCACTTGCAGTTTGTTAAGAGAAATGCAGAAAGTGTCGATATTCAAGAACTGAAAATTTTAGCTGTTAAGCTGAAGCTTGCTGTAGTTTACATAGTGTAACATTCTAAGTTCATTTTTTATACTCAAAACCCTTTTATTCTTTGAAGATTACACTTCGACCCCGTAAAAAAAATTCTAGCTTCGCCCTTGATCCCTATGCCATCATGACATCGAGGAATTACACCTACACCAATGACCAGGTTTCAGAGTCGGGTTTGGTGTCGATGTGGAGAAGATTAACTGTAATGATCTACATATTAGACAATAGATTAATTCTTGGAGATAATGCATACTTACCTAACATATCCACGTATGGGTGGTTAGAATCTTGTTTAAAAGCTCTACTTGCATTGAAAGCTTTCTCTTCAGGAGAATAAACTGAGATGAGACCAAGATATGGGCCTTTAGATTTCACTTCCTGGATTGTTTTCAAAGTTTTTTGCCAGTAAATGTAATACCCACATTCAGAAATATGGTAGGGATTATTTTATAGTCATAGTGAATATATTTAACTAGTTTTATAGAGGAATTCCATAAAAGTTTCAATAGGGGCAAAATGGTTATTTCACACCGAATCACGTGCTCAAGTGAAAAGTGAGTATAATAAATATAATGTATTAAGTGTGCTAGCCATGAGAATAGAGTGGTAGAAAGATTATAGAAAATACTACATGTGGTGTGATGTCAAGATAAATACGTGTTTGTAAAGTAATAGAAAGAAATTAAAGAATAAGGGTAAAATGGTATTTTCACTCACAACTAGATGAAAAAGTAGGGAGTGAAAATGACCAAGAACATGTGTTAAATCCACTGAAAGTGAGGGTATATCGGTAAATACATGTATGGCATATTTGGAACTATCGTAAAAGTGCAATGGCAAAATGGGAATGTACACATATTTTATTAGTTATAAGGCTTCAATTGACAAAACCCTAGCCATTCTCACCCTTGGGCATGCCACCCTCTTCCCCCATTTCTCCTCCATTTCTTCAAAGTCTTCTAAGAGAATTACATGAGAATTCATGCCTAAGTGAATATATGTTCATTTTGTGGCTTTCTAAGGTAAGAATTTTAGCAAAAGTTTGTGATTTGTGTTTTATAAGTTTGAGTTCTCATGAATTTATGTGTTTTAGCATGAATCAATGAAGAAAGTGAGCAAAGGAAGCAAAGAAAATGATTCTTGCCAGAAAAAGGTAAGTAAACCCAATCTAAGCTTTAATTTGAGTAGTATATATGTAAGTTGATTCTTGAGTGTTTGTGTATGATGTATGATAAGAAGTATTGGCTGTTTAGATGTTTGTTTGATAGAGAATAATGTGTAGAAGTTCAACCAAGATGAGTAGTTATGTAGATGTGATGTTTTGGTTGAACTTTGGATGAAATTTTGAAAAGTTGATGGTGGAATTTGGAAGTGTTGAATCCGGCCAGATTTGAAGTGAACTTTGGTGAGATGTGGAGAGATGTGGAAGTGTGGCCAACCAAGTATTTGCATGTGCATGTGAATTGTTTAATGAAAATTCAAAGAGAAATGCATGCATGAGTTTGTTAAATATTGTTGAAGAAAGTTTGAGAAAGGAAAGAATTGGAGTTGAAAGGTTATGTTAGGCTTAACCAAGTGTAAGTTTTAGTATTGAAGAGTGCATTTTGTTATGCCAAAATTTAGAATATCACTTGGTCATATTAGTTCAATGAGATAAATGGCCTTTAGTGCATGGTTCAAGTTGTTTGAATTTTTAGCATTAGTTAGAATGGCATATTGTATTTAGTCATTGAATTATGAGTTTTTAGACTTATGACTTTAGAAAAGTGATGGCAAGAATTGCATATTAAATTGTTGCAATAGTGTAGTATTGATGATAGTAAAATATGGGTGATTACATTTTAATATTACAATATGCCACCATAAATTGTCAAGCTTGTATGCTTGAAATTAGAAAGACCATTCAAAGAATGGCTTGGCCAAATGAGTATATTGTTGTTTCTTGTTTTGAGATTAGTTATAAACAATATGTAATAAGTGATTTTATTGTATAAAGAATATGAAAGCTTTCCCAAGTATAAATATCAAAGAATCATCAAAGAAATAGAAGTTTAGTTTATGTATTAAATATATGACCATTTTAGGAATTGATTGGTATGAGTATAGTTTTCATGCCTTATTATATATTACAAGATATAGAATTGTGCTAGAAGATCTTGAGAATATGTTGTATTAGCCAAAAGTTTAGTTAAGCATGTTAGAAAAAATTAGAATTTAGCCAAAGTATATATGTTGTGCCATATGTTAGATTGAATTTACAATGATTAATATGGCAATATAGATTAATGTATAGAATGTAGCCAAAAGAAAAGAAGAAAGAAGGGCATGTATAACAATGTTCATGGTCATGTTAAGAGAATGAAAATTTATGACATTAAGATTGGTATTTAGAAAGTTGTACAAGGCATATTTGTTACATTAGAAAATATTAAAGAGTAGAATTTGTGAGAGATAAGGTAATTGTGTACATGTACATTTTACATAACATGATAGAATTGAAGAATTATAGAATTATGTAGAAATTATAGAATCACGTACATACACACGAGGCATAGAATTCAGAAATAAAGAATAAAATAGAAAATGTTTAAGTTAAGCGTGTTGCTAGAATAGAACTTTGGGATTTCCAGTAAAGTATAGAAATAAAAGCCTTAGAATTAATAGAATACATGCCAGAGTCAGACACATATTTTGGGATCATGCATAGACAGCATATAAATGCATGACATAGCATAGCATGTATTTCATAAATTTTAAAGTTATTGGAAAATGTCTAGCTAGTTATTTTTCATATTTATAGAGCATGTTTTCAGAGGGTTGTTGCAATGGGGATCCCGTGAGCATTCGTTGTGTTAGTTAGTGGCGACAAAGATGCAAAAGTTTTCCACATGCACGCCGCCATCAGTGAGCGGCCACAAAATAGAAAACAGAATTGTACAGTCCGTTAGAAGAGCATGTGGATTAGAACTGTACCCATAAAGAATTTCAAAATACACTCACACGGCCAGGGTTCTAAATCCATGTCTCAACCTAGTCCGATTGGTAAACCAGAACAAAAAATAGAAAGAGTTTCAGAAAGAAAGAAAAATAGAATAAGAAATAGAAAACAGAAAAAATTTCAAAAAGAAAGAAAAATAGAATAAGAAATAGAAAACAGAAAGAATTTCAGAAAGAATTAGAAAAGAATTTTTATAAAGAATACAAACATTATCAGACATCTTATGTGCATTGCATCTTATGCTTTTATGCATAGATTAAACAGTTTATTTTATTATTGTGTGTCTGACTAGTCAAGAAAAGAAAATAGAAGTCCATGAGAATAGAAAAGAAAATAGAGGTCCATGAAAATAGAGAATAAAAGAAAATAGAAGCCTATGAGAATAGAAAAGAAATTAGAGATATACAAGAAAAGAACAAAAATTAGATACATGCTAGAAAGGAATAGAAATTAGAAACATGACAAATAGCAAGGAAACTTAGAGATTTGTTGAGTAGAGAAAGAAACAGAAAGTTATAATCTAGTAGAGAAGAGAAATAAAATGATAAAGAATAGCACAGCCCTAGAAGGATTTAGAAAGATTTGAGAAAAATAGAAGACTGCTAAGTAGTACGCCTGCGAATAAAGAGAGAAATCAAGCAGAAATTTAGAAGTAGTACAGAGAAAATGGGGACAACGGAGTAAGATCATAGTTAGATTTTGTTTACTTACTGAGCATTTATAGCTCACCCCATTGCTTTCCTTATTTTTGCAGGTATTAGATTATAGTGGTCAGGAGACGTCAAGCTGGTGAGAGGATTGCACGCACTGTCTTAATGAAGAGTTTTAATGTGGATTTATATATGTGAGAAATAGTTATTGTGTAATAGCAATGTTGTAACTGGATTAAGGATAAAAATTTTAGATTCTCTAAATAAGATACTCAGTGAATACTTGCCTAATGAGATATTACAATTTGATCGTCTAGCTGATACTGAAACAGCAAGAAAAAAGATCAAGCCAAGCACTAAAAAGTGTGAAGGAACTTGTTTAGCAGCCATGTTTATTGATAAAGAGATTAAGATTATTAGAACTCGTTTGCTAGTGATGAGAATTATCAGCCACTCCACCACTATTTATATAGTTGATGAAGAGATTAATAAATTGTTGGTTAGTAGACTTAATTATTTCAAGATTGTGAAACCAATAATGCGCCAAGAATCATGGAACTTAATTATTTTTTAATAAATGAATAAAGATAAATTGACAATCACTTCTTACAACTTTCTCTCATAAATGCTGGCGTGATAGTTCGTAATCGGTCAGTTTACATTTGGTCAAGCGGGACCTATTGAAGACTGACCAATTACGAGCTGACACGTCGCGTTTGTGAGAGAAAGTTAATAAGAAGGGTTTGTGAGTATAGTATTATTGCAAATGAATACGTATGTCTTGAGACAATAAGAAAATCATTTATAAAATAAATGTAATTCGTTGATGTATTTTGTTTGCCTAATGGTTAAATGTGTTATATTTTGTGATTTGCTTAGACATTTATATTTGATATTATCCACTTCTGGTGGTTGAGTGGTTCATAAAGATTCTTGGATGTATTATTCAAAATGTCATAAGTTCAATTCTCTCTTCAATTATTAATAAAGGTAGCCATTAGAGCTCTTACTCGATCAGTAGTTTCAAGACTCCAAAGATTAGTTGAAGTGCTCATAAACTAGTCCAAACATCGGTCATTAAAAAAAAAATATATGTGATATTCGATAACATCTGATAAGATAATGAGTAAACGACATGTTCCCACTTGAGGTTTAGTAAAATGCGAAGTTGGTAACCTTGGTTTCATTTATTCCAGATTTCTACCCTTAAAATAACAATATCAACCACTATTGGGTTTTGACACGTGTAGAGATTGCAATTATTGTACTGCCCTTGAACTTTTGACTTTTGATTATTTAGCAATAAAAAATTGAGTTGACATATATAAAACTGAGAATGCCCCCATATTTATTATATATACCATAATAAATTTATTGAATCACCATAATGCCTTTTATTTTAACTATAAAATGCCAAATTTTAGAGCTGAATTACCCTAAACCCTAATAAAAATCATGAAACCCATGAAAATAAATTAAAAAAAAAAAAAAAAGATAAACCATTTTAAGGGTGGGGATCTGGAATAAATGAAAGTAAGGGTATCAACTGGCTATTTTATCAAACCTTGGGTGGGAACATGTCATTTACTCTAAGATAATTAATGAATTATGGGCAAGTGTGAAAGGCAATTGCGCAGTGGGTACCACGCTTGCAGTTCTTTATTAAGCAAAAGGATGGGAATCTTTTAAGGAGAGGACTGAAACGGGCCAAGGATGAGGATAGAGTATCCGTGTTTGGTAAGCCATGCAATTAATGCACACATTTGAAAAGACCAATCTGTGTTGGGTTCCTTTTTCTCGAAATTTGACATCTTTTATTAGAGCAAACGACATGTTCTCTCCCAAAGTTTAGCAAAATCTCAAGGTGCCACCCCTGGTTTAATTTATTCCAAATTCCCACCCTTAAACTAACGCCGATAGTTAGGGTAGAGTTTTGACATGGATGTAGAAGTACTATTACCAAACTGCCTTCCATCTTCATCTTCATCTTCTCAGCCACTTTTCGGTGTCTAAAATTTATTATGTGACCATCTAGTGAACCCTCTCAACCTCTTCTACAAGACCTATACCTTCATTAACTGCCATCACTCCCTATTAGTCGGATTTTGCAATTTTCATTCCTCCACTTCCAAGCCAAATTCCAGCCAAATCCGACCAACCATAACCAAAAGACTCCGCAACCTCTCTACTACAAAAGCCCCATCAAACCTAACCAAGCTCGCTCACCGTTCGTCACTGGCTAACCCTAGGGTTCCCTTGTAGTGTAGTTCTGTTTGGGTTGTAACTGGAGCAAATTTTGGAGGTTTTTTTGCGAAACTAGTTTTAGTGTTTGAAGCTTAGGGGACTTGTTTGTGTGTTTCCGGCCTTTACCACTTCCTCTGGCACTATTTTCTTCTTTGTTCAGCCAATGCACTCAAGATGTTCTCTGAATTGCCCCAGCAAACACCTAGCAAGCAATCAACTTCACCCAGCAATGGACAAGCGCAATTGTAGGGGCTATCGCTGAGTCTGGCAACAGTGAGGGTAGCTAAGGCATTAGCGAATGATCAGCAGGAGTGTAACCAAGGGGAATACAATGCCGCTAGCAACGACATCACGCGATGTAGGTAGTTGCATGATCGCAAAAGGCAAGGTTCTGACGAGGTGGAAATGGCGGTTGGTTAGGGCAGTGCTGGTGAGGGTTTTCTAGAGGATAGTGAAGCTATGGCTGAGGGGGCCAGAGCTGGGTTTGGGAAGGAAAAGGCAGAAGGAGTGTGGTGGTGGCCGGCAGGGATGGGTGACAACGTCTCACTAACAAACCAAAACAAACACAAACAATCAACTCCAAAATCAAACTCTAACAATAACAACCCAACTCTAAACTACACATAAACCATCAAAAAACTCCTCCAAAAACTACAAGCAAACAACTCCCACAATCACCGAACAAACAAACAACACTCCAAACAACACAGCAGCGATGAGGTCCAAGGTGGCAGTCAAAGTGGTTGTAGGAAAAGAGAAACTCGTGAATGAAACCCAACCCAAACAGACCACCACCAACGAGAGGGGAAAGATAAGAAGATATGAAAAAGAAAAGGAAGAGAGAAAAAGAAGAAATGGGAGGCCACGGTGAAGAAAGAGTGCAGAGAGAAGGAGAAAATGGGAGGAACAAAGAGGGAGAGAGAAGCCACGGTGAAGGAAAAGAGAGTGCACGGAATTGGAATAGGTCATTTATTTTGACATTTTTACCCTTTAACAGTTAAAGTAAAAGAAACGGTGTTAGTTTAAGGGTAGAAATCTGAGATAAATTAAACCAGGGGTGGCAACTTGGGATTTTGCTAAACACGAGGTGGGAACATGTGTCGTTTGCTCCTTTTTTTATTTCATATTTTGCAATGCCTTTCACTTGATTGGTTTGCTTTATTAAGGGCACAATATAATTTGTACACTTTTTTCAGTTTTTGCAATGTTGAGCCTCTGAGAGAGAGAGAGAGAGAGAGAGAGAGAGGTGCTATGATCGATGTCCATGAATCACCAAATCGGCCAATAGTGTCTAATGCCATCTCAAACAATAGGAGTTAGCATTCTTTGAGATTGATTTCTTAAAAATAGATTAGAAGCACGTTTGAAGAACTTTCTAAGATACAGTATTAGCTAAATCATTACTTCTTTAATTTTAGGCTTATTATTCCTCACCTCCCTGAGATTTGCATTTTTTTCAATGATACCCTAATGCTATTTTAAACTTGTAGTGTCCCTACAAGTTTGAAATAGCATCCCTAATCTCCTCTTAAATTTTCAAAAATTCGCTCAAATCTCCCCTCTCAACTGTTTAGCTGACAGAACCAGCTAGGTTTATTGTATTTTTCTTAATAAAAAAATCCTCTTAACTGCCTATGTATATCTATATTACAAAAAAGCGCATAGATATTGAAAATTATTCTCGACCCCAAGTGCTCTCAAACCAATTAAATACCTTATTTATCCCTTATTTCACTAAAATATAAATATTTTTTTAAAATACAGCAATCCTATATACTTGAAGGGTTTTTTTTTTTTTTTTTGAAATATTTATATACTTAAAGGGGTTTTAAGTACTTTGATCTTAAGGAAAATACAATAAACCTAACGGACACTGTTAACAAACAATGGAGAGGGGAGGTCAGGGATACTATTTTAAACTCATGGGGCTTCACTAGAAAAACACAAACCTAACTGAAGGTGAGCGATAATAACCCTTTAATTTTAAAACAAATATATAGACAATGAAATTAAATTGCATGAACGTGTCTGTATATAAATAGAATTTAGTAGTTTATGAAATTAACAAAAAAATAATAATAATAATCCCTATGTAAAATTTTATATAGTAAATCTGAATTTTATATAAGCCCTTGGATTATTGTCTTATCTTTTTAATTTCATAAATCACAGGGCTTTCATATTTAATACAATGTTTTATGAAGTGGATAAAACTTTTGGTTTCAAGAGATCCAAAAAGTCAGTTTTGAGAACTTAATTGTTCATGTAAGTCAATTAATTTAATGAATTGTATGATCGCATTCCGTTATTTTACTATTATTTGTAAATTGTAATTAAGAGGGTCTATCCCAACTGATTTCTAGTTAGTTTAATATATTTGTTGGGGTTTATTTTAAGAACTCTTTGCGGGAATTTAGACCTAGCAAAGAGGTACCTGTACCCGTCAACGAGTATCTGCATCAAATGGGCGAGTACGGGTACCCCTAAAATTTACCTGTGAAAATTTTACCCGTACCTGGCCCGCCCATGAAAAATGCAGATGGGTCGAGTAATGCCCGTGGGTATCCGTATTTTATTTAAAAAATTAAAATCCTAAAATCATTTTCCTAATCTCTCTCACACACAAACGGACACCAAATTTCTCTCAATCAGACAAAGAAGAATTGGAAGGGTGAAGACTGAAGAAAAAGAAGAAGAAATATGAAAAAGTGGAGAGGGAGAAAAAGATGAAGAAGAATTGGAGAGAGGGAGAAGAAGAAGACAAGCTGAACAAGAAGAAGAAATATGAAAAAGGGAGAGGGAGAAAAAGACGAAGAAGAATTGGAGTGAGGGAGAAGAAAAAGAAGAAATATGAAAAAGGGAAGAGGGAGAAAAAGAAGAAGAAGAATTGGAGAGAGGGAGAAGAAATATGAAAAAATGGAAATGGAGAAAAAGATGAAGAAGAAGAAGAAGAAGACGAACTGAAGAAGAAAAAATATGCAGTGGGAAGGGACTTGAAGAATTGGAGAGAGAGGGAAGAAGCTGATGAAGATGAAAGAGAAATACCTGGAGTAAAGAAATAAATGGGAGAAAAAACTTAAAAATAAAAAATTTAAGAGGAATAATTTTAAAAAGCAAAATAAACAGGTGACCCATGGGTTGACCTATACCCGCACAAGCAGGTACTGGTTATGCATTTCTCGACCTATGAAAATTTTTGACTCATTGACTCGTGTCCATTTTACCCTCTACTCGACCTGCCCGTTTGCTAGGTCTACGGGAATTTAAACACATTCAAGATTTCGAAAACCATCAAACCCACTATTATAAAAACCATCCTTAGCAACTTACCTCCATGCATGTCTAAAGGGTAATTTTAATAATTTTAGGCCACCCCGCGTGACACAAAAAATTTTAATTTTTATATAAAAAAATACCTTTGTCATTTCAAAATATTCAGTTTTAATTTTTGGTCCCTTAATTTTTTGAAGTTGACATTTTAACCCTTTTTAATGAAACTTTCTAAATTAAGTTTTTGTACTCTAACCCCGTCATTCTGTTGAAGATTAAACTTTGGCCCTCCCAGAAAAAATTTCTGGCTCCGCCCTTGCAATCAAACCAATTCACGAAGTGGTAACTTGTCCAGATTAAGCAAAATAAAAACTTAAAAAGTATGCATTCACTGAATTTAGTCAAAATATGTTAAGTAGTAAACTATATTTTAAGAAACCATACTGAAGAAACGTGGAACTTAATTGTTTAACAAATTTTATGCGATAATGTCTTGGAGTAATAAGAAAATTATTCATAAATGATTGGTTTTCTAGATTTGACAGCTAGAAAACAATTATTAAATGGATCCAGGCGCGTTTATCTTGAGCCAAAAGAACTTAATTTATTCATTAAGTCCGTTAATTTAACTTGGTGTTAAAAGAAATACTTACATGCATGGACAGTCTTACCACCCCATCTAGGTGATGGTGAGACTATCCGATGAAATAGAGACATACGATTGACACATTTATGCCAAATTTTCTCTTCCATCTACCTATTAGTATAGATAATCAATAACTACCCTATATTATTCATCAATAACTATCATTATGATAGGTGGTTATGAAAACAAACTCTTAATGGGGTGGGGTAAACGCAACCAAAATCAATTTTCACCCGCCCACTGTGTTGTGTTGCCATCTCTAGATATTAATGCTGATAAACTTATCCAAATTACATTGAAATTACTTTTTAAAATATAAATTTATCTAGATGATCTTGATCAAAAATATAAAGTTCTAGGTCACCTTCGCATATAAACTTAACGCTTGCATTTTCCTGTTTTGCCTCGAAATTAACAAGATTCATGTTCCTTTACGTTTTTTTTTTTTCAAATTTTAACTCAAGAAAGGAGAAAGAGGTTTGGGAAAAAAAAACACACAGGGCCCATACTTAGTTTTAAAAAAATATTTCAAATAAACAATTAATTATTTTATATTTTTATTTCAAATCCATATTTTTAATACAAAATTGCAAACGGAAAAAAACTATTGACATATTTGAAGCAAGCTCTTCAAAATGAACATAATAAATGGTAATTTGAAAGGGTTTTATTGGTTGTGAAAGTGATTAATTTTGTATTTTGTATTTTGTATTTTTTTTATTTTCAGACAAACATGCCAAACACGTTTTTTTATTTTTAGTCTTTTCCAATATTTTCAAAAAATAAAAAAATGGTTATGCAAAATTCATAAAAGAACACACCCATAATTTTTTTAGGTTTTAGTGATAAATTTCTAGATTTTGAAAATTTAATTTTCAATTTATTATTATGATAATTTATGGGAGAATATTATAGACTACCCTTCAGGTCTCAAAATTTACATTAGATGGCAATTTTCACAATTTCAATTAAATGGCCCCTCATAGTTTAAAAAATTTATCGTGGATACCATTTTTCCATTACTTTGGTATGTTATCGTTTGTGTTGGATTTAATTAAACGTTAACTTTGATCTTAGAAGAAAGTGTTGGGGTAAAATGATATCTTTGGTCTTATAAGATAATGTTTTGTGAATCTAATGCCTGTTGGACAAATGCCAAGTGCCAAAGTCCTTATGAGAAGCGAAGTGTTGTCGTTTCAATGTAGATTATAGTCAATAAACTCCCAATACGCTGTCATTTAAAGTGTAAAAGCTACTGAATAAGTGAAGAATGTATATATGTTGACTTTGCTCTTCTTTTCTGTATCAATTAACAACTTTAACAAACTCAATAAAATTTTCGTTTCTTTGCTCTTATAGTTCTCTATCTTTAGCTTGCAGTTACTTACTCACATGGTATCAAAGCCTTGACTTGCGTCAATGGCAAATTCTGGTAAATCCTCCGGTGTGCTCAACAACTCAAACAAGATGTTGAAGCAATCAACAAATCGAACTACACCAACTGTAGTTGCCAGTCTTCAGGTTATAAATCTGAAACTCACCCAAAACAATTACCAATTTTGGAGCTCTCAGGTGCTATCCACAGTTGGCTCTGATGAGCTTGAAGATCATCTTCTTGAAAGGATTTCCTGTCCCTCACCTCTTATAATTTCTTATTCAACAATTGATCATGACTTAGGTTAATCGAGTGGTGAAGTTAGGGCAAGCAGTGTTTCAATAAATGAACAATTAAATCATGTTTACATAATGTGGAAAAGAACTGATAAGTTCTTAGTAAGTTGGTTGTTGGCATCAATTTCTGAAAGCATGTTTAGGTATGCGTCAAAATGCAGAAGCTCTGCTGAAATATGGTTTGCATTAGAAAATGAGTTCATTACTAACTCAAAAGGTAGAGCATTACGCCTCAAAAATTTACTTCAAACAACACAAAAAGGAAATTTAAATGTAGGAGATTATGTCAAAAAGATGAAGGAAATTTCAAAAAGTTTGTTTGCCAGTGGGATGATAATTGCTGATGAAGATTTACTATAGTATATTATAGATGGACTTGACGTGAATTTGTTGCTGTTGTAGTGAATTTAACTTCACAAATTGAGTCAAAGTTCGACTCTGTTACCTTCCAAGAGGCCACATTTTTGTAGCAAAAATATGAACTTGGACTTGAAAAGTTCAATACTGTGAATTTATACAATTGTTTAGCCCACATAGCTTCGACTGGCAATTCCTTCAGTGACCTTAATTTTTCAAACAATGTCACAAATAATTCCTCCAAGCCAGACCTAGTTAGTCAACAATAGGACAAAATGACTATATTACCTCCCACTCTAATGTCTTTTGGATAACCCTATTATCCTCAGTATCCTATAATACCTGTTTCTCAAACTATCCCTCAAACCTACAATCAGCCTTTGTACACCAACAGACCACCTATTTTTGGAGGAATGTCATATGGCAGAGGAAGAGATCGCAATACTGGAAGAGGAAAGTTAATCTGTCAGTTGTGCAATAAAGCAGGACATTCATCTGGACAATGTTACCAGAGGTATAACTCTGCCTTTACTGGTATGCCTCAAAATCTTACTACTTATCCGTCATAGCAATCTGGTTCATATCATGAAGGTTTATCCTCTCAGCCACACAATAACCAACATTCATACTCTAACAATGTGGTTGGTAGTCATTATCCATCCAGTAGTCCTCAATTCAATGGTCCTATAGGAGGTTCTTACAATCTATCAATTTATCCTCAACCATCTCAGACTGCTCAATTTGGTGTCCAACATGGGAATCTCGACACTTGCACAAATTACTCTGACAATGTGGCTACTACTGCTAATAATGTTCCTAGTCAGCAGATAACTGGTCAGAATCAAGCACATTTCGTAGCTGTGGGTTCCAATTTAAACTCAATATAGCCTTATCAGCCTTCACTCTCTTTAGTATAGCCCTCTTCACAATCACAACAGCAATTCATAGTGGCCACATCTCTTACACCCATTAATCTAGTATGGTATATAGATTCTGGGGCAACTGATCATGTCACTTCATACCTTAGTCATCAAAATATCGACAAAAACTACAATGGAGTGGATCAACTTCAGGTTGGAAATGGTGCGTACCTTAATATTTCTCATAACATACATTCTTTTCTGCCTAGTACATTTCATTCTAAATCCTTGCATCTCAAGAACATTCTTTATGTCCCTAAAATTACTAAAAACCTATTAAGTATCTCTAAGTTTACTAAAGACAAAAATGTTATTGTTGAATTTGATGCTCACTACTGTGTTGTCAAGGAAAAATTCACAAAAGCAATCCTACTACAAAGGGGTCTTAAAGAGGGCCAGTAGCAGTTAAATTCATCCTCCAATAAGCCTTCTTGTGTCACTCATATGTCATCGCCCAATAATCTGTCTTCCCATATAGCCTCTGGTAGCTCTATTGATAAGTCTAATTCTCATACGTCTAATATTTGTAATGATATTAGTTGTTCAGTTCAATTAAATGGTTGTCTTTAGGATATGTCTACTATTTCAAATAATAAAGGTCAGTCCTCTTCAGGTCAGACTTCTTTTGATCTTAGCAATAATGTTGATCAAGTCTCTTATGGTCTAGATAAAAGTACTTGTAATCTTAGTAATAATGTTGATCAGGTCTCTTATGGTCTAGATAAAAGTACTTGTAAATCATCTGTCAATGAAAATTGTCAATGTACTGCTTGTTTGATAAATAAATAAAAAAAAATTATTCTAATACAACTCTTATCTCTAATAATTTTGTTTCACTTTTTACATTTGATCGTAAACACACTACTGGTTTGCATTGCTTAATTGCCAACACACAGTCCGATGAGTACATGCTTTGGCACAAACGATTACGCCATCCTCATTCACAAATTCAGCATCAAATTCTAACTGATTTATATTTGAAATTTCCATCGAAAATTAGGACCTCTATTAGTTCAAGTGTCACCTTTTATGATGTTTGTAAATTAGGTAAATTACATCAGTCTAGTTTTCCAACATCATAATCTCATGCTATAGCTCCATTAGAACTGATCCACAATGATGTTTGGGGTCCTGCCCCTTGTACCTCAGTAGAAGGCTTTAAATACTATGAGCAATTTTTAGATGACTATAGTAGATTCACATGGTTGTTTCCCCTTAAGACCAAAGCTGAAGTTAGATCAGTTTTCAACAAATTTCATTATCTTGCTGAAAGGCAATTTGGATGTGAACTCAAAACCTTACAATCTAATCAAGATGGGGAATATAAAGCTCTTTTACCATACTTAATTGACCAACGTATTCAAGTTAGAGAGTTTTGTGCTTATGTTTACCAACAAAATGGTAGGAGTGAGAGGAAACATAGGCACATCATAGAATCAAGTCTTACACTTTTGGCCCATGCATCTATGCCCCTGCAATACTGGTGGGTAGCCTTTGAAGCTGTTGTTTACTTAATCAATAGACTGCCTACCCCTATTCTAAATAATGTGTCTTCTTATCAAAGGCTTTTTAATCAAACTCCTGTCTATGAATGCTTAAAACTCTTTGCCTGCTCTTGTTTCCCTTACACTAGGCACTACAATAGGCACAAGTTTGATTTTCATACCATAAAATGTGTTTTTGTTGGATATAGTTTGCTGTACAAAGGTTACAAATGTTTGAAACCTAATGGTAACATAATTGTCATCCCTATTGTGCAATTTAATGAATGTGAATTTCCTTTTGCTCTCAATAATTTGATTTCTTTCTCACATTCAAACCTAAACTCTTAAGTTTCTCAATCCAGTGTTGACACTTGCACAAATGCACAAACCTTGACTTTTCCTTGTATCTTTAGTCCTAGTCATTATCACTCTTCTATGCCCTTGATTCTCCTATAGTAATTAACTCTACTGATTAGTCTTCTTCAGACAATACAGCAGTTGGTAAGAATTCTCAACCTTTTGTGTCTTCTCCCAACACTATAACAACTCATGTATTCCCTTCCTTACCACTCAATTCCACTATTCCTAATACCACCCATACCTCCCCTGCTACTTCTCCTAATACCTCTTCCAGTTTCAACCTTATTCCTAACACATTTGATAATCATGCTATACCTGATCATTTCACTGAAACCTTCCCTGCTACCAATCAAACCATAGTAGATACTCTCCCTATTGTTTCTACAGGTTGCTATTTCCTACCATGTTAGCTTGTTGTAAATCTTACTTCCTCACAAGTTGCTGCTAAACCAAATGACAATCTTGTAGGTGAGCCTTTTTTCTCCAATAAATCAGCAGTTGTGAAGGTTCATCCAATGGTGACCAAGTCTGAGTCAGTTGCTCAGTCTCATTCTACTGATTATAGTCAAGCTAATGATGATAGTCATTTCGCTCTTCTCGTTGGTGGATTTGGAGCTACTGAATCTGTTGAATCAAAACCTGGTACAATCTTTGAAGCTCTCAGGGGTAGCAATTGGAAAGTTGTCATGCAGTGTGAATATGATGCACTTATAGCTAACAACACCTGAACTCTTGTTGCCCCTACTTCTTACATGAATATAGTGGGAAATAAGTGGGTTTTTTCGCACAAAGTTTAATGTTGATGGAACCTTACAAAAATATAAGGCTAGGTTAGTTGTAAAAGGCTTCCAAATGACCCCTGGTTGGATTACATTGAGACCTTCAATCCGGTCATCAAACCAACTACTATATGTATTATTCTCACCCTAGCGATGACAAATGGGTGGGATATTTAACAAATAGATGTTAATAATGCATTTCTTAAAGGAGTTTTGACTGAAACAATCTACATGAAGCAACCACCTGGTTTTGAGAATTCTTCTTTTCCTAATGTTGTTTGCAAGTTGAACAAAGCGCTTTATGGTCTTAAACAGGCTCCAAGAGCCTAGTTTGATTGATTGAAGGCTACTCTACAACTTAAAGGCTTCCAAAACTTAGTGTCAGACTCAAGTTTATTTACTCTTAAACAAGACACTTGTTCCATTTATGTCCTTGTGTATGTCGATGACATACTAATCATTAATTTTGATCAAGTCTTTATTATGCAATTGATGAAAGATCTCAATGATAATTTTGCCTTGAAGATACTCAGCTCACTCAAATATTTTCTAGGCTTGGAAGCAACAAGAAATTCAGTTGGTATTCATTTGAAACAGTTCAAGTATGCTTCAGATTTACTAATTCGAACTAAAATGATGGAGGCACATGCATGCTCAACTCCAATGACTATTAGTGTCAAACTCAGCTCAACTAACAGTGAATTGTTTCAAAATCCCAGCTTGTATCGAGGTACTATAGGAGCATTACAATACTTAACTCTTACAAGACTAGATATTAGTTATCCTGTGAACAAGTCAATTCTTAGAAGCACCTACTGAACTTCAATGGCAAGCCTGTAAAAGGGTGCTGAGGTACATTAAAGGTACTCTGGATTTTGGTCTTTATTTCAAACCAGCAAGTACTCTTCATGTTGAGTGTTATGCCGATGCTGATTGGGGAGGAAGTGTAAAGGATCGAAGATCTACCAGTGGCTATTGCATATACTTAGGACCAAACTTGATTCAGTGGAGTTCCAAGAAACAGAAAATTGTTGCTCTTTCCTCTACTGAAGCTAAATATATAGCCCTTGTTCACACTACCACAGAGATAGCTTGGGTGGAAAATATGTTTACTAAGTTAGGCCTAACTTTTCACACTGCACCAATAATCTAGTGTGATAATGTTAGTGCTGGTACTCTTGCATCTAATCCCCTATTTCATGATCGAACCAAACATATTGAGATTGATGCTCATTATGTTTGAGAACAAGTCTTGGCAAAAAAGATAGCCATTCAATTTGTTCCCTCCAAGTTACAGATTGCGGATCTTCTTACTAAAACCCTTTCATTTTACTTTTGCACTTGAAGTTTGTTAGTTCAATACTGATTGCTTCTTGCCTTGCCTCTGATATATCATCATAAGCTTACAGAACTTCAATTTGGATCTATTATCTGATTTGTTTTATGATAAGCTGTTGTTTGACTGTTTTTCCTTCTAACTTTGGTTGATTAGTTTGAAGAGTGATGTTGACCAAATGCAGCTGTAACGCCCCACTTGAGGTACGTAGCTAAGTTATGATGTATTGCTTGAATGTTTATTGCTTTGCTTTTATTTGGGTGGATATATATTGGGAATATTGGTTGGTTGGCCCTTAGTTGAATTTTTGTTAAAGCTATTTTGAGAAAGATGCGAAGAAAATCCCTTAAACTTTTATTAGGGGTAAAACGGTCTTTTCACTCAAAATTAGTTGAAATTGTGGGGAGTGAAAAGAGATAGAATTTCATAGAGAATGCATTAAAAATGAGGGCATTATGGTCATTGACTAAGGGACATAGATGGAATTTCAAAGAAAGAATAAGGGCATAATGGGAAAGTGTGGTTATAAACAAAAGTGTTAAGGGTTTGAAACCCTTATTTTCTTCATTCCACCGCCACACTTCCTCCCCCATTTTCTCTCAAATTTTCATTCAATCCTCCAAGGATTTTGAGGGCTTTTAAGTGGTTTTTCATAGGGCTTTGATTCTAGGTATCAAAAGGTAAGGATTCATACTCTTTATCTATGATTTATTTGTGTAAAGGTTGAGTTCTTATGAAGTTTATGCTTAGGGTTAAGAGAAGATTGGAATCCAACAAGAGTAGAGAGTTTAGGAGAGACTACTCAAGCACAAGGTAAGTAAATTCCACTCAAAATCCAACTCAAGCTAAAATTTAAGAATTCAAGTGAGTAGAGATTTATTTTAAATATGCATATGTTGTGATTATTGAGAAATTGAGATGAGATGTATGATGTATTATGCTTATTGTTGGATATATTTGAATATGAGAAGTATATGTGATGATTTGATGATGGGTTGAAATTGGAAGAATTGGAGAAATTTTTTTGGGAGTGTGTTTGCCATGTAGGTATGTGATGCTACAAGAGAGTTTTTCTCTCATTTTGGATGGTTTGAGAAATAAATAGAATGATAATTGAATTAGGGTTTGTTTGTGCACAACTAATGTTTGATGAAATGCCTAAGTGAAAACATGTTACCAAACTGCCCTGTCACAGCTGTGACTTTCTAAGTGATTTTTGGGCATCTTATGGATTGAACTGGGTTTAGACCAAAACATAAAAGTTGTAGCCCTGTCTCTAAGCTTTAAAACGAGACTAAACCCGTATCAATCCGATGTGTATAACTCAAGTTATGTCTTCTTGAGTGTGACATGCGCAGAATGACTGTTTTGATGCAATATTGCATTTGTGCATTTCATAAGTGCATTAAGTAAGAAACTTTAAGCATGAACCATCCTTATGCATTAATTGTGCATTGAGAAGTAGTTTGAGAAAGAGTAGAGAACTTTGTGAATTGGCTACTCTAAAAGTAAAGAGAATGAGAAAAATCTAAGAACGGGTTGGTGCTTTGTGAACTCCACCCGAAAGTTATGAAGAATGGGTTGGTGCTTAGTGAACTCCACCTAGAAGTCACGAAGAGTGGGTTGGTGCTTTGTGAACTCCATCCGACCGTGCCTCCGGTAAGATGAGGCCGTGACATTCAAGTGAGAAAGAATGAGAAAATAAGAGAAAGAAGAGAGGAACAGAATGAGTAGAAGTCACAAAGAATGGGTGGGTGCTTTGTGATCTCCACTCAGCCGTGCCTCCGGTAAGATGAGGCTGTGACATACAACAGAAAGTTAATAGAAAAGAGAGCTATGTGAAAGAGAAACAGAAAAAGAAAATAAATGAGAGGAGAAGAGTGTAAGGAAAGAATTAAGAGAAAGAGTTACGGGGATAGACGAGTAGAGGATTTACTTACTGAGCATTATTTTGTGCTCACCCCGTTGTTTATCTTTGTGTTTGCAGGATCAAGGTGAGGACGCGGTCGGATGGGCGTTGGCAAGCGAGGAGCACTAGCTACACTGTCCACTGTTTTTGATAACTTTTACAAATGATACCTTACTTTGTATAAAGAATGATTATATGTATTAAAAGAAAATTTCGGGCCCATTTACTTTTGCTAATATAAATTCATTTTACTTTATGTATTTATATGAGTAACCTAGTATGAAGCAGTTATTACAGCAGCTTCATTACCAAATGCAACTCTATTGTTTGAAATTCAGAGTTTGGATCTGCTATCTGATTTGTTTTATGATAAGCTGTTGTTTGATTGTTTGTCCTTCTAGCTCTGGTTGATCAATTTGAAGAGTGATGTTGACCAAACGCAACTCTATTACTAAATGCAGCTTTATTGTTTGAAATGCAGCTCTGTTGATTGGCATATTGCAGCTCACATTTTGCAGTTGTATTGATTGGCATATTGCAGCTCAGTTAATTGTCATTTTGTAGCTCCTTAATTAGCATATTGCAACTCTCTGTTGATTGGCATATTGCAGCTCACATTTTGCAGTTCAGTTGATTGGCATATTGCAGCTTAGTTTCTTGACATTCTTGCAACTCTATTAATTGGTGTAAATTGGCATGTTGTAGGTCAAATACTTAGCACATTGCAAATTTTCAGTTTTGTTAATTGCCATATTGCAACTCAGTTATTTGGCATAATGCAAGCATTCAGTTTGAATGATGTTGTTGATCAAATGCAGCTCAGTTAACTAGTATATGCAAGAATGATAAGAGTGTCATTTATATATTTTTTTATTCCTTCCATATTATGTTTTTTTGTTATGTTTTATGCCTAGTTGAGTTGATTAGAGTTTATTTTGTAAGTCTGGCATATTTGGATAGACTTTATGAAATAATTGAGAAAAGATTAGGAAATTCCAGATTTTTTTGTTATTCGATCCAGTCATGGTTTTCGGTGTTTTTCATAGAGTCAGATTTCTCAATTGCAAAAGTGTTCTTCTAGAAAAAGTAAAGTAGACAAATCAAGCCTTCTAGGAAGGTATTATGGGCAAGAATCCGAGTTCGTTTGGGCCCTCAGTAGTTGTTGCAAAACCAGACCTGGAATCCTATTCGCGGAAGGATTTCCTGGCTGAGTATTGAGTCTTCGAATGGGCCTAACTAGAGCTTTAGATATCGAAAGCAAGTGATTCAAAAGCCCAAATTCATCTATACATCCAGGACTATAACTTTTATGAATTGACCAAGCCCAAAAAAGTTCTTTTACATTGTGAGAATCATGGTGCAAGCTAGATTACGAATTCTGTGTTCCATATCTGATAATGAATTGACAGTTTTGGAAGTCTATCGTTTAGGAAAGGTCTAGGAAAGTAATTTTCGTTTTTCCTAGGGCAGAATGGAGGAAAAACACGTTATTTATTTATGAGTTGTGAGGTTAAACAGAGAAAAAGAATGGCAATGGATGTTTTTTTTTTTTTTGTTTTTTTTGTTTTCTACGTCAATATGGGTGGCTGATCTTTCTTCTTCAGTTCAAGGGGATTTTGAAGCCTGAATTCATGTCATTGGTGTAACTTAACTTCAATAACATTGTTCTTAATCTCGTTCTTATTGGAATTGTTTATGTTATTCTGTTTTAATTGTTTATGATTTTTATTTGGCTGATTTAGTAATGGCCTGCTAAATTGTTTAATCGGAATTTTATCTGTTAGAATTAGGAATTGTGATACGTAATTGTCCTCTTTCTATTCAATAAGTAACACATGATGATAGATGATTACGGACAAGTTTTCAATCTATCACCTTGAATAACATAACCTAAGTTTAATAATCCGATCTTGCATGATTGTTACTTGGATTGATCTATTTCCTAATGCTTAAGGTTGCCATTGAATTAAACTTAGAGAGCTTATTCTAGGTTGTTCAAGGGTTAGGATCTAATTAAAGAGCTTATTTCAGTAGTGACTATTAAGGAAAAATTTGGGTAACTGAGCTTGTTGTTTCCTAGGGTCAATAAAACCATAATAACGAGATAGAATAATGTTACGGTTAGTTCATGCTCAATGTATGTTTAGGTGGATCTTGAATTGAGAACTGGTTGTTTTTAATCTGATATTTTCTACCATTAGAGATTTATTCGTTTCACTTTAGATTGCATTGACTACAACCCCTTTCATTATTCTGTTGTCATGTTTACTGTTTAGGATTTTATTTTATTTTATTTTTCTGTTGTTTTTGTTGTGGTTATTGGTCAGAATATAAGATTTAATCAAATCATTCCCTGTGGGATCGACCCTTGCTCACCCTATATGCAATTTAGTAATTAGGTTAGTAAGGTTATTAATTTGGAGCATTTGGCACGCTACCAAGGAAGCTTAGGCAACTCAATTTGAGGGCCAATGTGGACAATTCAGCACAATGAAGTAGCCTAGGCAGCTCAGTTTGAGGGGCAATGTTGGACAAATGACAAGTGCCAAAGTCCTAGCGAAGTGCTATCGTTTCAATAATGCTGAAGTGATGTCGTTTCAATGCAGATTAAAGTCAATAAACTCCCAATACGCTGTCGTTTAAAGTGTAAAAGCTACTAAATAAGTGAAGAGTATATATATGTTGACTTTGCTCTTCTCTGTATCAGTTAACAACTTTAACAAACTCAATAAAATTTCCGTGTCTTTGCTCTTATAGTTCTCCGTCTTTAGCTTACGATTACTTGCTCACAATGGCAACGTAACAGAGTTAGGGCAAAGGAATGTCTAAGATAAAAAATTTAAACTTTAAAGATCTATTTAACAGGCTAAAGTGTATCAGTGATACATTTTCAAATTTTAAAGATTCATTTAATAACAAGTGCAAAAACTGTTATCGAGTGACAAATTGAGTTGATACTAAAATATATATCTTATTTATCTCTCTTCATTCCACACTTCACTTTTGATACTCTCAAGCTCCCATCTATACTTTCATTATATTATATTCATCCCACGTATCCACCAAAAGATGGTTGACAAAATTAACAAATCTCCGTCATTTTTTACTCGTTTTTTACCTTAAAAAAAAAAAAACAAATTAATGGACTTTAATACTGAACAGCTAATATTTTCTTATATGTAACATGCAGGACAATCGATAATATACTGAGAATTGGCAATGACATATGAGATACGACACGGTTCATTTCTATAACACAGAACGAGGTTATAGTAATTTAATATTAATAATATTGTTGGTGTCCAAGTGATGTTACTATCTGGATAACAGTAACCATAGATACATCCTTGGTAATTATCAACTTATTATTTTGACTCAAATTACTTTTGAAACTTTCAATTAACAATAATTAGTTCCTTTGCATAGATAATAGATATATTCAAGAACAACTTTGACAGTGTTGTGAGCTGCAATATCCCGATATTTTGTGATCTCGTTAGTGTCTCCTGACTCACCTCCAGCTAGATCTGATAGCCCCCGGATCACAATTACAGGGAATCCATTTGATGAGCTTGTCTGTAAAATTAAATAAATCCTTATTAATTAATATTAATCACTTATCTAATTTTTCTTATGAGAATGATGAATTTATAAATATTAGTAAACTGAAATTAAGCTAATTACCATCGCAATGGCTGAACTCTCCATGTCGTGGATTGACACGTTAAATTCTTTATATATGAATTATGAAGTTCCTGTAAGCCTTATGGTCCAGAAAAATATCGGCCGTCGAGCCGTTAAGTCCAATTACTAGATTTGGCACTGTTGGGAGGGTCGTTCCATTGTATGTTTGATCCAATTCTAACCCCTAAAGTAGTAATAAAGTGTCAAAAATAATCCATGATTGTCAGTTTTTATTTTCTATTTTATATATACTTATAATCAGAAAATAAGAACAAAAACATAGAGTGTGTTCTTTTTACGAATTTTGTCAGTCCGTTTTATGTTTTTTGAAAATATTAAAAATGATTAAAAAAATCAAAACGCGTTAAACATGACTGTCTGAAACATAAAATAAAAACAATAAAAAATACAAAATTTATCACGCTCAACCTATAAAATCCTTTAAATTATCACTTATTCCATTCGTCTTTTGTCTCAAATATACAATTTTTTTAATTCCAGTTTGAAATTTGGTAATAAAAATATAATTTTGAAATAAAGTTTTTGTTTTAAAATGAAAACTGAAAAGTACAAAATTATCACATACAACATATAAATTAACTCCTGTAATTATCATTTATTTTGTTTGTCTCTTGTCTCAAATATGTCAATTTTTTATTGTCCTTGTAAATTTGTAATAAAAATATTGATTTGAAAGGAAATTTTTGTTTTATTTTGAAAATAAAAATAAAAAAGGGGAAACAAATTCATGTTTTTATTTGTTTTCGAGAAAACATAATAAAGTAGTCTCAAATTTTGAACAGAAATCAATAATTCAACACGTTACCTCTAATTTAGTGGCAGCCTCAAACCACTTCTTCTCGGTTGAATTAAACCATGCAGTTTCAACGTCAGTGTTAGGCTCTGCTGACTCCGACAAAAATTTCTCATAACGAAATCCAGCACGTCCCAAACTGTTGGAAGTTTCATTCCCTTCCGGTACATTAAAGCTTCCGAATACCAAATAATCAGGAATTATATGGTTATGGCTTGTTGTTCCATTTGGGTTCTGGCAATAATTAATCAAATTTTACAAGTTCAATTTCCGATCATATAAGTTGAATAATAATGGAAATAAATGGAGGATAATTAAATAAATAAATATATACCAGCCAATAGAAAATGGCAGTGTTAGCAACTCGACGTAGAGGATCCAAGAATTTCTTTTAGAGTAGGCCAAAATAAAAATTTATTATACATTACTATTTGTGTCCATTAATATTTTTGTTAGGGTGGGCCAAAATATATAAATTATGTATATTAATATTTTTTTAAAAAAATTTGAGGGTGGGCAAAGTGGCTGGATCCGCCCCTGAACTCGTCTTAGGATTGTAGCATCTCCATAGCTCAATGAACTGTTTAGATTTCCAGCAATGCCGAAATGGACTATCCCTATTATGTTAAAAAGATCAGCCAATTGTTGTGTGGCCGCGGCGGCATTCACCTGATTAATTCGCCCAACACCATGCACATTCAGTTTTATAACTTTAGTCCAGTTAATTTAAGTTCAGGTGCAAAAAGCTGTAGATTGAAGATATTATTAACTTACCATTCCAACTCCACATCTCACATAGATTACTTTCGTGCCATTTACTGTTCCTATCCGAAATCTTCTGCCTGCAACATTTGCAAGATAATCAAATAACCAACATTTTCAAGACCGCGCAGGCGGCGTCAAGGTATTGAATTCATAGGCCGGCACTGTTATGGCATCGACCTTTTTCAACTATTTCAGATTACTCCTATGCAGTGTGTTTGAGTCGGAGAAATACCATTACCTTGACGCCCATTGCGTTGGGGTATTGTAACAGCATCCCAACAAGTGGCCCCATGAAAAATTTTGAATTTTTTATAGAGACATAAAAATTTTACTCTTAAATATTCACATTTTAGCATTTTCCCCACCCCATTAATATTCACTTTACCTGAGACTTTAAACTCCCTTAGTGTAACATTCTAAGTTCATTATTCACCTTAAAACCCTTTTATTCTTTGAAGATTACACTTCGACCCCCTAAAAAAATTCTAGCTTCGCCCTCGATCCCTATGTCATCATGACATCGGGGAATTACTCCTGCACCAACGACCAGGTTCCGGCGTCGAGTTTGGTGTCGGTGCAGAGAAGTTTTACTGTAATGATCAACATATTAGACAACAGATTAATTCCTGGAGATAATGCATACTTACCTGACATATCCACGTATGGGTGGTTAGAATCATATGTAAAAGCATTACTTGCATTGAATGCTTCCTCTTCAGGAGGATAAACTGTGACGAGACCAAGGTATGGGCCTTCAGAGTTCACTTCCTGGATTGTTCTCAGAGTTTCTTGCAGTTTGATCGTCCGGCTGATACTGAAACAGCTAGAAAAGAGATCAAACCCAGAACTAAAAAGCACGAAGGAACTAGTTTAGCAGCCATGTTTAGTGATGAGAACCATCAGCTCACCACTATTTA
This sequence comes from Pistacia integerrima, assembly GCA_026225825.1. Lineage (NCBI taxonomy): Eukaryota > Viridiplantae > Streptophyta > Magnoliopsida > Sapindales > Anacardiaceae > Pistacia > Pistacia integerrima. The sequence continues at coordinate 30,472,296 of CM047738.1, forward strand.
TAATATTGTGAAGATAATTAAAGAGTAATGCTAGTTTCACTCACTTCTCTTACTCACCTTTGTTAAAATGTTAGTTTTATCCACTTTTTTAATTTTTTAACAAAGGTGAGTAAGATAAGTGAGTAGAGGGAGTGAATAAGCTAGCATTATTCATAATTAAATTGAACAGTTATTGAAAGCATGCATCATTAAAGCCACGTTTATCTTGAGACGAAGAAAAGCCACGTTTATCTTAAATCTTTGAATTGTTATCGTTAAATAACAATTCAAAGATTTAAGAACAGAATCCATGTTTATATTATACACGTACTGCCCGCATCTAATGTAAATTTATTCTATTATAGAAAATTTGCATCTTTAAAAGTGAAACCAATACTGCAATATTTCATATATTAGACAAAATCAAAGCTGTTAATTAAAATATGAGTTTGCTTTTAAGCAGAGAGCCCTCTTGTTTACACATTCATCTAATTATTTATTAGGTGTGTGTAAGCATTCTAAGGGTGAGTTTAGGGTTGTTGTGTTTCTTCTGTAATTACTTATTTCTTAAACAACGATTCAGAATGTATTTTGTAAACACATTTTAAAAGTGTTTATGGAACAATCTATTTCTTCCATAATCTAGTTTATTAAAGAATTTTAAAAGCAGATATCTCTAGCTTTGGAATACAAAATCAGCTTTTAGAAATGTCAATTACCAAAATACCCCAAGCTTAAACATAAATTTTAACATTATAAAAAATAAATTCTAATTTTCCATAATTAAATTTTAAAATTAGATTACTAAAATAATAAAAAATATTAAAACAACACAAAATCAAGAAATTGGTTAGCAAAGACATCGCCCAGATTCCGACAAGTGTAATTACATCGCCTACACCATTTAGATTGTCAGTCAGTGATCTAAATATTGGTGTAGGTAGTTTGTTTAAAAAATTTAGTGATTTGATGCAGTAGTTCGGAAAAGTTTGGTCGAAACTTTCCAACCTACTGCGTTGTATCACCGGTTTATTTGGATAAATCACCAGCATCATCGAGTAGATAGCCCACCAATGATCTCGATGATCTTGGCAATGTTATATATTAAAAATTAAATTTATTAAAAAAAAAAGGAAAACTGGGATGATACCACCAGCAATAGTAGATGATTTTTTCAGCAATCTACAATGCCGACAAGGATACTTGAGTTGAGGCTACGATATTGTTGTCATAGCAAACCTATGGCTAGAAACTTTTCCGACTTGCCGTGGCGTTTCTTTCTTGCATAGATCGTAGGTCAGTGATAATAATGGTGTGAATTTAGAATTTTAAGTTTTATTTTCAGGTATTTTTGTAATTGACTTTTGAATCCTAAGCCCCATACATCCTGTTAGTAAAGGGGTAAAAGTGTCATCTATTAATACTGTTGGTTAATATTGTTAGTTGTTACATTTCTGTTAAACATTCAGTTAAGTTAGAACAAGATTAGTTAGAGATTAGTTACACTCATGTAAACACTATAAAAGTGCACAGTACAACAAAAAGAAATTAAGAAAAACAAAAAGAAGAATATCAGTTTTTACTCTTTCTCACGTCTTTCCTTTATTTCCCTTTCTCTCTTTTTCTTTGCTGACTTTACTCAAAGTCTCACATGGTATTAGAGCCATTGACTAGCGTCAAAAATGGTTGATCTGACACATTCTTCGCCTAATTCAGCTCACAAGGCACCCATTGGTTCAGTCGATTGCGCAAATTCCTCGTCAATGTCCTACTCAACACTTCTAGTAATTTCCCCTAAATTAACTAGGGATAATTACTGATTTTGGAAATCCCAAGTTCTGTTCGTAGTTGGATCTCATGATTTGGAAGGGCACCTCACAGGATTAGTCTCATGCCCAGCTCCATTTGTTAAGATTCAAGCTGAAAACTCAGAGGGAACCGTGGAGAAAAGAACCAATCCAGAGTACAACCAGTGGAAGAAAACCGACAAATTACTTGTAAGCTGGCTTCTTAGCTCAATCTCTGAATCTATGTTCAACGTGGTCTCAAAATGTCAATTTTCTGCTGATATGTGGATTACCTTAGAGAAAGAGTTCCTTACTGAGTCAAGAACCAAACCCTGCATGTTAAGAATCTGATACAAAATACTAAAAAGGACAACCTAAATATTCATGAGTACTTCGTTAAAATGAAAGGATATGCAGAGGTCTTATCTGGTAGTGGAATTGTTGTTACTGATGGGGAGCTTTTGAACTATATTCTTGAAGGATTAAATTCTGAATATGATCCTGCCATAGTGAATATAACTACCAGACTAGAGTCCCCCTTAGATCCATTAACAATTCAGGAAGCACAAATAATTCTGCAGAAGCATGAATTTAGGTTAGAGAAAGCAAATTTAGCCATGAATGTTGTTATCAACACTAAGTTTAGTGGGGGGTCAGTGCATCTTGCTAATGTATCTACAAATGAACCTGATAAGAGGTATCAGAATGAATCACAACCTAAGTTCAATTTTGGAGGACAAACCAGCTCTGAGCAATCTAGCTTTGGACAGTCTCAAATTCCCAGTCTAGTTTTTCAAACCCATAGCTTCACACCTCATCCATACATATCTACACAATCCATTCCCAACCCGAACCACCCTATTAACTCATCAATTTTTAACCCATCCTACTCTCCACAATTTGGTGGTGGCCGAGGTAGAGGCAGAGGTTTTGGAAGAAACAGGCTGGTATGTCAAGTTTGTGGAAAAATTGGACACTTAGCATTAAACTTCTATCACCGATTTGATTCTAGTTTTACTGGAGCAAGTAATATGCCAGGCAGAAACCATTTTGCTCAGAACTATCTCAGATCACCAGAGAACTTTTAGCTACAATTTTGTCCTCACATATTCCTTACAACCCCAGTGCACACAATCTTGTGAGTTCACAACTTGACTTCTCCAAAAGTTCAAGTGCTAATTCAGCTAGATTTCCAAACAACTCTCAATCAGCTCCAGTGCAGACTCAACCATCTATGCACAATCCTCAGAATCAAGCCTTTTTGTCTCAAACACATGTACCTCCTGGTTCTAATCCAGTTGCACATTACACTACCACTCCAGCCACAGTTCAAGATGTCTCTTGGTACAAGGATTCTAGAGCAACAGACCATGTGACCTCTGATGTATCTCAGTTTACACTGAATTCAAACTACACTGGCAATAAGCAGCTTCAGGTTGGAAATGGTGAGCTTCTTCCTATCTCTCACACATGTTTCACTTCTTTTTCATGTCAATCCAGATCTCTTCATTTGAAAAATGTGTTATATGTGCCTTCTATTACAAAAAACTTGTTAAGTATTTCCAAATTTACCAAAGATAATAATGTCATTGTTGAATTTTTTGCTGATCACTATGTGGTTAAGGACAAGCACTCCAAAGCCATTCTTCTTCAAGGAAAGCTTAAAGCTAGCCTATACCAACTCCAAACTTCAACCAATACATCTTCTTCAAGCTCAAATATGTCTACTAGTTAGTCCACTTCTTCATCTTCAGCTTTCAACACATCAGCCAAGACTTCAAGTGCACTACACCTTGAGCAATCTTTACCATTTGTAGTTCCACAGTCTTGTCAAAATAATATTGCTAGTTGTTTGAATGGTGTTAAAACGGATCTTGTTTCCTCTAATCTGTCCAATCTTGTATCTGCTTGTAATAATGCTACTAATGATAATAAAGACAACATTTTTCAATCATTTCCAGTAGAAAAAACCAACTGCATGTTGTGGCATAAACGTTTAGGAAATCATAATGCTACTATTCTTACTAAAGTCATGAGGTCTTTACATCACAATAGCTCTATTCAAGGATCATTAGAATTCTGCACAACTTGCCAATTTGAAAAACTTCATCAATCCACATTTCCCAGATCAGCTTCGAGAGCTTCTCAACCTTTAGAATTAGTTCATTCAGACTTTTGGGGACTAGCACCCATTTCATCTCTTGAAGGCTTTAAATATTACATCCAATTTTTGGATGATTACAGTAGATTTACCTGGATTTTTCCCTTAAAAACTAAGTCTAAAACAAACTTGGTTTTTCAACAGTTTCATAAACTTGTAGAGAGACAATTCAATAAGCCCTTGAAAAGTGTTAAAACAGATTGGGGAGGTGAGTTTAGGAGTCTAACATCTTACTTTGCTAATCATGGTATTGTTGTAAGACATCCTTGTCCTTATACACATCAACAAAATGGAAGGGTTGAGCGGAAACATAGGCAAATAGTTGAGCAGGGGTTGACCTTATTAGCTCAAGCCAGCATGCCCCTAGAGTATTGGTGGCATGCCTTTCAAACAGCAACCTTTCTCACAAACAGACTACCCACCCTTGTGCTGTCCAATTCCTGCCCTTTTCAAGTTTTATTCAAACAAAATCCAGATTATTCAGTCATAAAAGCTTTTGGTTGTGCAGTCTACCCATTTATCCGACCATACAACTCTCATAAATTTGCATTTCATACAACTCAATGCACCTTTATTGGTTTTAGTATGCATCACAAGGGATACAATGAATGGACTCAAATGGAAAGATTTATGTCTGTTTAAGTGCTAAATTTGATGAGTCTAGATTTCCTTTTGCTCAAAATTCCCTTTTACCATCATAGAACAGCCTTCCTCTATCATCACCAACATGTCCTTCCTATATCTCTTCTCCTGCCTTTATTATTCCCACTCCGTTGCTTGCATGTGATCAGCGAAATTCAACTATGTCACCATCCTACTCTCTACTAGTAAATGCCAAGTCTGTATCTACTCAGTCCTCTCCTTTAGACACTAAATCTGCTGAATCTTTACCTTGTTCTGATCAGTCTCATAATTCTTCTGTATCTACTCAGTCTTCTCCTCCTGTTCCAAGTCTCACTGAGTCTACTTTCTGCTCTGATCAGGCTCTTACTCCTCCATCTTCTGCCTCACCTTTATTAGACACTAATTCTAAAAATATTCATCTGACAGTAGACCTACCATTTGACTCTTTGTCTGCACCATCACAGCCCTCTCATCCATCTCACTTAGCTAAATCCTTAAAGGGTATAAATCTCACAGTTGATCTTCCTTTTGATTCCCATTCTCTCAACATTCACCCTATGCTCACTAGGTCTAAAACCAAACTCCACAGTTCCATGTTAGCTTCTTCCACGACTCCTCCTCTTCTCTTGATTCAACTAAACCTACTAGTGTCTATGAAGCTCTCAATCATCCTTCCTGGAAAGCTGCCATGAAAAGTGAGTTTGATGCCTTGCAATCAAACAATACTTGGGAACTTGTCCCTACTAAACCTGACATGAACATAGTAGGCTGTAAGTGGGTTTTTCGGGCCAAACAAAACTCAAATGGTTCCATCCAAAGATACAAAGCAAGATTAGTTGCTAAAGGTTTCCAACAAACCCTTAGAGTTGACTATCTTGAAACCTTTATCCTGGTTATTAAATCGGCTACAATTTGAGTTGTGTTGAGCTTGGCTATCACCTATGGCTGGGATATCCAGTAGATGGACATTAACAATACATTTTTAAATGGTGAGTTAAGTGAGACAGTCTATATGACCCAACCTACAGGATTTGTTGATGCTCAAAAACCTCTGCATGTTTGCAAATTAGTTAAAGCCTTATATGGGCTAAAACAGGGCCCTAGAGCCTGGTTTGAAAAGTTGAAAACTGCATTTCTTCAATGGGGTTTTGTCTCTTCTATAGCTGACTCCAGTTTGTTTATTTATAGACACAAATAGTAGACAATATATGTTGTTGTCTATGTGGATGACATATTAATAACAGGAAGTGATTATGAGTTGGTTAAAACTATGGTTCAGAATTTGAATGATGAGTTTGCATTAAAAACCCTAGGATCTCTCAAATATTTTCTGGGTTTTGAAGTCCATCGAACAGCCTCCAGCATTCACATGAGTCAGGAAAAGTATGCTCGAGATCTCTTAATCAAGACAGGAACGATGGACTGCAATCAGTGTTCTAACCCTATGGCAGTAGGCAACAAACTCACAGCTAAGGACAGTGAGTGCTTTGACAAACCAGCCTTTTTATAGAAGTATAATCGGGGCCTTGCAATACCTGACATTATCTCGGCCTGACATTGCATATTTAGTGAACAAGCTAAGTCAGTTTCTCAAGGCCCCTACTCAGCTTCACTGGCAGGCCTGTAAGAGACTTCTTAGATACATCAAAAGAACTATGGATTTTGGTGTTACATTTCAAAAAATTCATAGATTCCACCTAGACTGCTTTACCGATGCTGACTGGGCAGGCTGTATCCAAGATAGGAGATCCACAAGTGGCTGCTGTTTATTTCTCGGTCCAAACCTGCTTCAGTGGAGTTCACGAAAACAGAAGGTAGTACCTCTATCCTCTACTGAAGCTGAATATTGTGCCCTTGCACAAGGAAACACAAAAATAGCCTGGTTTAGAAGTCTCTTCTCTGAAATGGGACTGATTCTTCATATTACACCTATCATTTGGTGTGACAATCAAAGTGTTGGTTCACCAGCCTCTAATCCAGTGTTTCATGCAAAAACCAAACACAGAATTGGATGCTCATTATGTTCGGAAGCAGGTTGCAGCCAATCATCTCAAAGTCTAATATGTGCCCACTAATTATCAAAAAGCTAACATCTTTACTAAAGCATTATCCACCAGCAGATATGTTGTAGATTGATTACTGTGATGACTGAAGATTGTACTGAACACAGTGTGATGGTTGAAGATTGTAACTGAACATGTTGATGACTAATTACAACACAGTGTCTGTTAAAACTGAAGCTACAGAGGGGTGATTATGAGAGATGTTTTTATTTGTTTCTGTGATTATGAGAAGTAGTTTGTTTGATTCAGTTTCTGCCAAAAGTTGAAGCTACAGAGAGGTGATTATGAGAGGTGTTTTATTTGATTCAGTTTCTGTGATTATGAGAAATGGTTTGTTTGATTTAGTTTCTATTAAAACTGAAGCTACAGAGGGGTGATTATGAGAGGTGTTTTCATTTGTTTTTGTGATTATGAGAAGTGGTTTTTTTGATTCAGTTTCTGTCGGAAGTTGAAGCTACAGAGAGGTGATTATGAGAGGTGTTTTATTTGATTTAGTTTCTATGATTATGAGAAGTGGTTTGTTTGATTCAGTTTCAATCAAAAGTTGAAGCTACAGAGAAATGAGTCAGAGGGGTAATTCAGTTTTATTGAGTTGAAGCTGCAGAAAGATGAATCATAGAGTTGACCTTCATGATAAGCAAGGGTGCTGCCTTGATGATAAGCAAGGGTGTTGTCAATTCTTCCAAGTTGATGATTCAGCTCAACCTTAAGCTAAGCCAGGGTGTTGTCAACTTTCCCAAGTTGATGATTCAGTTCAACTTTAAGCATAGGTGCTGTCAATTTTCCCAGGTTGAGCTTAAGGGAAGATGTTAGTAAAGGAGTGAAAATGTCTATATCTTCTCCTAGGTCCATGTTAAGGGAAGATGTTAGTAAAGGGGTAAAAGTGTCATCTGTTAATACTGTTGGTTAATATTGTCAGTTGTTACATTTCTGTTAAACATTCAGTTAAGCTGGAACAAGATTAGTTAGAGATTAGGTACACTCATGTAAACACTATAAAAGTGTACAATACAACAAAAAGAAATTAAGAAAAACAAAAAGAAGAATATCAGTTTTTTCTCCTTCTCACGTCTTTCCTTTATTTCCCTTTCTCTCTTTTTCTTTGCTGACTTTACTCAAAGTCTCACACATCCATATGCAAAAGATCAAAAGCTGAATTTGAAATACTTTGACTTAAAGGAAAAGGTGTTCTGGTTTGTTTTGCTTAGGGGTGAGCGGTTCCGAGTAACCTGCATTTTTCGGAGGAACCGGAACCGCACAGTGCAAGTTCCCAAAAAAAGAAACTGGAATCAGAACCGCACAGTGCATGTTCTTAAATTCAAGGAACTGGAACCTAAAATGCAAGTTACGGTTCCTTTCCCGGGTACACTATACAAAATCAATTACCCCCTATTAGTTTAAAAAATGACAAAAATGCCTTAAAAGTTTATAAATACACCCCTAACAAATTTTGATTACTCATTTATTTGTGTCCAATGTAACTCATAAATCCTCTAATCTCTAGGCAACACTTGAATTCAATCAATTCATCACAATTCACATAAAGTTCCTCAATCAAAACCAAACACAAACAATTATTCATCACAATTCATATCAAATAACTTCACCAAAATCATTCAAACAAACAACAATATAGAAAGTTAGAAACTGTCACCAACTTCTTTGATTCTCCCACTACTAAATACTAATATAGTAAATTTAATGTTATAAATTATTAATGTTTATAATGTAATATAGTAATGTTGTAATTAATTAATTAAGTAGTTATTTAATTATAATATAATGTTATAATTAATTAAGTAATCATACTATACATTTATAATATAATGTTATAATTAATTAAATTTCTAATTATTTAATTAAATATTGTACTAATATTTATAATGTAATGTTATAATTAATTAAGTAATCATACTATAAATTTATAATGTAATGTTACAATTAATTAGATTTTTTAACCATTTAATTAAGTAATGTACTAATGACTAATGAAGTAAATTAATAATGCTTATAATGTAATGTTATAAATTTATAATTAATTAAGTAATCATTTAATTGTAATGTAATACTATAAATTTATAATGTAATGTTACAATTAATTAGATTTTTTAATCATTTAATTAAGTAATGTACTAATGACTAATGAAGTAAATTAATAATGCTTATAATGTAATGTTATAAATTTATAATTAATTAAGTAATCATTTAATTGTGTAATGTTATACATAATTAAGTGATCATGTAATATTATAATTAATTAAATAATTATTTACCAATAATGTAATGTTATAATCAATTAAATTTCTAATCATTTAATTAATTACTAATGTTTAATATTTATAATATAATGTCATAATTAATTAAGTAATCATTTAATTATGTAATGTTATAATTAATTAAGTGATCATACTACAATGTAAATTGTAATATTATAATTAATTAAGTAATATATTATTTAACTATAATGTAATATTATAATTAATTAAATTTATAATCATTTAATTAAGTATTGTACTAATGTTTATAATAAAATGTTATAATTAATTAAGTAATCATACTATAAATTTATAATGTAATGTTATAATTAATTAAAATTCTAATCATTTAATTAAGTATTGTGTAAATTACTAATGTTTATAATATAATGTCATAATCAATTAAGTAATCATTTAATTATGTAATGTTATAATTAATTATATGATCATACTATAATGTAACGTTATAATGAATTAAGTAATCATACTACAAATGTATAATTTAATATTGTAATTAATTAAATTTCTCATCATTTAATTAATGTACTAATGTTTATAGTGGAATGTTATTGATTAAATAATCATACTATAAATATATAATGTGATATTATAATTAATTAAATTTTTAATCATTTAATTAAATAATGTAATAATGTAATAAATTGCAACTAATTAAGTAATCATTTAACTATGTAATGCTATAATTAATTAAGTGATCATAATATAATGTAATGTAATAATGTTATAATTAATTACATAATAATTTAATTAAGTAATCATTTGTTTATACTGTAATGTTACAATTAATTAAGTAATCGTACTATAAATTGATAATGTAATGTTATAGTTAATTAAATTTCTAATCATTTAATTAAGTATTGTACTAATGTTTATGTAATAAATTAGTAATTACTAATGTTTATAATATAATGTCATAATCAATTAAGTAATTATTTAATTACGTAATGTTATAATTAATTATATGATATAATGTAATGTTATAGTGAATTAAGTAATCATACTATAAATCTTTAATGTAATATTATAATTAATTAAAATTTTAATCATTTAATTAAGTATTGTACAAATGTTTATAATGAAATGTTATAATTGATTACGTAATTATACTATAAATCTATAATGTAATGTTATAATTAATCAAATTTTTAATTATTTAATTAAGTAATATACTAAATGTTATAAGTCAATTAATTAAGTAGTAATTAATTAATGTAATGCTATAATTAATTATACTATAAATCAATTAAGTAATGTTATAAAATTATAATTAATTAAGTAATCATTTAACTATACTGTAATATTATAATTAATTAAGTATGATATTTAACTAGTAATTAAATTTATTAATGTTTATCAATTTATCATATATAATTAATTAATTGCTAATTTATTATAGATATACTTAGAACTTGATAATTGAAGTAAATAACTAAATATATTATTATTCAATCAAATATACTATTTTATTCAAAAATAATTCTTTTAATAACATTAAAATACTTTTTATTGGATCCTAATTACAATTATACACTTAATTAATCAAAACTTTAATATTAATATATTATAATATAGTAAAGTTTTTAATATGGTGTAGTTTATATGTAATAAGTATAATTGTATATTTATTTAATTAAGTTATTCTAAAAATTTAACTTTTTCTATTTTAAATTTTTTATATGTAAAATAATTAAACCCCCCCATTATTCACAAATATTTCATTGCAGCCCAGGTTCCAAAATAGGTTTCAAAACAAGTTCCAAAACAGGTTCCAAAAAAGGTTCCAAAATAGATTCCAAAAATTGGTTCCAAACAGGTTCTAAACCAGGTTCCCTCTACAGGTTCCAAGCAGGTTCCAAACCGGGTACCCGTTTCAGATTCTTTTTTTAGGCTCCAGTTTTGGTTCCTCCACACATAAGAACCTACCCACACAGAGTCGGCTCTGGGTAGGTTTTGGTTCTGGTTCCGGTTTCGATTCTACCCGCAGGTTCCGGTTCTACCCGTTACCCGTGCTCACCCCTAGTTTTGCCAAAGGAAAGATTTGACAATGTGAAGAATTGTCAATTGGCAAGTTATTAACCATTTGTTTGGGAATATGATTTGGGACATGCCCCAATCTTTTATGCCAAACATCGAAATCAAAAATTGCCCTAGAACTATGAATTGAAACTTTATTCATGGTTGCATTGCAAACACTTGGTGCAGAAAGTATTTTGGCCAGGGTATTAATGTCAGAATTGTGAGATCATGGTTGTGTGAAAGGCACATGAAAATATAAGCCTTGAAAATTTTTACCAATCCCCTTCAACCTGCCATTCCAGAGGTCCTAGATTAAGCAAAAATCAGGGTAAAAGATAATTGCACAATTATTAGATGAAGTGTATTTAGAAACAAAAAATAGATTATACTTGAAGTTCGGCAAATGCAATACATGATCTAGACTAATCATATCATCTATCTTAACAGATCCAGTCCGCTTAATTCTAGTTTTGGTTTCATTTGGTAGGCCAACATATGTTTCTGGATTAGAAGTTATGTTAATAGGTGCACTTAAGCTAGACAATCTACTAGTCATATGATCTGTTGCCCCTGAAACTATAATCCAACTTGTAGTGTCATTAAAACAGGATAAAAGTAATGTAGCTATACCTGCCACATTAGCTAATGCTGAAATATTCTCCTTTCCAAGAAGTTGAACCAGTTGAGAGTATTGTTCTACCGGAGGATTGTGCCTAGTGAATTTGAATTTTTTGGTGATTCCACAGAAGTGTTGGAGGCTATATCAGGCTGTGTATGTGCTTGATTAGCTACTGCTCTATTCTTTGATCCATTCTTCCCCCTGTAATGAGTAGGATGACCATGAATTTTATAACATGTATCCTTTTTGTGCCCTAGTAGATGACAAAACTCACACTGTATATAAGGCTTTTTCCCTTTATATTTGGGATTATGATTTTTCCCTTTCTGTGTGTTTTGCGCATACAAAGCAATAGTTACCTCTAAGCCAACATTATTTCCTGACAGTATTCTTTGGCTTTCATCTTGGTTGACAACAGAATATGCTTGTTTTACAGAGGGTAGAGGTGACATCAATAGAATTTGGCTTCAAACCATAGAGTAGGTATCATTTAATCCCATTAGGAATTGTGGTAATCTTTGTTGGTTCAAATGTTCAAGGTAAGCTTTAGCCGATACGCTATCAAGTGGTGGTAAATTGATTAGTGAACTCAATTCATCCCACAATGCTTTCAATTTGTTGTAATAGATGGCTACAGACATAGTACCTTGTGTAAGATTAACAATCTCTCGATGAATTCCATAGATTCTTGTACCATTCACCTTATAATATTGCTCCTGTAGATCTTGCCACACCTGATACGCCCTAGTGGAATATACGATGCCATTAAAGATCTCTTTTGAGATTGTATTGAAGATCCATGCCAAGACTAGTGAATTGCATTGTTCCCACCGTGCTTATAGGCTCAAATTGGATAGTTTCTTGCATGTACTATAACAAAACCAAGTTTATTTTTAGCCCTAAGTGAAAACGTCATGGCTCTGCTCCAGATTCCGTAGTTTTCAATACCTATTAGTTGTTCAGTTACCAAAACAGACCCTAGAGTATCAGATGAATGAATGTACAGTGGCGAGTTCGTATCTGAAGGATTCATTGTCGATTCATTACTGGAATTCATCATTTACTGTACCGATTTTGCAAAATAAATCGAAGCACAAACTAGAACAGAGAAATTGATGACCTAATCAAGATCAACGATTGAAGAAATGAAATGTATTCTTAGGAGATCAAACCCTAATTTCTGATACCATATTATATTTCAACAGAGAAGAAGACTATAGAAAGAGAAACCTCTTTTCATTGAGTTGAAAATGTTATTGTACAATACACTTTAAGTAATAGAAAACAGTAACTAACTCAACCAACTCAACTAATTCAGTTAATCATTGTTACAATTTGATTAACCACAGTTAGATTTAACTAAACAACACTAACTGATTAAGTTGGGCAGTGATTAAGTTGAGCTGAGGGCTGAGTTGCAGTATGCTGCTGCTGTAAGTGATAAGTGATTGTATCTTCAATAATATATTATTTCATAATCTACTTCACATTTCATCACTACAACTGAAAAGTACCAAACACAGATTATTAACTTAAGAAATAAATTATTGTGTTTTAATATAACAAACCCTAAACTGTTTCTTAGTAACCCAAAAATTGAATCTCTTTGCATTCAAGTATATATCTTATCTTTCCCATAGATTTTTTAATTAAGGATCATATTTTTTTTCTTCTTTTACGTAGCGAAGCTCCGGACAAGGACGTTGTCTTATCTACAGAGATACCTTATTCATCTGAAAACGAAGAATTAAAATTAAAAAACACATGGCAATCGAGAGTATTCCATTAAGTAAAAGAATATGAGGAAAACCGATGCATATTGGTAAAGAATACAGTTGGAGTGAGTCCCACCAATGAAAAATCGTTTTGGTCGATATTAATATGAGAGTACAATGACATCTTCGCAAACATTTCTTTAGTGAAAAATGTGTGAGACAGGAAATGTAGGACGGATTTTAGCAAGACAGTTGAACCACCAAGGTGTACGAGGACAGACATGCTTGAAAAAGAATTACTGAAAAAGTTGATACTTTCGGAGAGATTGAGAGCATGCAATTTCCATGGAAAAAATAAATAATGGCCAGGCAAAAGAGAGCAACTCCATCTCTTCAAAGTAGTTTTAGGGTTCAGAGTTTAATTTGCGGAGAAGAAAGCATATCAGGCATGCAATACAATCCAAAGATTAAATATCTGCGTTTTTTAAATGTGAAGAAATGATATTGAATTTAGGTTGATAAACAAAAACGGAGATGATAAATTTGGTTTTATTGAAGCTTATTAACCCTCACCTACGCTAAGGTTTGCGTTTTTCCAGGTGACAGCCCACAAGTTTACTTTAAAGTAGCATCCCTAACCTCTCCTCTTCACCGTTTACTAACAGAGTCGGTTTTTAAACCCGCCTGAGTATAAAGATATTTTAAAAAACACCTCAAGTATACAGGTTCATTGTTTTTTTCTTTATAAAAATTAAAAGTAAATTGTATTTATTATTTTTTTTATTTTAGTGGAATTAGGGATAAATAAGTGTTAAATTATCATCCAACCTAAAAGCTTAAGTTTGTCGGTGAAGACTCAACATATATTAGACCAATAGACCCCCTCACATCACCTTGGATTTTTTTTTTTTTTTTTAATTTCTTTATCCAGATTATAAGTGAGGTTTAGAACTTAAGACATTTGGCTCTGATAACATATTAAGTTATCATCTGTATCTCACCTAAAAGCTTAAGCTAGTAGGTTCAACATTTATTAGACCAATAATAAGGTATTTAATTGGTTTTGGAGTTGAGAGGAACTTGGTTTTATTGGTAGGGTGTTAAAAATAATTTCCAATATCTAAGAGGCTTTTTGGTATATAGATATACATTGGGGGTTTGATAATTTTCCATTAAAAAAATACAATAAACCTAACAGGTTTTGTTAGCAAGCGGTGGAAAATGGAGGTTTTGAAAGAATTTTTTAAATCTTAGGAGAGGTAAGTGATGCTATTTTAAACTTAAGAAAAACACAAACCTCAGGGGAAGTGAGGGATAATAACTCTTTTATTTACTTTAAAATTTTAAGAATTATTATTCCACACCTCCCCGAGGTTTCAGTTTAAGTCTTACGCTCCAAAGGTATGAAAAATTACCTTAACGTCCCCTCACATTTGAAAAATTATCCAATACCTCCCTTTTAAGCTGTTGGTTGACAGATTCAGTCATCTAGTATTTCTTTTTACCCCCTCTAAGATCAATTAATATCCAAGTCATCCACTTCGTTTCGAAAATATTAAAAACACCATTACCATTAGTGATATGTTAGAGTTCCATCAAATTTTAGAAGTCTTCTTTCCCCCTTCCCATGACTTACCAACTTAAAAAATATATTTTTTTATATTCCTTATTATTTTTATAAATAATTTTATTTTAATTAATTTTTAACAAAAAACCTTAGTTTTACCAATACCATTATTTTGATTTTTTTCTCAATTAATATTACTTTAAGATTGATTATAAATAATCTAGCCTTTGTTTATCTCATAATATAAATTTAAAACATTTTATTAAAATAAAAAAATCATTTTAAATAATTATTGTTGGCAATCTAATTATTTTCCCTTTTTAAATGGCTAGTTTTAGTAACATATACACTTTTTAATGTTTTAAGTAAAATATAATTATTTCTAAAGTTGATAAATCAGTATCTCAACATCTCTTATTTATTTAATCAGGTTTAAATTATTTCATTCATATTAATCTTCTTTTTTATAATTATCATTAATTATTTAGTTACTTTATCCCTTTGAGGAATTATCATATGTTTTCTTTTATCTAAAAATCAACTAAATGTATAACATTGCTTGGGATAGTATAATTATAAGTTCAAGGTTCATTTTGTGGATTGGGATATCTATTGAGTGAAGAATTTTAGAAATTTGTTAAGTTGGTAAATCATGGGAAGGGGTAAAGTAGACTTTTAATTTTGAAATTGGATGAAACCTAACATATCACTAAAAACAGGGGTGTTTTTTATCTTTTTGGCACAAAATGTATGAGCTGGATATTTAATTGATCTCGGAGGAGGGTAAATGAAATACACTAGATAATAGAATCTGTTAACTAATGGCTTGAGGTTCAAATATGAGGGAGGTCAGGGTTAATTCTTCACACCTTTGGGGTGTGAAGAACTTAAAAGTCTTAAACTGAAACCTCAAGGAAGGCGTAGGATAGTAGCCCCAATATTTTAATCCTACATAGACGCACAAAACCAATGAGTGTAAAATTTGAGAGGAAAAAAATAATAATTCTTTTGTAGGACCAAAGGATAATGATAACTCTTTGACAGCTGGGCATTAAAGAACAAACAACTTTACAAACACATTTTAAATACTGTTGGGTTTAATCGGTTAATAAAATGTATATGATTAATTTTATCAATAAAACATGTAATTAAAAATATGATGACTTTTATTTTTATTTTTTTTTCAATTTTTTTTCTAGTTTTTATCATTATTCACATGTAAACGAAGTCTTTAAGTCAAAATTTGTTAGGTAGTAAACTAGAGTAAACAACATTTTCCCACCCAAGGTTTGGCAAATCTACAAGTTCCCACCCATGGTTTCATAAATTCTAGATTTCCACCCTTAAATTAACACAGTTAGTTTTCTCTTAAAATAACCCCACATCTCAAATTTCTCTCAAATAACCCCAGCAAGAGATCCCAACCAAGCCAAAAATCTGGCCTGATTCCGGCACCATTAGACCTCCCCGATGCCATCATCAACATCCTCTTATCCTCCTCACCAAAAACCCTAACTTTTTCACCCGAGTGCACCTCGGCGAGGTGCTGAAATTTGGCTTGCAAGGCGCAACGACACACTCAAACCTATGGGAGAGGCGACTGCCATCGGCGGGCAATTGTGATCGGCAATGTTGAGGGTTTTGGTGGGGGGAAGCCGATGATGCTATTGGTGGTGTCGGGGATGGTTTTCGGTGCTGAAACTTGCCGCAATTTGGATGAAATGCACGACTGAAACTAAGAGTTGTCGTCAGCGATTAGGGGGTTCAATTAGGTAGGGAGGTTAGGGATTTTGATGTGGGGGTTGAAGGGATTGTAATAGTAGTTTTGGGAGGGGTCTATTGCGTTGGGAACAAGCCGGAATAGCCTGAAATCACCGGTGGGGTGAATTTGAGAAATGAAGGGTTATTTTAAAATTTTTTGGTGGAGTGAATTTGAGAATTGAAAGGTTATTTTAAAATTTTTATCTTTAAAAAGATAATTTTACCGTTTTAACTGTTAAATTAAATAATTTTCTATTAATTTAAGAGTGAGAATATGAAATTTATGATATCATGGGTGGAGATCAGGGATTCACTGAACCTTGAGTGGGAAAATGTCGTTTACTCAGTAAACCATATTTTAAGCAGCCGTACTAAAAAGAAACGTGGAACTTATTTGTTAAACTGATATTATGTGATTATGTCCTGGAACATAAAGAAAATTATTCATAAGCAATAAGTTTTCTAGATTTGATAGCTAGTAAACAATTATTAAAAGGATCCAGGCACGTTTATCTTAAGCCAAAACCAAAAGAACTTAATTAATTCATTAAGTTCATTAATTTAGAAACGTGTATTTCATTCCATCATTCATTATTTTGCAGGTAACGAATAGGGTACATAACGTAAGAGGGTCCATTTGCGAGATTCTACTATAAGTTCCATGGGAGAACGACTTATACATACCCAAGATTTATCGTAACGACAAGTTGGTACCCAAAAGGTTTTGAAATGACAAATAGGTACTTTCCGTCATGTTCTGTTAGTGATTTCTGTTTATTACTGTTTATTAATGGTGAAAAGACTAAAATACCCTTAAAAGTTTGAATTTTAGTTTTTTATAAATTTAAAAATTTCAAAAAACCCCCTAAGTTTACAAATTTCACTAAATACCCCAATATATAAAAGTTTTATAAAATAACAAAAACACCCCTCACCTAAGAAGTGCATTCCGGCCACCACCACCGGAACTGCGGAAAGCGCACGCACGTATCGGCTGACGCGTCGTAACGCTGCCGACCAGATTTTCGGCCGTGATCCTCGACCGATCTGGCCGGAAAAGGCGTATCACGGCTAGATCGCCGCCGCCGACGCCGCAAAACTCCATCTCAGGTGCAGGCTGACTGGCCTAGATGGCAGTGTGATCGCTCTGGCAGATACCACTGATCGGCTAGGTGCTGTCAGACTGCCGGCCGACGGCTAGACTGGCCTTTTCCTACGGTGATCCGTGGCGGATCTCGCCGAAAAGGCCAGATCGCCGCTGACGTAGATCGTTTTTTCCTCCGACAGATCCGTGGCGATCTGCCCCGGCCATAGTGTGATGACGGCTGCATCCATGGGGACTGTGGTCGGCAATGCAGCGCGTATTCTGGTGAATGGTAATACGGCATTGGGGTGGTGGGGGTGTTTTTGTCATTTAACAAACTTTTTATATATGGGGGTGTTTAATTAAATTAGCAAACCTAGGGGGTTTTTTAGAAATTTTTAAATTTATAAAAAACAAAAATTGAAACTTTGAAGGGCATTTTAGTCTTTTCACTATTAATAAACAAAACTCACTAATGTAATATGAGAAGGTACCTATTTGTTATTTCAAAACCTTTTGGGTATCAACTTGTCATTACAGTAAACTTTGGGTATGTATAAGTCGTTCGCCCTAAGTTCCATCCATATATATTCTTATCGCCAACTCATACATACTAGATCCAGTTGCATTGATTTCACCTTTTTTTTTTTTTTTTTTTTTGGGTTTCCAAAGTAAATCTCATCTGTTAGTATAATTCTGAAGTGAACTTTTACCCATAATTTATCAAATTTGTTTGATAACACCCTTTTTATAGGATTCCCAATATATAGATACATATAGATTAGATAAATGTTGATATTTAGCTAGTTAAGTCGTATGATATTTTCAGTATATATATAATACAAGGAGTTATGAAATCAATTGTAGAAAATATGGCAAAGTAACTGCAAGCAAAAGATGTGCCGAGAGTCTAGATGGAAAAGGAAATTAATAGGCTTTAATTAATTAGTAATATTAGATGTACAAAAAAATTGAACAAATTCGAGATAAGCTTCTCAAATTCATCATATATATATATATATATATATATATATATATATATATAGAGAGAGAGAGAGAGAGAGAGAGAGAGAGAGTAATTTGACATAGTATGCAAACAACATAACACAAAATTAAAAAAAAAAAAACGTTTAATGTTCTTTAACATAAATAGATATGAATAACACAATTCACCATTAAAAAATATAAAACAGTAAACTTATAATACGTTTGTATCACAATTTTTTTTTTTTTTTGGTCCTTAGGATGTTTGAAAGCCTGTGAAATTCTACATGATAACTTTTAATATGTCAAATGTTGTATTAAATTTTCAAAATCGATAATTGATCGGAAATCCACGTGACATTTGACAATGGTGGGCTTATCACGGATAAAGTAACACGTGGCAAAGACTAATACCAATTGTTTTGAAAATCGTATATCATCTACTACATGTATATGAATGATTTCGTGAGTTTGATTAGGGATGTAAAAACCCTGGCCCCGGATCCGGTTTGCTTGGGCCCGGCCCAGGTTTTTTCTGGGTTTACTCGGGCTTGAAGCCCGTGTTTATTTGATCTGATATGATTAGAGCGTTTTTTTAAATTTTACTGTATAGGTGGGGCTTGGAGTTATTATATAGGGGATTAATAAAATTTTATATTGTAAAAATTTATGGAGGCTTTTTTTTTTTTAACTTTTCAGAGGGCTTTCTGTAATATTTTAGGGGATTTTAATAATTTTATAGAAAAGTATATGTAAATTTAGAACACTTCTTAATTTGCCCAGGTCGAGCTTTCTATCAAAACTAGGCCCAGACCGGGGTATGATATTCCAGGCCCTAGTTCGAGAATACTCTAGGCCCGGGTGTTATATACATCCAAGACAGGCCAAACATGGGCCTTGCCACCTCAAACCTGGGTCGGGTTTTTTACATCCCAACTAGGGGTGTAGCCAAGCCGAGCCGTTCGCGAATGGCTAGGGCTCGGCTCGAGGAAAGCTCAAGTTTGGTCGAGCTGAGCTCAAGCTCGAGCTACTCAAGTGCCTTTTTGAGCCGAGCCCGAGCCACCCAATGCTCGGCTTGATAGGCTCGTGAGCCTCCATGACTCGAAAGGATATGAGTGTAAGTTTTTTAAATATAAGGTGTAAGTTTTTTAAGTATAAGGGTGTCTATGTAATTTATTATTTTACATATAAATTGTTTATTCTAAAAGAATAAAACTATGTGCACTAACCAATGTGTACTAATCCAAGTACTAACATTGGAAATTTGAAATTCCCTCCAAAAAAAAAATTTTAAATTTCCAATGTTAATACTTGGATTAATACATATTTGTTAGTGCACATAGCATTACTCATTCTAAAAACCCTAACACATTTTTCATCACAACCGCACTTCTTCTCCTTTCTTTTCTGTTTTCTTTTCTTCTCCTTTCTATCACAGCCGCACTTCTTCTCCTTTCTTTTCTCTTTCCTTTTTCTTTTCCTTTCCATCTTCTTTCCCTTTCCTTTCTCTTTCCTTCTTCTTTCCTTTAGCTCTTCTACCTCAAATCTATGGCATTACAAATCTTGTCTCACTCTCCCTTCTCCAAGCTGTGTTTTCTTCTTAAAAAATGAGGTTGTTGCTTTCACATTATCATTAAGGTTTTGAAGAATCTAGTGGGTTGGCTTTGGATTTTTTTTTTTTTTTTTTTTAAAGATTATTGGTTGGTTGCTTTGGATTAAAGCTTGTTAAACGAGCCGAGCTTCGAGCTCAACGAATCATCTCGAGCCGAGCTTCGAGCTTGGTTTCTAGAGCTCATCGAACCCAAGCTCGAGCTCGACTTCGTTAAATTTTCTCGAGCTGAGTGTCAAGTCCTATAATGTTCGGCTCGGCTCGGTTCGTATACACCCCTAATCCCAACTATTTCATCCATTATGTAACTTTAGTAGTGGAGTATTAATCATACAGTTTTCATCCTTTGAATATCCATTTAATAAAACATGTAAAAAATTATCATCCTAAGGGTCTGCTTAAGAGTTTTTTTTTCAATGGTTTTGAGGGATTTTAATTAGACTAGTTTTAAGGTGTTCTAAAACTATTATTTGGTAGATTTTTTATGCACTGGTTTTTACTGACTCAAAAACACCTCAAAACCAATGTAATGTATTTTAGAGGGGTTTATAAAACACCCCAAATCTGGTTGGTTTTAAAATTTTATTATACAAATACTCTATCAACTACAAAACTATCCTAATTATATCCAAAAAAAATTTAACCATATTATGTGTCTCTAACTATATTAAATATAAAATAATTTTAAGTAATCATAAAAAAAAAAAAAATATTAAAATCTCATTTCTATATGCTTTCTTGGAGAAGTAGAGCTATAATTTTTCAATCATTCTAGATGCTGCAAAGAATGACGAAAAATGATACGAAGACTTTATCACATTTGAAATTATAAAATATTAATAAGTAGAAAGCAAATAAAGAACTCTTACCTTGTAATTGAAAAAACAAAACTCTCAAGTATTGATTGAAGTTGAGTATTTTTATGAGTATATATGTAAATTTATCATTTTAAAAAACTATCAGAACCGTTGGAAAATAAACTCACAAGCACAGGTTAGGTGTTTTAAAAATCATTACTAAAAACCCCTCAAGACCGCTACTGAGGTTTACCCTCAAAATCGCTATGGTGGTTTACTCTCATTACCGTTACCATGAAACTCCCAAACAGATAAATTCAAAAACCTTTACGTTTGGTTTAAAGAATGTTGTATTATTGAAAATGTTTTATTAATGAAAAAGATAAATTACTTTAAAAATTATTGGAAATATGTTAGGAAAATGTGTTTGGTTATGTTGGAATAAATTGATGAGTATGTTATATTGATATGGTTGGTTGGGAGGAATAAATTGGTAGGTATATTATATAGATTACTAAACCACCCTACTTTTTAAATATTAATATAATATTATTTTTTAAATAATTTCTTTTAACCACTTATATTTGAGATTTTGCTAAAACACCTCAGACATATAAAAGTTAAATTTCTAAAAAAATCACCCCTACCAACCCTAAGTCACTGCCAACCGTCAGCCACCACCGCCAACCGCGCATCAACAATCACCGTAATGGCGTATAATCGATCGAACCTTGCCAATCGTACACCTATATGACCGTTTCTGGCCAGATCAATAGCTGTTAACCGCTAGATTCATCGATCTGGCCATTTCTGGCCATTAATCTAACAAGAAACGACAAGATTAATGCACAATCGACTAGATCCAATTGGTCGTACGTCGTTTCGACGACCATCGACAATGGCTGACGATAGCCTGCAATGACTAGCTAACGACCAATGGTGGTCTTGGATGGCTTACAATTTGTTTTAAATATAAGAACATTATTGTCCAAAAACTTAACTAATTAGGGGTAAAATTGTAATGACATGTTCATGTAAATTAATTTCCAAATAAAGGCATTATTGTTCAAAAATTTTAATAATTAAGAGTAAAATTATAACAAAATTAATATTACCAAGTAATCTTAAAATATTTAAGAAAATTGATGTAATCAGATTTTCACCTTTACAACCAATAATTATTATCACTCGAATCTTATATTACTTGACAACTAAACGTAATAATTTAAACAATATAAGATTGATTAAAGTGATTTAAGTATCTAGCTCATTAATAATTTAAACAATATAAGATTGATTAAAGTGATTTAAGTATCTAGCTCATTAATGGGGAATTACCCCCTCTAAACACACCGTAAAAGGTCTTCTATTACATATATCACGTTGATTGATATATTGATTTTAATCTTTTACTTAATCGAGTTGACAACTCACTCTTCATCTTCATCGTTTTGAAAAGTGAGCCTTCCGGTACAGAAGTATATAGAATGATGATTGATGAATGAAGCTACTTTGAGTGACAACGGATCTTGTTTAGACTTCCAGTTCATTTATATGTAAAATTCAGTTTCATAAAGTTGGTAAAAATGGCGAGTATCTTTACGCAGATTTAATCAAAAGGAAAATTTTCATTGATGGCAGGTAAACTTTAATACGGTACAAAAGTAATGGAACCCTTAAGCCCCCAACAAACCCTAACACTTCACATTCTGTTAACTTACTGCTCAAAATGGACAAAAAACCCCTGCTCACAAACTTAGTTCTAAGCAACATGGAAGGAATGGTAGAGGGGGCCGCGGCATCATACCTTGATAAAGCTGAATCTGCAATGTGAATCTCTTCGGCCAATAAATATTTCTTGGGGAAGTCGATTGCTTAAGAATCCCATGTTCATCGATAACAAAAGTATATTTCAGTCAAAATCACAAACAGATTTCACCTGTTTTGAAGACCCTCGATCGCCTTTTTCCACTGCCACGCTCTCTGTTTTGCATCTTCAAACGACATGACCTTCTTTGGCTGAATCATTACATAACCATGAATCAGAAATTAAACAAAGGGAAAAAGCCACACAAATGAAACTCTAGTCGAGGAGAGAAATCGCTTAAATTCATTAACTCCTATTTAAGTTTTGTGAAATTACAAGTAGCATCAGGCATTATGCAATTCCAAACTTTATAATTCATATGTTGAAGGAAAGTTCCTCAACAATCCTAGAGTATCACTATGGTTCACCACAAGGACTACATCAACAATTTAGGGAAGATAACTTCAAAGGTATGAAACTGAGAATTTTTAGAGGGAATAAGGATAATACCGTGCAAATCTTGAAATGTGATGGACTTGTTACTTGGATATTGAGGTCGTTTGAATTGTCAGACCAAATTATGTTTCCCTTTACCACAAGCTTTGAAGGGTCCACATAGATCAATTTTGGCTTGTTGGTGAGAATGAGCTGAACCTTCTTACTTGTTAGTTTCTGTAATTTCTTCACCATTGAGATCATAAGAACGGATTCACCCGGATCCAAAAATTGTTGCCTGTTATCATGATTAATAGACAAATCAATATGTATTCATTTGCAAAGAAAAAGAATACCATGGAATCTGAATATTCATTTGCCAAGTTAACTAGAAGGTAAGTGTAAGGCATCATTAATTGATATAGCATCCAATAAAGTTAATAGCAACGAAGTCCGATCACTGGCTTTGATTATGTTTTAACTTCCAAGATCCATACCAGGTGACAAGAGAAACCAAAAATATTTAAGAACAATAATCTCCAGCAGTTTGAAGCTAAAAGACTTTGAATACAAAAGAATTACTAATCTCTTTAACAAAAAATATAGTTAAAAATATAGTAATGGGACATCAGAAAAATTGTTCCAAATACCATTTTGAGTCGAAGGAGTCAATTGAAGCAAGCCGAGTTATATGAGATGCGTCACATGATGATGAGGCACCACCACTCCCATCATTTGCTTTTGCTGAACCATCCCCAACGTGAGAAGGGTTCCATGAAGAATCGTTAACATCATCACAATCACCCGAATGAGCCTAAAAGATAAAAAGACACGGTTACATGATATCAGAACTGTCAACAATAGGCAACACCAAGGATGCCAGTAACCATTCGATAACAATTTAAATCAGACTACACCGTAAAGCACAATAGAAGTTTACCATTGGTTCTAAAGCAAGTTTTGGAGGGATTAGCCCCCTTATATTCTTCCAGTCAACTCCCTTGAAGAAAGGATGCATCTTCAGTACAGCATAACCATCAGGCCCAGCACCCGGTCTTCTGCTTGGGTCTATATCCTGTGTCACAATTAAGTGGGTCCAAATAAAGACTTCCTAAAGAAAAATCATGATAGACATCCTATCACCACAGATCATGATTTTTCAAGGAAAGAAAATTATATGACAACATGTTTTTTCCCTTGGTCAATTTCTTATCATATGTGTGTTTATCTGGGGTCTAAACAATGTCTAATACACAAGCACAACAGACTCCCTGCCTACAGGGAAAAGTGAAAACTCCATAAAAATATCTTGACTTTCGGCAGTTAATGTTTAGGCCAATGACTCTTTCAGGGAGAAAGACCAAAACTAAATGTGTTCTGAACTTAGTTTTTGGGTTCATGCTGTGTAGTGCCTTCTGTTTATGTCGAAAATCAACACCTGTTTCAGAGGTTGGCTTCAATAAAAAGCGAAATCAAATGAAATTTATTGGCACTATCAAACTTCTATACTTTGGAGAAGCTATTACTGATCAGTATCAGATATTTTACCCTATATTATGGCATATTTGATGCATCAAGGGCAAAGTTAGGAATCACTTGTATCTTCACTCAATAAGTCATCGAGAAAAAGATAAAGAAGCTATCAGAAGAAATAGATATCAATAACTATACACCTTTATCCAATAAATAAACTG
Source organism: Pistacia integerrima (assembly GCA_026225825.1). Lineage (NCBI taxonomy): Eukaryota > Viridiplantae > Streptophyta > Magnoliopsida > Sapindales > Anacardiaceae > Pistacia > Pistacia integerrima. Next base: position 30,497,274 of record CM047738.1, read on the forward strand.
AATTTATAATTTAAAGGCATCATTTTATGTTTTTACCATCAATTATGTCTGCTTTGATGTAGTGGTACGTTTATCTTGACATCCCTTGTAAGGCAACAACTCTAATTAGAAAGTTGAAATTCTACAAACATGCCAATTTTGAGGAGGCTGAAATAAGTCCAGAGGGATAATAGGTCTCATATTAGTATAAACAAATATATTGTCCTGTTATCTGGACAGATTCTAAAGAGTATGTGGTTTCTGTTAGCAGACGAAGACAAGATATAAAACCTTGGATATCTAAATCATCCTGATAAGGGGAAAAAAAGGAAGCAATCACAATGATATGGTGGATGAGGATGTACAAAGCATGATAACGCTCGAACAGTTGACTCTTTTTATTGGCAGAATAGCAACTTCACTTTGAACTTTACATAATTCATGTTAACCAAATGAACAGTAAAAACCAACAGGTAAAATCAAACAGATCAAATGCAAGAAAAGAAAAGCATATATACAAACAGCTAATGCTAAAGCACAAAAAAAGTACACAGCATACCAATAATCGATCAATGAGATCTCTAGCTTCATCTGAAAAATAATTTGGGAACCTTATATCCCTAGCTATAATTCTTTGAAATATAAGCCATTCACTTGCATCTTTGAAAGGCGAAGTTCCTGAAAGCATTTGGTACAAAGTGCAGCCAAGAGCCCAAAGGTCATTTCTGTTTGAATATGTTCAAGAGAACAAAAGTGTTATCCTATGTAAACAAGAAATAGTAAAAGATAAAATTAATAAAAAAGCTGAACCATGAGTACCAACCATCTACTCCACATAAATATATAAATTCACTCATGCCAATGTTAAAACCTAATTCCGTTATTACATTTACTCAGCTTCTCTATCCTCCAAGTTCATCCAATTAAAAATAAAATAAATCTCTTACCCAATAGTTGCAGGCGAGGAATTAAGGACTTCTGGAGGGACATATGCAGCTGTGCCGACAAAAGTGCATGCCTTATCATCTGCTCAGGACACCAAGGAGAAAAATCTTAACCTAGTGCTCAAAATATTGTCAAAAAAGATTCTGCATGATAGGTTTTCAAATATTACCAGAGGCTGCATTAGGCAGTACTGTAATTCGGCTATCCTGCATGGGCTTTACACTACCAAAATCAGCGATTTTAATATGTCCTTCCGTCGTAAGTAGTAAGTTCTCCGGCTGCGATTTAATAATATTTAGCAATTTTTAAAAGCAAATAGAAAAGTGCTCATATGCTGAGAAATTACCTTAATATCTCGATGTATCAGTCCCATACCATGTATATATTCAAGAGCATCTACAACTTCTGCAGTGTAGAAACGAGCCTCATCCTCTGACAAGCGAACTTTCTGCATTTCACAAATAAGTCACAGTAAATACCGTACAAATGAAAATCTAGCTGGAAACAAACCACATATTGGAAGCATATAACAAAGTTTTGAACTCAAGAATATTATTGTAAGCAAGTATTATCAGTTTCTTGAAAATAAAATAAAAATGAAGAAGAAAAGAAAAGAAAAAAGTAAAAAGAAAAAGAAGAGTATCACATCACCGCAAATAAGTCCAAATTTATGTTAAAAAGAACAAAACTGATTAGTAAAATCATGTAAATAACCCTAAAATATTCAAACTGATTTTCAATCATGTAAAGCTACATGGCAAATATGGGAACATAAAATATCATCCTAGACGTACTGAAAATCTTGGAAAATGATTAAAAATGGAAAACAATATTCATCATATTTATTAACAATTCAAGAAATAATCAAGTCCTCTGATAAAACATGATTACATGCTTCCTCTAAACATTGTATACGGAACTTCCAAGACTAATTAGAGACTTTTTCATAACGACAAGAAAAACTGAAACTGAATTTTTGATATTAACTTACTCTAGTTATTTGGTCGAAAAGTTCTCCACCTTCACAGGATTCGAGTGCCATGTCTTCAAAACATAATCAAACAAACCAACATCATATGATAAACCAATCCATACCAGCAAGACACGGAGAGTTACTGATAGAACGAAGTGAAGATTAAGTCAAGTACAAAATACAGAAATTTGACAATGTTATATTAAAAATACTTACACAGTGAAAATGTATCTTGGAATGTAAAATATAGGCGCACAACTCCAGGATGGTCCAATTGATCAAGTACGATTCGTTCCAACTTCACATAAGCTGTTTTATTTTCTTTGGTGATAAATTTTTTGTCCATAATCTTCAAGGCATATACAATTCCTGAATCTTTTTTCTTTGCACGGACAACCTGATGACATGATGATATGATATTCAGAGGAAACTAATAACAAATCGCAATAAGAAATATAAAAAGAGGAACGCAAAAAGGATAACTGCTACATGTAATTCACCATGACAACACAAAACTAGTACACAAAAACAAAGCCCTCAAATTACGTCAGAGTTGTAATGCTTCCTTCAATGTTTAAAAATGATAAGGAAAAAGGAAAAGCAAAATCAATGTAAACATTCAAAGTCTTTCGCCTCCTTTAATACCAGAGCAAGGAGAAGAAAAGATATAGAAGGTAACAAAACCATTTCTGTAGACATTACAAGAATGTGTAACATCACAGCTTAAATTGCATAAATTCAATACCACAATGGACAGTATTTTCCATGCATCCAATAAGTCAATACTAAAACTAAATGAATAATAATCTTACAAACAAATCAAAATACTTCTTATAGAGCACAAGGTAAGAATTATTACCCTAAACAGCAAAAATTAATCATCACAATAAAAGTATTAATGGTTTTTTATGTTAACAAATCTACGCTCTCATTGACCTAAAAGTTCTCCATGAATGATACGTCAAAACTTCATCTCACAATATAAAAATGGTTCAGCATGTTTTCACCTAATCAATCTCACTCTTAGACATTCAAATGGGAAATTGTATGCCTCCAAATGATGTTTTCAGCAAAACAACAACCCTTGTGCAGTAAAAAATCATACATATTCGTACCAACTAGAGTGTTCCGAGGATCCAAACCATGAATTCGACTCAAGGAAACTATGCATTGCTTCATTCTATCATTTCAATTAGTTAAATTCATTTCTCTGAAAATAGCAATACTCAGTGCCTACTGGAATCGGTAAAAAATTCTTAGGTCCTTCTCTATAATTTTTTAAAATCTCAAAAAAAAAAAAAAAAAAAAAAATCCTAAAAAGCTACATTTGGTACCTGAGATCAAATTTTTAAAATAAAATTATAATCTGATCTCATGAAAACAAAAACTCAGAGGCTATTAGAATCTTATATCCCTAAATTTAACCTCCAAACTTTCTTTTCTTCAATTGGCATCAGGTTTTTAAGAACCAAACAAACAAAAACTGGAATCTCATATCCCTTCACACCAACCCCCATTGGTGCCAAATTCATTAAACCGTCCTCTACTCATATCCAATTCAAAATCACATGCTCTCTCACTCTGTACATAAATAACTGCTGTTATGTTAGGGGTTGATATCACAGATAAGTTTATTGAACAAGTACATCCACTTATAATCATCAAAACCATTACTGCCCAACAATTAAAAATATATTTCAGAAAGAACATTATATATCATAAGCATGTATCATGTAAATGTAGATTCACAAGTAAACAAAACATTCGCCATAATAATCCTAAGAAAAATAACAATCACAACCCACCAATCTATAACCACAAACAAACCAAACCTATCAAAACTACACTGGAAGAAAAAGAAACAAATAAATTAACAAAACCAAGAGCAATAGCACAACCAAGGTTAAACCAAAAACAACAAAAAAAATGTAATAATAATAAAAATCCAAAACACACCCACCGAAGCCCAAATAACAAAGAACAAAAACAATAGAAACCCACCAAAAAAATAAATAAATAAAAATCAAACCTTTGAATAAGAACCAACACCATAGATCTTTCCCAGCTCAAAATCCTGGATAGTGAAATTCTCCTGAGGAGCTCTAAATGCAAAGCTCTTAGATCTCTGAACATTTGCGCAATTAGATGAATTATTGCCCTCAATTCTAAGCTTTGAATCAAAATCTTTCTCCATTGCCAACATTTCTCTCTCAAAAAAAAAAGAAAAAAAAAAATCTTCTCTACATAATAATAATGAAAATTAAAATAAAAAAAACCAACTTTATCTCTCAAAACAAATAAAGAAGGGAAATTTGTTCGTGTCTTGGGAGAAGAGTCTTTAGTCAAAGGAAACAGAAAGAAGAGGGCATTGGATCAGAGAGAGAGTGAGTGTTAATATTCTCTGATAAAGAAAAGTGAATGATTCTCTTGCATCAACATATATATATATATATGTATATACATATATGTATATGGGTATATGTGTATATATCAGGAGGTGAATCAGCTTTAAGCTTTAGTTTTGGAAACTATTCAAAACCCCAGAAAGTGAAAAGAAAAGGAAAAAAAGGTAATGAAATTGAAATGCATGAATGAAATGAATGGAGAAAGAGAAAGGTGAGATTAATGGAGGAGAGCGATGTATGGGGATTGCAGAGAAGAGAAGGAGAAGAAGAAGGAGATTATTAGAGAATGAATGAAGAGAGACAGCACATGGGATTGAATGATGGAGATCATTCTCCTCTCTTTCTTTGTCTTTGCTAATTTACTCCTTATTTTTTTTTTTTTCCCCTTCATTTTTACCTTATTTTTGACAAATAATAAGATAAATTCAGTGTAATTTATCTTAATATTTTTTTTCTCTATTTTGACATAATATTGTAAGTTTAATTTATAAATTTGATTTTTTTATATAAAATTTTTTTATTCATTTTGAGACACCTTAATTTGTATAAATATTTTATATGTTTAACCATTTCATATAATGAATGTGGTATTTAATGTTACAAAATGTATTTGGGTAAATTTATTTTATTATGTTTTGTTCTGTTTTAACCTTTTGACTTTAGCATTAAAAAGTATGTGCCAAATCAAGTATAAAGCTTAAGAAAATAAATCAAGTTCTTACCATCAACTTTCATGCAAAATGTATTAATTTATAATTTCATGTGACATTATTTTAATTAGTTTGTTTTTTATTATTTTTATGGAATAAATGGACCTACTTTAAGCTTATTTTTTTTTTATTAGGATGGTGGGACATTAAATTTGCTTTATGGGTATTTTGATATTAATTTTTTTTTGTTTAATCCAAAGGGGTTATTTATTAGAAAATCTTTAGTAAATTTCATTCATCTTGAAGAGATATGTAATATGACAATCTCATATCATGGGATATTTATAACTATTTATGAGAAATTTTTGTACTGATTAATTTTATGACAATTATTTTGATCAAACATTATAAATAAGTAGAAAAACTACTAAATTATTTCTCTGATTTTGGAATATGATCGACAATTAAATCAAAATTACAAAGAATATATTTAAATTTCCATTTTATAAATTTATTTAATATTTTAGAAAATTCAACAACGTAGAATTTATAAATAAGATAATGATAATACATCTTCATAATTATTCAATTATAACAATATATTACAAAAATATAAGAATAATTTTACATTTTTATTTAATATATTATATCATTTTTAATCGTAATAAATATATGAAATATGTGTAAAGAGTGAAGCTTACTTTTTTTCAATTAATTAATTTTTTCGAAAAAATAAATAAAATAAAATTAGATAATTTAAAATGTTTTAAAATAAAAATAAAAATAAAGTAAAAGAAAGAGACTGTTAAAGGCTGACCCTCCAAGTAAAGTGGACACTTGTTCACCTGGGGCGGATTTGCCGAGTCAAAAGTAGAATAAAAATTTTGTGGCTCTGCAGGATGACACGTATACAATCATATGTGCTTTCATGGTTTTATTTATTATTAAATTAATTTCTATAAATTATGCATTTGTGTTTTCTAACTTTAATTCACAATTTTTTAACATAAAAAAATGGTCAATAATGCTTTGTTTATCAGCCAACTCTCATATGGTAATACGCAAATTTTGTTTTTTAAACAAAAAATTGTATTTAAATGATTTTTTAAAACTATTAAATACAACACTAAGTGTTTTTAATACTTTTACAATGTTGTTTTTATTATAAATGTAATAAGATTTTCAGTAATTTTAAGGGTTTTTTTAAATGATTTTTATATCAATAATTTACAGTATGGTTTTAGGAATTTATATTTATTCATTTATAATAAATAAAACTCTTGAAATAAAAATAAAAATATATATTCACTAACGTTTTCTGTAAGTCACATAATGCTAAAAACAATGGTGAAACAAAGTTCGATGTAAAAAATAAATTAATAAAAAAGAGTTAGCTTAAAAAGAAGAAAACAATGTTGTCATTCTCCAAGACGATTATAAAATAAAAATTCAATGAATCCATAGATGGACTTAAATTAAACCATAGTTTATATTTTCGATTTCTCCTAAAAAGTTGCATTCATATTAATGGGACAAACAAATCATTCTCCTCTTCCATCCAAACTTTGTTTCATAGGAAAAGGAAGGTGATATTTAATTATCAAAAACGTTTTTAAATATCATAATGATATAATACCATAACTCAATATTTACATAGAAATGTAAGGATTTGAATTTTTCCAAAGAGGTAAGTGAAGATTTTATGAAATGTAAAGAGGCGATCAAAGCTCTGTTCCTTGAGTTTTTAGATTCAAATCTTGGGGTTACCAACCACAATAATATTATAGTCTTTTGGGTTTATATAGTATTCAATGGACTTTTGAGATTAATTCAGGTGCACGCAAGCTAGTTGAACACCTCGATTATAGAAAAAAATAAAAAAGGCAGTAACATATTATTTTCTAATACCTTTGACGTCTTGTTGATATTTTTTTAAGCCTCAAGGAGGGTAAAAGTAATAAACCTAAGACGTGTTTAAAAAAAAAAAAAAAAATCTAAAAGAACTTTCAATAATATCAAACATATGTCAATTTATTTATTCACATTTAAAGTAAAGAGGGAGATGTGGTTTTGCAAATAGCATGGCATGGCATGTGGTGGACTTGTGGGTTTGCAAACACATTGACCAAACCATGTTATGAGTGTCTTTTCTTGCCATACTATTTTTATAGAGTAAACGACATATTTTCACCCGAGGTTTAGCGAAATCTCAAATTAATATCTCTGGTTGTATTTATTTTAGATTCTCACTCTTAAAGTAACCTCGTTAGTTATTATTAGAGTTGGTCAGAAACGGTGAGTGGGGTCGGCAAGTGAATGTATAAGTTTTATAGAGGAGGTTGTGGAGAGTCCAATGGCAATCTCAAAAGTGATTTTGGAATTCAAAATCAGTCGAAAAAAGCAAAAAATCGTCGGCTTCGACACTATTGATGTGAGCCGCTTTTTGCTAAAATGAGTTCGTCTTCTGCCAAAGAAAACTCTAGTGTACTTTAGCACGCGCTATAGTAAAAAGTAGAAAATCAATTAAAATAAAGAAAACATCGTTACTTTAAGTGTGAAAAGGGTTATCAATTTGAGATTTCGCTCAACCTCATTTAGGAATATGTCATTTGCTCTATTTTTATATTTCTGATTTATACCATGAATTGCTAAAAGCCAAAAAATTTCATTCAACTCGATAAACATGATTTGATTATAATTTTATAAAATCATTATCAATTTGGAGACACTTTCAAAAAAAAAAAAAAAAAAAAATTGATAACACCCTTATAAAATTACTCATTGAATTTGATCGGATTGAACGGTTAAAAATCCGTGTCAATAATTTAATATATAAGAGTGGCAATAATTGTGAACCGTGAGATAGTGAGGTTGGCAAATGGATGGGACCAGCCCATGTTAAATAAAAGTGGTCCATAAAATTTTGGGCTTGATGGGTATTAGTATTATAAGATGCAGTTGAATATGAATTAAAATAATGGGTCCAAAAATAAAGATAAGGATAATCTAATATAAACAAATATAAGAATGTACCCCTGCATTGGATAAGCCTTTTCTTTCTATTATTATTGTTAATATTAATATTATTTTTTGATCTCTTTCAATATCATACAAGCACGTGGAGAAGACAACAAACCATAACATAAAATTTAGACAGTTTTTGTGTCCCCAAAAAATTACAATCATTTATATTCTCACCTTTGCCTTATTATAAAGTACAAAGGAAGTTGCCTATGGCAGCAACTTGAAAAAAAAAAGAAAAAAAAAAAAAGATTTGGCATGGAGATTGTTTTAGAAATTATCAAAAAACGATTTCAAATAAAAAAATAAAATATACTTTCTTTTGTAGAAATTTGATTTATAGTCAAGAGGGATTCAAGAATTTAAGTTATGTCAACCAATTTAAAGTGGGTTTATCTATAACTTAGTTATAGATCAACTGTGTTTTGATACCCTACTTATTCGCTAGGTTGAACTGGCCTTCAACCTGGGACTCGGGTCTTACTGATCAGGGTTACCACTTTTAACTATTTACCTTAAACCCTAGAATTATAGATGGTGATTGACGAGCATACAACGACAATTATGTTGGGGCTTTTGGAGAGGGAGTGTCAATGAGTCCAAAGGTGGTAAAGGGAGTGATTTTCGATGAGTGAATCAACCGAAAAAAACAAAAATCAATCGGCCAAAACAACGGTCCATTGCTAACAATTGGCGAAGCGAACGAGGGAGGAGTGAGATGGGTTTTGTTCAGGAGGCTGAGGGGAGTGTTTTCATGGTTATGGAGAGTGTTGTTGTCGCCGAAAACAGGCCCTATTTGCCCAAGGTTGTTAACACCATCGGTAGTGTTTAGAGTGTTTTTGCAAGTTTTCAAACCTGTAAGGACTTATAACTTTTTAGGAGTCTTTTTGTTGAATTTCAAACCTTAACCTTTGAACATTGGTTTGGCCTGTTGGTCAAACCGGTTTAACTAGTCAACCCGGGACTTGGCCACCTTGCTGGCGGGTTGGTTATTAAAACATTGGATAAAATAGCTTTCTAAGGATGGAAATGTAGAAAGTGCTTTCAAATACGTATGCAGGAAATGCTTTTACTAAAATTGATTTTTACATAAACACTCCCAAACTCAGTTGATTGATTCCACGGTAGAATACTATTATGACTAAGATTAAACATTATACAAAGTTTTATGTTTTAGTTACAAGTTTCACTTTATAATTTTACAACTTTTACGTTAATGTATTGATTCAGCTGAGCTGTATACTATAGCGAAATCTCAGAAAAGAATCATGAGAAAAAGCCAGAATGGCTCAAAATGAAGCAATTCAGGAAGATGTATTACTTGAATTACTTCTTTCTCATTTACTTGTCATTCCAATATTGCAAAGGATCATAACAGCCAAAGAGAAGAGATATAAAAGACAAACAAAACCTACATTTTTTTCTTCTTTCAACAACACAAAAGAAAACTAGAAAGCCTGACAAGTGACAACTAAGTCTCATCTTACCCCATTAGATGTATTTGTAAACAAAAGTCCCCCACCAAAATTAACAAAGGGGTATTTTAAAATTTTAAGAGGAAAAAAAAAAAAAAAAAAAAAAACTATAAAGACATGAAGAACAAAATTTACTCTAGAGAATTAAGAGAGTAACCTGCTATTGAAATGTATTTATGCTATAAATCCCAGCCATCCTTTCGACCATTAAATTCCCACTTCCGGCCAGCCAGGCTTCCATACATCTCTGAAAATTTCTCGAGGCATTTGCTTCTTTTCTGGTAATGTACTTGTGTGTTTCTGCTAATTGCTGCACCGGAGAATTTCGATGTATCGATTGCCCATGCCGGTCTCACATATTCTACAGCCTTTAAAGCGCTTGCATTCGCATATAAATAATTCAGTAACACATCCTCACAGTTGAAGTATTTGTCTACCAGTTCTCTTCCAGCCTTCGCTTCCTTGGACCAGTACCTCTTAAAAGCCAGTTGATTATCGATGAAGGCTGCCCCAGTAAGGATCATATTGTACCCTTCTCGGCTTCTTGCATATTTCTCACCTCTATACTTCAATGGATTTCCATCGACTAAGCGTGGGTAGAACCCCACTATCCTATCCGGATGTTGGCGCCATACCTGAAACCCTCGTTCAACATCATCGCAAGTCATCATAATATCATCGTCAAGCTCAAGGACTGCACGAGTCTTTATTAATGGATCAATCTTAAACCGATTGTTCAAGGAGTTTTGATTCTCCACTCTAATCCTCACAGGCACTGCCGAGTCAAGATCACTCAATTTTGGAGATACCCCTTTGTTCCACACTACGACAATCTCTTTCACTGAGGAGCATCTTGAGTAATGCTTCACGTACATTTTCAAATTCCAGAGGCGAGCGTCGTATGTCATTGTTAACATTGTGAACTGAGAATAATGACCCTTCCACATGTAAGCTTCATCTGCGCCATTGCCTCCGTAGATGTACTTGACCCCTGTGCACATCAGTGCAACCCCAGATACAAATATCACTGACAGAACCATTCTTCCAGAACTTGTATTTGGTTTTACCCTGCCCTGAAGAATCAAAGCTGATCGGTTCAAGCGGCTACAAAACCATCTGACCTTTGAGCTAAGAAAACTTTCCTTTTCCCAATCCAAGGATGAATCACTTCTCTTCCCTGAGTACTGTGCGCACCAGTTAAGCGGGATGATGCACTTCACAGCTCCAAGTAGCACACCTAATAAGATGCCAAGCGTAGCAACAGCTGCAATAGAAGAACAGCCAAGAAGAAACCGACGGATTGAGTCTCCTGAAAGGACTCGATCTCCATCCATAAACCCAATCCACTCACCGGAACTTAACTGCTGCACATCAAGGTGATGGTTGCGAGCACTATTCCAACCATTTTGACCCTTGTATGACTCCTCTAAGATGAAGGGGACTTCAACTTCTTTGTATTCATACTTGGTAAGAACTTCCACCTTAAAGGTACGCACTTGTCGCCCATATGATTCGCCACAGTCCTGACCAACACGATAAAGATTTCCATTATACACAAATGGCCTGCCTCCATTTCGCGCCCCCAAATACTTGTCAACATTATATATAGGGTTCTTCTTGTGTGGCTTCCAAGGACCAAGAGGTGTGCTGCTATACCAAAGTTCCAGCTGTCCATTCCTGTTGGTTCCAAAACCACTATGATCAGAAGCAAAAAGCCAATAGATTCCATCATGATTAACTAGAACGGGGTCAACGATGGGCTTCTTCATAACAATCCTGTCCAGTGTCCATTTCAAAGGAAAGTCAATTGCTCGATAAAGACGAAGTTCCTCTTTCCCACTGCTCTCAGGCATCATGTATATCTGCAAGAAAGCAACAAATGAAGAATCAGTGCACTTTGTCCAATAGTTTTCTTACCCCCTTAAATGAGGTCCCTAAAGAATATAGTTTGAAAAGAACACTACAGGCCAAAAGCCAGATTCCCTGTTTGCAAAGACAGTGGCTGAAAATCAGAATGGTACAGCATTGAGCTTCTACTCGGTTCATAACACTTTTTTGTCCTCTTTTCAGCATCAATTAACCATTCTATAAGAATTATACATTTTTTTACGAGCATATTCGTACAGGAGACTGATTGCATACTTGACCAAGGTATTCAAACACATATGGATATGAGAGATGCCAGTCCTCATCCAGAGCTATGCCCAGTTGCTCCCATGTTGCTCCCTTGTCGACACTTTTTGCAACTCCAATATCCCCTTGCATCGTAATCGAATTCTTGGTTTCATAGAATAGGTAAAGAACATCTCCCTGAATCATAATATCAGTAGAAATTAACATGAGTATTGATTTATAATCATTAACAAAAGTTGACACAATATAAGAATTTAACATTTTTGGACAGTAAACTAGCAAGTGAATATCAGGCTTACCGCAATGACAAACACAAACGCAAAAAGAATTTTGTCCAAAATCTAATTCCATTAACAGAGTTCAATAAAAAGTTTCCTTCAGTGTGTGCTTGTTGTGTACAGAAATTATATGAAGAGATTTTATTCGCATGTAGAGCAAGTAATACTATTCAAAAGTAAGAAGTTTTGATGTGATTACTACTGTTTTATTCACTCAAAACATTAGGCCAAGACATAATTTCTATTGTCTCATCGAGAAGCTTACAAGGAGAATCGAATTCTCGAACTAAAAACATTGGCAAATTGAAAGCTTTAACAAGTGAAAATCCTAATTCCAAAGACTCACACCATCTAGAGATGGCAATGGGCCCGACATTTTCGGGTACCCGACCCGGCCCGAAAAGGGCGGGCTTTACCCGAGGTTGACGGGCCTGGGCTTGATTTTAAGGCCCGACCTCGGGTACGGGCCGGGCATGGGTACATCTTTAGGCCCAGCCCGTCCCGAAAATTTTAGTATTAATTTTACTAATTTACCCTTATACTATATATTTAATTATAATATTATCCTATATATATCTATTTTTCCTAAACCCTAACCTCAATTTTTATCCCATATTGAAGGTTTAACATGTTAAAATTGCCTTTAAATGAGTTAGATGGGTTTGATTCAACTTATAAAAGTGGATTTCACCATAACATATTATGCACAGTTGAAAAGTTAATATAATCAAATATTATGGAGTTTTAATTGCTCAATTATTGCTTAAATTATTTGCGGAAATAGCTTCAATTAATATTTAAAAACTATTTCTAAAATTAAAAATAAAAAAAAAATTGAAATTTATTAATATTTAAAAATAAACATTATTAAAAAAGGTGGGCTTGGGCCGGGCCTATGGTTATAAAAAACCCATCGGGTCGGGCTTGGGCTTTGCCTATCATACCCGTAGCGGGCTCGGGCCGAGCTTGGGCCTGTGTCATGAGGTCGGGCTTGGGCCTGGGCCAAGGGGTACCCGGTCCCGGCCCGGCCCATTGCCATCACTAACCATTTCCCCATAAAGAACAGAACATCAGATCCCTAATATCAGTATTTTCATATATAGTATCACAAAATCCATGCTTATTGATAGAAACCCACTCCAATAACTCAACAATTTGGGCTAGGCCATGGGTCTTTCATGGGCTTAGGTAGAACTCTCCTTGGAAAATCGGTTTGCCAATGGAGGGTGCCCAAGCCTTTATAACCCACATGCCCACCCTTTTCCCTTTCAATGTGGGATCCTAACATTCCCCCACACTTCAAGATCCAACGCCCTCGTTGGTCTTCTTTTCAGAGAGTGCCCGCCCTCATCGGCCTTTACTGACCTCTCTTTGGGTCTTGCTTCGCCTAGAAGCCTGTCAGGATCATGCTCTGATACCAATTGATAGGAACTCACTCCAATAACTCAACAATTTGGACTGGGCCATGAGTCTTTCATAGGCTTGGGAAGAACTCTCCTTGGAAAACCGGCTTGCCAAGGGAGAGTGCCCAAGCCTTTATAACCCACATGCCCACCATTTTCCCTTTCAATGTGGGATCCTAACACTTTTCCACACAACTAGTATCCACAAGAATCGGCCTCCAATGATTAGAGCAGAAAGAAACTACATAACAGTTAATATTTAACAGGAATCAAGACAAAAATATAGTAATATAGATAACTTAAACAGATAATAATATTCACGTGGTTTCATTAACAAACACCACATGTTCTGTGTATATTTAAAACATATGCAGCTGCTTGACAGAACCTACTTGGTTCTGGGCCTTGGACTTGTAATTGGTAGTATTTTTTATCTACTAGACTCCAATAAACTATTATATATATCAAATTCTGTATCCAAGAAATCGAATTAGACCTTTTCCCTGTCACTCTTATGCATCACCAAAGAATCAGATCAGCTTAATTTGATTTGAACTAAAAACATCACCAGGAACTGGAATTTGAACACATTAAAATATATCAGATCCTGTTTTTGGTATGACCGGGATTTCATGTTTTGTATCATGTACAAAGACAAGTGATTCTACGAACCGGCCTATATGTGGTCTGATTTGCTTACTGTTGAATCCAAATACCTAGTCAACATATGCATAACTTAAATTAAAAAAAAAAAAAAAAAAAAGGTTTAGTGAGTCAAATTGACTACTTTGCAGAATTCCAATTAGTTTTTGAATTTTTGATGGAATAAAAGGATTAGGATCTGTTGTTAAAACTCAAAGAGATCATCATATTACTTTCATAGGACCTTTTCACTAGTGCCAACCACCCCCTTGATTTAAATGATGCAATGCCTTATCCACAAGTTCTTTTAAATGATATCTCCAAGTCTACTACAAAAAGAACATAACAACTCTTTAGATAAAAGCTTCCACACAAGTCAATGTTAATCCTTAAAGCTTCCTACCTCTAATCCTAAAAAGTCACTTTGCATGGTGTCAATATCTCAACCAAACAACCGCACAACTGTTTCCTAAGAGTATAAAGAAAAGCATAACCGCATCGAAATCACATTTTCGCAACTTTGGAAACAAGGCATCATCATCTACTACAGCAGATCATAGACTAAACAAAAGCAGCTCATAAATTGACACAAAATACAGATCAATCTCTCTGTTCTGCAGCTTGGCAAATCATATAGTAGCGAAAGAGGCCGAAATGTTATAAGCAAAAAAGAATTGAAAGTTAGTCTAGAAAAAACACTTATGCATTCAATTAACAAAGTAAAATTTTTGGATTAAGGTTTAGTGGACAAACATTGGTCAAATCAAATACATATATATGATACAAGACTCAACCATCAAAAAGGGCCTACCAAACAGGAGAGAAATAGTGAAAAGAAGAAGAAGAAGAAGAAGAAGAAGAATGCTTCAAAAACATAAACCATTAAGTTGAAAAGTTAATACCTGAACATATAGAAAAGGATCAGCAACAAAATTACTAGGAAAACCAGAAGCAGAAACAGACCCACATGTTATAATTGGGTTAGCCACTGGCCACGCCGCACTATGATTCCTCCATATATTCACCTGAAGAAATTTCAACTCACCGAAACTCAGTATCCCGAAATTCAATTATCCACATAAAAAAAAAAAACCCAAAAATCAATTAAAAAACTAATCTTTACACATATTTTAACCCCAATAAAAAATAAAACTTACTGTTTCAATGGGTTTGAGAGAGAAAGGAGAGTGACCATAGAAAACACCAATGGCCCAAGAGCCTTCACTGTCTTCCCTACAACCAAAAGGCTGCACCATTCCTGTATTTGCATAGGGCTTCTTCACAACAAGCCAGCCATAAAGCAACCCAACGAATCCGTACACAATAAAACACCAAACAAAGAAAACAAATCCTGAAGAAGAAAACATAAACCTACTCCGCCCAACATGTCCATGATTATTCACATGTTTCCATCCCCATCTACACCAACAACTACACCCATTTGCCGCCCCCCCACCTCCACCGCCACCGTCAATGCCACCGTCCCCGCCACCGCTCACAACCACCTGTCCCGAACCCATGTTATATCGACCTTATTTTCACCCGCATTTTCTCCCCTCTATGACAAAAAGTCCCTCTTTCAACTTTTATATATTTTCAAACAAAACAAAACATAACGTATCATCAACCTAGTCTTGTTTCTAGTTTACAAAGGTGACAAGAACAAGGATTAAACTCAATGAAACAACTCTCACTTTCTCTCTCTCTGGCTCTATCGTTTGTGTGTTGATTCAATTTGAATCAAAATTTTTTTTTGGGGGGGTGTTTTGTTTGTGGAATTATGAGATTGAGACCTGCGCTAAGGGTGAAGGGAAGGAAGGAGGTCCGGTTATGTATGGAAACTGAAGAGCGCAAAATTGTTTATTATTTTGTATTTCGGTTTGATGGAGTGTACTCGCTCTACATGGTTGCCAAGTCTGATTTTACGAGTCTGACGCGGGCGGAAGCGATTGAAGGTACGGTATTAACTATTAAGCACGCAGAGAGGGACAAATTTGAGAAACTCTCCTGGACTTTCCTCAATCATCTCAGTATCACTCAATTCACAAAATGCATGTTTGGCTTAATATTTTTATATTTTTATCCCTATTCTGGATCCTATTCTCCAAATAATGTCTGGCACATTATTCCAGAAATATTATCCTATTTTTTTAATTACATTTAAACCCTATAAGGTTATTAATTTCACTAAATACCCCCTAAAAAAAGTTTAAAAATTAACAAAAACACCCTCATCAACCCAACTTGTCAGATTCTGGCAACCACCGTCGGTGATAGCGGAATCAGATAACGGCCTAACTTCCGACCAAAAATGGCCGAAAGTTCACCGTTGTGGCCTTTTAAGGCCGGATCCACCACGGATCGGCGGAAAAGGCCATATCGCCGTCGTTGATCGAAAACGACGGCCACATCTTTGGCACATGACGGCCAAAGATGGCCCTCGCTTGGCCTTTTCCTATGCCGATGGCTATAACGAGCATAGATCGGCCTTTTCCGAGATCCACCATGGATCGCCAGGAAAAGGCCATAACGTGTTACGACACAGATCCGACCGGTCTGTGCCGTAACAAAATTTTTCGGCCAGATTCCGGTGGTGGTGACCGGAATCTGGCACTGCAGGTGGTGGGGGTGTTTTTGTCATTTCACATGTTAAGGTCTTTAGTTAAATTAGTAAACCTAAGGGCTTTTTCACAAATTTTTAAAATTTACCTCGTAATACTCCCCTATCCAATAACCCAATACTATCCCTAAAATCCTATCCAAAATACTAAACCAAATGCACCCTTATTATCACAAATTAACTTGAACCTTATCGTCGCTGCGGTTACTATGAGAATTCTTATGCAATTACAAAATTGCCCTTGTCTTTTAAGATTAATAAACCAATGAATATATAATTACTTATGCCTTTGTCTATTCAAAAAAAGAGTAACACTAGTCTTACAAAGATGCATACAAAGAACTATATAAAGAGATAATCCCTACCCTTAAAATTAATGATTGCCTCTCTCTCTCTCCCCCTTTTCCCTTTTTTTAAGGTTAGAGATTATCTCTTTATATATCTGTTTGTAAGGCTAGTGTTACTTTTAAAAAAATATACCAAGAAATAAAAAACCAAACTAAAACCTTAAACGAAGATATAATTGCATTATATTAAATTCAATGTTGGGTTTTCATGTATGTTGTTTGGTAATAATATTTTGATGTTCAAAGTATGGATATCTTATATGTTATAACTTAATTTCACAACTCCGATGTAATAGCTCATAATTGATCAGTTCACAAATATATCTCATCTACTCACTATGTGTCTTACTTACTCAATTGCGAGTTGACCATATTTTTTTATGTTACCCTTAAAAATTAATTTGCATATATATTTTAGTCCAACTTCTTCTTGAACCCATAAAAGAAAAAAATCAACATAATTAATTGGATAATAATGGGTGGGGTTGGGGACCTTGGGATCGTTTATTATAAGGAGGTAGATTTAGGTTTGATCAAATGTGAATTAATTATTTCTAATTTGTGGTCAGGAGCTTGATTATTAAAAACTCCACCCTAGTAACACTATTAAAATTAGTTAAATTTGGGTTATTCTTTTGAAATTATACTTACTGATTTAAAGACTCATTGGGTGGATAATCTAGAAGATTTCAAGAGATTACTTTGATGAAAAATAATGCCATCCCTACTCATCCAATTCAAAAATTTATAAAATTTATAAAATATAATATAAATTAATCATAAATCATTAAGTTAAAAAAATAATTTTGTAAAGATTACATCATAAATGTATTATTTTAATGTAAGTAATCAAGCGGATGCTCAGGGTTTATCAAAAGAATAAAAGTGGGTGTGTTTTATCATATAAATGTGGTTTGTCACTTTAGTGTAATGTAAAGTGGTTCATTTATTAATTTGACTTTATTCATAATTATTACTTTAATTTTCTAACCTTCGTACAAACTTTATTTAGGAATATGTGAATTGCTACATCTCCATTATGGATGTCAAATGGGCCAACAGATTAAAAAGTTAAAAAAAATAAAGGGAGAACGGCATGTTCCCACCCAAGGTTTGGTGAAATGACACTTTCTCATCCAGTAAGTTTTAAAATGATATTTTCTCACCTTCGTTAGGTTTTATTATGTTTTCTGTTAATATTTTATTAAAAAGACAAAAATACTCTTAAATATTTTACTTTATAAAATTTTTATTATTTTTAATTAGCCAAAAAGTCAAATATAAAAAAATTTAAAAAAAAAATAGTAAACCTCACCTAAAAAGTTAGGGGTAATGTTATAAAATTATTTAAAGTTAAATAATCTTAATATTTATTTATAATGTCATCAATATCACATCACTGTTATTTATAATGTTTTTCATTTTTACTAATTAACATAAAAAAACAATATTCCTAATTAATTAAATAAATAAAGAAAAAAATGTATCTTTATACTTGGACTAATAAATAATTAAATAAGACTTGGCATTAACTAATTTTAATTTATAATAAACCAATTAAGAAATAAACTATTTAAGGGTATTTTCATCTTTTCAGTCAAATATTAACTGAAAACACTAACAAAACCTAACGAAGGGTGGAAAAATGTAATTTTGAAACTTGATGGGATGGAAAAGTGTTGGTTCATCAAACCTTGGGTGGGAAAATGTCGTTCTCCCAAAAATAAACTCAAATGGGTTATATGGGGAGGGTGCTTTGTATTGTGGGCTATATATCACATAATTAATGTTCTAAAATCTAAC
Organism: Pistacia integerrima; assembly: GCA_026225825.1. Lineage (NCBI taxonomy): Eukaryota > Viridiplantae > Streptophyta > Magnoliopsida > Sapindales > Anacardiaceae > Pistacia > Pistacia integerrima. The sequence goes on from CM047738.1 coordinate 30,515,948, forward strand.
CTAATCTAGCTTTTTGACAAATCAGAATCATGAATTTATATAAAAGTAGCCTTTTTCAAACAAATTATCATTTTAAAATAAGGGGAAAAGCTGATTAACCCAAATTCAATTTGTTCTCTCAAATTAAATTAGTCATTGTTTAATCCAATTTGCCAAAGTTTTTATCTAGAAAAGGTGTTTAAAAGGAGGCTAATATGAGCCAGAAGATTCGTTAGTGGATAAATGTTTATCTTGTGTGTTTCAAATGATTTTGTTTTTCTATTTTTTCATACCATCGTTTAATTTAGGGTCCCACTGTGTGATTATTGAATTGACTTGAAAATAAAATAATTTCTTGTTTGAAAACTTTTGAAGATTTGATAACGTTATTGACTCTATTGATGTACTAATAACATACGAAAGAAAAATACGAAATAAATTATAAACCTACATATTTAGGGTATACAAAATGAGTGATCATAATTTGATTCTCCTTATTATCCTAGTAAAACAATAATAAACAGATATATACCTTCTTCTCCATTTTTTTTTTTCTCGGTTCATTGAGATTCGTCCACGAAAATAAGAGATCTCTCATTGGACAATTTTGAATATTCAATTAACGTCATTAGTCCCATGATATAATAATTGATAAAAATATGCCTTTTTTTTTTTTTTCTTTTTAATATTGTTTTATACATAGAAACTTTATACTGTTTCTATGTATAAAACAATATTAGATATTTTTACTGTTTTGCAGAAAACTAATTTCAAAATCTCATTTAAAGACAATTCTAAATGGCTACCCCATCCCTTGTTAAAATTGGCAAAATGGGTGATGATGATAATTAATAAAAACCCTTTTTTTTTTTTTTTTTTTTATAAAAAAATATTAAATGTTCGAATCACACAGTAACAAGGATGATATGGTGGCCTCAGCTGGCTAACTATATTTAGGAGGCTTTACTTTAATGGGAGAATTTTAGGTTTTGGCATTAATTATTAATGTCTTGATTCAAAATTTTAATGGTAACTAATATTGAATTTCAAACCTATTTATAGATTTAAAAAAAAAATCAATAATGCCATAAGCCTATAATCCAATGAATTTATATCGTTTTTAAAACTTTTTTGTGGTATCAAATTCAAATCTCATCAACGATACTCTATACTTTTCTTGTGGGCTTTATATTGATTTTTGCCCACTTGACACACAAAAGGGATAAAGATAGGACAATTACAATAAGTATAACAGTATTGGACTAATTAATAAATAATTCATATCATATAGTAATAATTTTTGTTATTGATTGTCCAAATCATATCTTGGGTTATCAAATTTAACTAAAGTCACACACATTTTGTTGACAAGTTAGCACTTCCCTTAAGGTTAACCTTTTTCTAGTTGCATTAATTTAGTTGTTTACTCACTAATAGTAAAATTAATATGAACCATTCCTTCTAAGCTCAACTTCTGAACAACATTATCGATCTGGTAGTTGAAAGAAAGTTGGTAAAAGTGAAAGACATCTTATTGTCATCAATATTCTTCAAAATCCTCGGTATGATTTAGTAATACATATTGACAAAAACAAACTACAACAATGACATAATAAACCGATAAAATAAATGATTGGAATATTGTAATTGAGTTCGTTTAATATAGAATTTGAATAAATATTTTTGTTTTTGATAACAAAGAATATAAATTTTTTTTAAAAAAAATATGTTTTATAAATTGGGTCGAAATGTTTTAAAAAACAATTTGTAAATACAATCTTAAAAACTAATATAAAATCAAAATATAATTAAAAGTCATGTTCACAGTTTTCTATATATAGTATTTAATCTAAAACGAAATTTTGAAAATTATACCAAAAACATTTTTGAATATTAAAATACAACTAAAAAACTTGACTGTTGTTTTAGGATTATAAATCGAAGAAACCCTAATTTTTTACACTATTTATGAGTTATTCTTTTTTGTCAATCCAATAGCGTTAAAAGACTTCATAAAAACGAAAATTTACTTATAAAACAATTATCAAAAATTTTGACTTGAATGCACTTGTAAATCAAATTGAATTTGAAAAAAATAAATTAAACGTTTCAATTTGTGAATCTGGGGGAGTTATAGATAACAATAAATGATATTATCCATACCACTTAATCTAGAAGCTGCCTTTTTGAAGCCTTGAGAGTCTGTGATCACCATTAAAGAAAAAGTGGTTTTTTCTGCGTTTGAAAACGTTTTTGATATTGCCCCAAAAACGTTTTCAAGAAGTTGAAAATTTATTATATTTCAATATAAAGGGTCATACTTTTATCCCTACTTTACAGCCAAATTAGCATAAAAGTGTCTAATTTTGAGCCTAAATAAATAATTTAAAGGTATATTTCAAGAACTTTGCAAAGATACATTATAGATTTCTCGTTAATTTTATAAGTTTGCATTTCAATATGCAAAGTTTCATAAAATCATGCTTATGATATGAGTTAATTTCATTTGCCTCTTGAGAGATTTGAAAAGTCTTTTTTTTTTTTTTTAAATTTTTTTTATGTATGATCGAAAATGTTTAGATCAGTTTATATATATTTCAACTAATTTTTTAGGATCATGAAACTATCAATCAGGTTTCAAATACTCTTCAATGCTTTCACAACACACGCTCACTGCCCCTCAAAAACGACATCGATGTGACAGAGCACATGCATTTCCCAAAAGCATCTTTTAGAAAAGAAAAAAAACATTAATGAGTGAGCATGGGGAGAAATTAAAAAGCATGTTGGGTTCAATTTAATTTCTTGCATTTTTTTTTTTTCATATGGGATGTAACAAGACACAGAGTAGGAGCCTTTCACATTGATCTCCGTAAGATTTTATTGAAGAACTTACACTAAATTAAGGAGTCCAATTTTCAAAGGACTAAACATTTTATTGCTTTATTTGTTTAATGTATTTTTCAAGTATTGCATTATTCAATGGCAACGGCAATACATGTGATCCATCAATCAATGCTCATTCTCTATTCCAATCCATTTTTGAGATAATTCTTCATCCTCCCGGGGTTTAGATCCTACATTTTAAATTACTTGATAAATCTTCCCGATTCTAATAAACGTTAACACGTGTTAGGATAAAATAGGTAATTTAGTTGTACACATAAGGGTAAAATAGGTAATTCACGTATCTTTGCGTATAAAAAAAAAAATGCTGTCTTAGAGTTAGAATTTGATTAACTGTTGGTAGTTTGAGGGGGGTATTACTTAGTATTTAAAAGGCCAGAACCTTAACCCTATTGGACTAGAAGCTCTAGATGGATTAAGTCTTTTCTTTTATCCATTTTGCAACTTCATCTCAATCCCTACCTTTTATTTACTTATCGTAAAATATGAAGACATTTTGGCTAAAGTTTTCAACAAAAAAGTTAATATTTATCTAAGGAGTTATTGCCAAACATCATGATGATGAACCACAGCATTATTTAAATGTGCAAACATATTTTTTTTCATTTGATGTTGATGTAAAATATGAAAATTAAGGACCATGATAAAAGAAGCTTGATCAAGTTGCAAACTGATAAGATGGACAGGAATCTTTAAATAAATTTAAAAACTTTAATTCAAGTTCAATCTAATAATAGTTGTAAACTTGAAATTCGACAACTTTAAATAATGGGGCCTAGCCGAGTGGGCTTCTTGTAGTTTGGGCATTCTTTAGGATTTTCTTAAGTGATTGTTTAATCAGTAATGTGGGTTTTTTAAATACCACATTTTTAATAACAACATCAATAACAATAACAATAATAATAATAATAAATTATTATTATTATTATTATTATTATTTGAATGACATTTATTGATTTAGAGGTGGATATCAAATTAATTGATTTCATTGCATAATAACAAGGTCTCATACAATTACAATCATTGGAATCTGTTGAAGCTTCACTCATAGTATTATCACATAGATTTTATTGAATTTGATAAATCACATATTCGTTTTATGTGTTATAATTAGATTCTTCGTCAAAATCTGATTGAATAATATTTAATAATTGTTCTTTTAAGTCTGTGATCAATTTCTAATTTTTTTAATTTGATTTTTCATTAGACATTTTTGGAAGGGTAATGTCCTGCTTGTTTACACTTCCAACAAGTGATTGATTTTTTTGATATTTTCTTTAGTATAAGATATTTTCTTTTTATAAGGCTTACTATAAAATTTATGTTGGTATTTGTAATTTTTCTCCTAAGAGCATCTCCAATGGTACTCTTTATTTTGAAGAGTATCTTTCATATATGTTATGCCTGAAAAAGTAGGGCCGACGCCAAGCCTTGTCAGTGTAGGCAATCAGAGCTTAGGTAGGTTCTGCAGCCGTTTAGACGTAGCCACATCGCATGCTGACGTGAGCGGCATGCTCTTGCCAACATAGTGGGTATGCGCCAGAGTGGCGAAAGGCTGGAAAAGTTCCACGTGTCTAATCCCTGCACAAGTCAAGAAAATCACTCGAGCAGGTGAGCAACGGGACATAAAGAAGGATTTGCATGGCAATCTGACCCACTCACAGATTCAGTAATCATTACCTCAATTCATCCCACTATAAATAGAGAGCTCCTCTCCCGTTTGTGGGATTAGCTAATTTGTCTCCGAAATAGCATACATTCTCTCTCTCTCTCTCTCTCTCTCTCTCTCTCTCTCTCGTATTCTCTAAGCTATAAATCGGCTCGCTGAACGCTACCTGATCTCATATATTAATACAATACCAGTGGACGTAGGATTCACTTATTTAAGCATCCGAACCACTTTAAACATTGTTCTCCATCTCTTATTCAACCCAATATCCCTATATACACGTGTGTCTTCTGAGTCAGCCCAGCATTTCCTACGTGCGATTAGTTGATGTCGAAATCAAGCATCAACAGTTTGACGCTAAAGGAGGGCCTGATTTAGTACTTGTTCTTCATCAGGAGAATCTCTAACTAATTGATCCCACAACAGCAAATGACTCGCCGATTTGAATCTGAGCGAACCAATCATGGTGATGAGGAGATCCCCCAAGTACAAGAGGACACTTCTCCCGAGGTGCCCTCAACCCCGCAAAATACCATGGGGGATATCCCTTTAAGCTCGCAGCTTGATCCAGCTGTCATGAGCTACCTGGAGAGGTTCAACAATACTCTCTAAACGGTCAGCCAAAGGTTGGACCAGTTGGATCGTGCCACCTGAATCAAATGAGGCAATGTCACCTCCAAAAATGCCTGCAGGTCGCATGAAGGCGCGGAAAAGGGTAATAGCCCATGCCACGCGCACTACAGCACGTCAAAAAAAGGGAAAACAAGTGGCAAACAGCGGGCCTAGAGGCTCCGAGGGGCCAGCGAACACCGACTGCACCTCGGGTAGAATACCTGTGGCGCAAAGACTCGGTGAAATGTCTTGACACGAGCTGTCCCGTGCCATGTCGCACGAGCACTCCCACAAAAGTGCAAGGCGGAGAGATTCCCATTATCGCCAAAATGACGAATTCGATCGTCGTCGCGCGGGAAGTTCCCACCATCAGCGGGTCGGTTCGCACCACTGTGGAGGTCAGGAAGGTTCTCTAGACCATCCAGTGTCATCACATGACTCTAGCCATTGTGTGTCAAGAGCGGCTAGGACTGTCAACTAAGGCGAGGAGGAATCCGACCTACGGTCTTTCTTTAATCGCAATCATGAGGGTCGAACCCGTGTTGCGAAAAACGATCCCCAGATGGCTCCACTGCCTCAGATTGAGGAACTATAGCGAGCCTTGGATCAGTTAAAGGCTCAGAGAAATGAGCAAGGGCAGGTCGCTGAGGGGTCTCTCTTCTCTCCAGCAGTGTTAGCCGCTCATCTCCCGTTAAGATTTAGAATGCCTGACATGTGAGCATTCGATGGGAATTCCGATCCGCAGGATCACCTATACGAGTTTAATGACCTCATGGAACTCCACCAAATCTCTAACTTGGCAAAATGTCGTTGCTTGACAGTCACTCTGACTTCTCATGCCAAGCGATGGTTTAGGTTACTCCCGCAGGATCAGTCACCTCGTGGCCTCAGATGAGCTCGACATTTCTGAGACACTTCCAGGCGAACAGGAAGTTCTCAATGCTTTTGAGCTATCTCAACAACATAAGGCAAGAGAGGAATGAGCCCCTCCAATCTTATATTGACAGGTTCCATCGGGAGCTCTATAAAGTAGCTCAAACTCCCAAGGAGTCCGTTCGGACTCTCATCATCGCGGGAGTTCGTCCATAGATAGACTTGTGGAAAGAGCTGCAATCTGAGGATGATGTTTCCCTCACCTGCTTCTACAGCTTTACAGAAAAATACCTCTGCATTGAAAACTCTATGGCGACGCTCAACTACCACGACCCCGGTCCTTCGGGCAGTGTGCTTGGTCTGGGGGAAAATAGGACGATTGATCGCAGATGGGCCAATGATGATCAGCAGAAAGGAAAGAAGCAACGATATGAGCCCAAGAAATCTTACGCTCCAATTCCTTGTCGTGATTGCGACAGGAGTCAATACACTCCTTTGAATGCATCTGTCTCTGATATTCTTGATAAGTCAGAAGAGGCTAGCCTGCTCGGGGAGCCTAAGCCCATGAAAGGTCCCTCTTCAGCCAGAAATAGTAGAAAGTACTGTCGCTATCATTGGGACAATGGGCATCAGACCAATGAGTGTCGGACACTCAAGCAAGCAATTGAAGACCTCATTAAGCAGGGGCACTTCAAAAAGTATGTTGATGACTTTACTCCTGTATGGGAGAAAAATCAAGAGGAACCGAGTAAGAAGTGTCATGCTCACAAGGGTATCTGCGGCGTAGGGATAATCTTTGGGGGACCATACCTCAGAGGGAATTCGCGAGGTGCCCAAAAGAGGTATGCTCGCACAGCCCATCACGACCCCATCCGTGTAATGAACACGATGCCGCGATCGTCAAAGGTTCGTAAAGAGGAGGAAATCACCTTCTCAGAAAAAGACACATCTGATTACATCATCCAATAACGATGCTCTCGTCATCACGCCCCAGATAGGGCGTTACGACGTCCACAGAATGTTGGTGGATAACAGGAGCGTTGTGAACATCCTGTTCTAGCGAGCTTTCGAAAGAATGAAACTGGATGAGGCCGACCTGAAGCCCGCCTCCATCCCGCTATATGGTTTCACCGGGGATCATCTGATCCCCAAAGGGATGATCTCACTCCCGGTCACATTGGGTGATGAAAGAACAACATGCATGAAGAGTGGTGGAAAAGAGGAATGAAAGCATGAAAGGATGGATTCAAAAAACCATTTTCAAACAAAACTTGAAAAAGAGTTTATACCTACTCCTTTGCTTTGGATTGATGAAGATTAGACTCAAAATAATGAGACCTCCACACTTTAACACCACCTTGAGAGATTTAGAGAGTGGTCGTGGCTAAGGAGAGAGTTTTTGGTTTGCTTTGAGTGAACAATGTGTATTATGAATTAAAATCCAACCTTTTGCATTTATATATACTTGGGCAATTTTGTAATTATTTGTTTTTCATTTCTAAGCCCAATAAAATCTTATTTTAAAAGGGAGCCCAAGTATTTATTATGTCACCCTTTGAATAATCAATATTATTCAAGGGTCCATGTAAACTAAACTAGTTTACATTAACAACCCATAAATTTACCCTTTTACCCTTTAAGTATTAAAAGGTAATTTTCGTTCATCTCATTAATCTTAACGCTTTAAGATATAATAATTAAATATAATTAATTATTGTTTGACCATTTTAACCCTTAAAATGTCACAAACAATTTTCTATGTAACTATTATCATAGAAATCCCGTTATTACCCTCGGAAGGTGCTAGCCCTCTTCGGATAATCATTTCTCTCTCTCATCCTTCTCTAACTTCTCAAGGCTATTGGTGTGACCATGTAGGTCCACCGTGGATTAGCTGTGAGCCAGTTCTGGATGAATCCGAAAACTTGTTCGAAAGCCCAACGACTATGGTAAACATCTAGCAATGTGTCATAATCCCTAAACCACGATGAAGAAATATTTCATCGACCCATTTCAGATCATACGTACCATGCAGGGAAAGTCCCTCCATTGATATATCCTGATCGAGCACGGATTCATGGAACATCAAAATTCTAAACTCGATCTTCTACCAAATCGTCGATCAATATGACTGGAACTCGTCATCACAAACTTGCTTTTGTATGACTAATAATAGACTCTGGCCAGAGATTCTGATTTTTGACATTTATTGACGTTCGTCTAGGAACTCAAATCCAGATGGAGTCAACGGTACTCCCGATCCTATATTTTCAAGTCAATGGATCCCCTATTGTCCATCGTTCATTTCCGCATATGAACAACGCATGACCAAATATGCTTTATTATACGAAACATGATTAGTCTCGTACTTATACATCGTATGAACCATACGCATCCGTATCGGATCCGACTACAATGCCTCAAGTCAAAGGACTACATTGTGCACTGATACAAACAAACGATAAATCATTGACTTCATGCTTTTCCAAGTGATTTGTCGTTATTCGGTCACGTTTGAAAAAGATACCATATCATTTACATATTTTCAACTTACATGATACCATATAATGCAGGATCATGTAAATTGAAAATATATAAATTGATGAAATAATAAAAACATGAATTTAAATGATAAATGTGCAAGTAGAAATTAATATAGAAATCAAATGCTTAAAATATTTGAACTTACAATGAAAGTTTGATGAAGAAACACATTTATTCCTGGAAACTTTGTACAAAGAGTTTTGAAAGGACAATACAATTTTTGCTCTCAAAACTCTCACTTCCATTCTGCTTACAACACACAAACTAATACCTATTTATACTACAAAGGAACGGAAATCAAATGGATTTGAATCTATCGTTATTATTACAAAAGAGAATAAAACATAAAGTAGTTGATGGGTTGATGAGCTGTCTTGAAGACGTGTCTGAATTATTGAACTCTGTCTTGATACTGGCCAACAAAATAATTTCGTTGATAAGGGGAATCTTGAAAAATCTTGATATTCACCGAAAGTAACCAAAAGTGTTGAACACGTGATAAAGCTGGTGCTAAGTCATTTGTTTAATAATCTTCACTTTGGGAATCTTCAAAATCATAGAAAAGAAAGTTGTGTGAGGAATCATTGTCTTGAGAATTTTGAGAAATGTCTCAAACTTGAGAATCATCTTGAGAATTTAATAAATCATTTTTATCATTTTCTGCTTCTTCTAAATTAGCAGCTTCTTCAGCTACAACTAATTGATTGAGATAACTATTATCTCTAGATATTGATGCTGAAATTTTTTTGTTAAAAAAATTTGGAAATCCAAGTACTGAATGACTTTTGTGGTTTGTCTTGCTCATATTTCATGAGGGCTTTTTTAGCACAAATTTCAATTTCAAGAATAATTTTGTTAACTGATTTTGAAGAAAGGGGTAAGGCTTCAACTGATTGCATTGTGTTGGATTTTTAATATACTTATTTAATTCCATAAAATCATTAATATGGGTATCAAAAAATATTCTTTGCCAAATATTATTGGAAAGAAGATTTTTTGAAAGTTTTCTTTGACCAATTTTTTTTTTTTTTTTTTTTTGAGAAAGATGACGATTTTAAACAATGGTAAAAAGCTTTTTTGACTTTTGAAAATTGGTTGATACTTTTTCTTTACGAGAATCATTGTGTTTGATGGGAGTACTCATCTTTCATTTAATCGCTTAGATTTCTTTTTTCTCTCTTTTACTCACTTCAAATTTTTCTTTCCCTATAAGAATTCACGAGAAAGAAAGTCAGGTAATGAATTCTTATGTCCTTTGTTGTGTTCAATTTCAAAATCAAAACAAGAAAGTATTGCTTGCTTTTGCCATCTGGCAAAAATCTATTTTGAAACTAAATTTTTGACATCTTTTTCAAAAATAAATTTTGATACTGAAGAATATGTTCGAATTAAAAATGTCTTATTAATCAAATCATCTTGAAATTTTGTAATGCATAAAATAATTGATAAAACTTCCTTTTTGATAGTCGAATAATTCTTTTGGACACCGAGCTAGACTCTAGAATGGAACCTAACTAGACTCTCTTTACCATCTAATCTTTGTTTTAATATTCCACCATAACCTATGTCAGAAGCATCAGTCTCTATAATAGGGTAGGTTGACTGATCTAATATGCTAAGGCAAGGAAGAAATTTAATTTTGGATTTAGTTTCTCTAACTATTTCGGTATGAATATCCAGACCATGCAGGATTTTCCTAAGTCTTTGATATAATGGTTCACATGGATTTCAAAGATCTTGGAAAAAATCTGCTACATAGTTTAGACATCCTTAAAAATCTTTGTAATTGAGTTTTATTTCTTAATTCATCAAGAAAATTATTTGCAAATTCTATTGATTTATCAATTTGTTTAACAGTTCCTTTATGAATTTCATGACCTAAAAATCTATTTTTTGTTTTAAATAATTTCATTTTTGTGGTTGAAACAACTAATCCATTTCTTTTAATAATTTCTTCAGATATTTTCAAATGATTTAAATGTTGATCTATTGATTTTGAATAAACTAAGACATCATAAATATATACTATTGTAAAGTGTATATAGGGATTAAATATATCATTCATGATGTTTTGAAATTCTGAGGGGGCATTTTTAATCCAAAAGGCATAACATTCCATTCATATTGACCAAATGGAACATTAAATGCAGTTTTATATCTATCTAATTCATCTATTTGGACTTGCCAAAATCCTGATTTCATATCAAATTTTGAGAATATTGTTGCACTATATAATCTATTAATTAAATCTTTTTTGTTAGGAATTGGATATCTAATTCATAGTAAAAATGTTTATAATTAATTACTAATCTAGGAACTCCTCTTTATTTTTCTGCTACGTTATTGATATAATAGGCAGAATAACTCCATGGAGATTTACTAGGTCTAATTAATTTTTTATCTTGTAAATCCTTAATTTATTTATGACAGTGTTCAAGTAATTACTTATTCATTTGTATAAGCTTAGCTTTAGTTGGTATATTTTTCTCATTAAAATTTTTTATATAAGGAAGACAAACTATGTGTTGTTTTCTATTCCAAAAGGCATTTGGAATTTTTAAGCATATATCATGTGAAAATCGTTTTTCTATATTTCTAATAATTTCTTGAATTTTTGAAGTTTCTAGTTGTTGTTTTATTCTTTCACATTTTAGTTCTTCTTTTAAAAAAATTAATTTCTTTCATCTTATTATTAATAAGATTTATTTTTTATATAGACAAGTCTTATAAATTGTTAATGTCTTTTATTAATGGAGGATTAAAAAAATTCAAATATTACTTCTTGTCTTAAAATGTTTGTTGTGGTTCCTTTATTATTAACCATAAAAGGGTAAATATGAGCAATAAAAGGGGTACATAATATAACATTTTGATCTAAATCTTTTGCTAGAATAAAAATATTTTTAATACAAAAATTTTGTATACATACATGAACATTAGATAATTTATAATTAATATTTAGTTGTTGACCATTAGCTCCATGTAATCTTTTGTTTTTTCTTAATATTTTGTTGGAATAAATCTTTCTCTCATACAATTTTGATCAGCTCCAGTGTCTACTAAGGCTTGAGTAATAATATCTAATCATGATTAATATTTATTCTAACATAAACATGCCATTTTTGAAAGTGAATTCTAGCGATTTCATTAATAAATGATTCTTCAGTTCCTTCAACAATTTTTAATTCTGATTTTGAAGTTGATGGTTGTCCTATAGTTTCTTTGGAGACTTTTAAACATAATATATCTGTTTTAATTTCAAAATTATCCTTTTGTAATTCTTTGACTTGATTTTTAAGAATGTTAATTTCTTCTTGCAAGTCACTAAGAGTTACTTGTGTGGGTTTTTCAAATCTTTTTAATATACCTTTTAAATCGTAAGAATATGTATCCTTTTGTTTTTCTTCAAATAAAATTAATTCTTTAAGTTTTAATAAATATTCTCTTTTAATATCTTCATCCTGAATTTTATCAATAATATCTAATAAGAATTATTTTGATTTAGTGATAACATTTATTGACTTAGATTTAGTAGTTGATATCATATTTATTGATTTCATTACACAGTAACAAGGAACCATGCAATCACAATCATCGGAGTCTTGTGAAGATTCACTCATTGTTTTAGAAGAGTTTTCTTGAATTTGATAAATCATATCTCTATTATCTATATTATAACTAGATTCTTTTGCAGAATGTGTTTGAATAATATTTGATAATTGTTGTTTTGATTCTGAATCTATTTCTAATTTTTTTAATTTGATTTTTCATTGGACACTTAGTAGCATAATGGCCTTGTTGCTTATATTTCCAACATGTGATAGGTTTTTTTAGATATTTTCTTATTGGAAGATTTCGTCTTTTTATAAGGCTTATCGTAAGAGTTTGTTCATATATATAATCTCTTTTATAATAAGTTTTTCTATATTGTTTTTGTTTTTTATTTCTTTTATATTGAACAGAGGGAGATAATATTTTTTCATAATCATATTGATTACAAAATCCACTTAATCTGTTTTCTTTAATTCATTTTTTAATTTAGCTTTTAATTTTAAATCCGTACAAATTATTAAAGCTTCATTGTTAATAAAACTAATTAAATCTCCATAAGTTAAATCTTCATAAGGTATATTTCCATCCTATTTTTTGTATAATGCATTTTTAATAGTTTGACTAAATACTCTTGGTAGACCATCTAAGAATCTTTCTTCCCAATAGGGTTTCCTACAATCTGTTCTTGTAAATACTTTTTGAAAAAACATATCCTTATACCATATAAAATCTGCCATTGTTGGACATCTTAAGTTTGATAATATTTCTTGTAATCTTTTTTGAAAACTTATTGTGTCACCTACAAAGTTTTTAGTTATTGCATAAATTAATGTAGAGACAACGTCTCCTTCTTTTTGTTCGTATTCCATTTGACTGGTACCTTCTGTTTTAACTTTTTTAATCTTTTTTTTTTTTTGCACGTAATATGTGATATTTATGTGTTTCTGGTAAATCATTATCCCACCAATTCTTAAGCATTCTAGTAAATCCTAAGACTAATATTTTTTGTTATTTAATGATTAGTGTTTTCATGAGATTTATAAGCTAATGTTGCCATTGTAATTTCCTGTAAAACATTTAATATTTGATGTTCAGCTAATCCATCTATATTTCATTCATCTATCCCTGTTCCACTCTATAGGAAGTTCTTGATATTTGTGTTACATCTTCAAATTGTATATCCAGTAAAGAAGGTCTTGGGTAATAATTTCGAGTTTTAGGATGTAATGCCCCACTTAAGGTACGTAGTTAAGACTTGATGAATGGCTTGAATGTTTATTAATTTACCCTCATTTGAGTTTGTATGTTGTTAATTGTTTGGTTTGGTTGAATGGTTGCCCTGAAATTTGTAAAGACTTGGCGAAATTTTGATGTTACAGTCTTCGCCGGGGTGAAGAAGAAGCTCCGTCGCGGCGAAGAGGTGCTACAACCCACGGTGTAGCTGCTATAAGTTTTCGCTGGGGCGAAGAAATAGCTTCGCCGCGGCGAAGACTCGGCTGAAAATTTCCTTGAGTTTTTAGAGAATTCTTCCTTTGGGGCACAATGACCAGTCTACCCCTTATTGGCAGGAAAAGTGGGGAGTGAAATGCAAGGAAATTGCATGGAGATTAGTTTATTTGGGGATGCATTTGCAAAGAATTAAAGGACAAAGATGGAATTCCTAAGAAAGAGTAGAAAATATGAGATATTAAGGGTTTAGTTTTAGAAAACCTTCTCATTTCTTTCTTTCCACCGCCTCTTTCATCCTTCAATTCTCTCAAATTTTCATTCAACTTTTCAAGGGTTTTTGGAGGGTTTTTGGCTAGAAGTTGATACAAGTTGATCCTAAGTACTTAAAGGTAAGAATCCTTACTCTAGATGTGAATTTTATTGGTGTAAGAGTAGGATCCTTATTGAGTTTGTGTTTAAGGTTTAAGAGAAAGTATCAAGCCATCAAGAGTGGAGAGCTTAAGTGGATTCTACTTGAGTTTAAGGTAAGTAAATCCACCTAAGTGTGATTTGCATGATTGAATGATGTGTATATGATTTAATTGATTGAATCTTTATGTTTGTCATATATTGATGGATTTATGAATGAGTTTATTGTTGTTTATGAAGAGAATTCCACCATGAAAATGGTGGATTGTGTTGATAAAAGTTGGTAGAAGTATGGATAGAATTGAAAGAATTTTGAGAGGAATATTTGAAGTGTATTTCCTTTGCAGGATGTGTGATGAATTAAAGGAGTTGAACTCCAATTTTAGATGGTTAAGAAAGAAGTAGAATTATAGTAAGAGTAGAGTTTATGTATGCACACATATTGTTTGATGAAATGCCTAAAAGAAGCATGAGTAGAAGTAGAGAACCTTACTTTATGCAACATAGCATATTTGCATTTCATGAATGCATATAAAAAAGATTCTAGGCATGAGCCATCCATATGCATATGTTTATTTGAATAATCACCTAAGAAAGAAATATGAGAAATGAGAAAGAAACACTCTAAGAATAGAGATAAAGAAAAGAACTAATTCTCTTAGAATAAGAAAGAAAGAGTTAGCACTAGAGAAGTGCTAAAGAAGAGAAAAGAGAATAGGTTGTGTGATGGGGAGCCCGTGAATGTAGAAATTAACCACATGTAACCGCCATGAGAGAGCGGTATCCGCCATGAGAGAGCGGAATGAGAATGAGAAAAAGAATTCGTATAGCCGTGAAAATACATGTGGGTGAGGGCTATACAAGAGAGAGAGTACACTCACATGACTAAGGGTTCCGAATCCATGCATCAACTAAGACCGATCGATGAAGAATAAAAAAGAATAAGAAAACATGAGAAAAGAATAGAAAGAAAAGAAAAGAGAGAAATGCATTGTTATGATTAGTGCATATGCATCCCATAAATGCATGTTATTATGAGATTCTCCATGGGTGATGAGAATAGAAAGAAAGAAAAGAATAGTGAGAGCTAGAAGTAGAATAAGAAAAGAATTGAAGAGTAATACACGGGGACTATGGAATAAAAGATTTACTTACTGAGCATCTTTGTGCTCACCCCGTTGTTTTCTATGTTTTTACAGGTCATGGGTGAGGACTTGGTCGGATGGACGTCGGCAAGCGGGGAGACTTGGCTGCACTATCCACTGTTTTGAGAGTGTTCTTGTACAAATGATATTGTACTTTGTAAAGAATGTATATATTAAGTAAAGAAAAATTTTTTGGGCCCAACTATTTTGATAAGTATACTTGTCTTTTCATTAATGTATTTTAATGATTTTGATAGTAGAAAGAAGTTGTTACATAGGATATTTCAAATTATTTTTTATTTTATTAATGGATAAGTTTTGAAAATTTTGAATTAATTCTTCTATAGGGTCTGATTTTGTAAGAACATTAATATTTGATATTGAGGGTGATAATTCATTAATTTTTTTAGTAATAGTTTGTGATTATTAAATTTAACAATTTCTTCTTTTGGTATATCAAAAGGTTCAAAAAATGGTTTAACATATTTTTGTGAATAAAAAGTTGTTGAATTTGAAGTTGAATTTTCTACTTCTACTATCTCCTTCCCAAGGATTTTTGAAAATTTTGTTGTTAAATGAAAGGTGTTATCTTCTATCCTATTCATTTGTTGACTAATAGTACGAAGAATTTGATTAGAATAATTATTTTGATGTTGAATATTTTTAATATCTCTTAAAGTTGGTTGTTTTTTACCATCACCAATTTTATTAATTCTTTTAAAGGGTGATGCTATTATTTCAACTTGTTGATGTTCTATTTTTATTTCTTCTAGAGGTGGATGTACAAATGTAATAATTTTATTAGTTGATGTTTGCCAATTTTTTGTTATATTAGTTGTTACAAAAATAGTTTTCTTTTCTCTTAATTTTTTATAATATTTTCTATTTTCTAACCAATTAAAGAAATAAATATTTTGTTTTAATTTTTCTTGTATATTATACCATTCAAATCTAAGGGTATTTTGTTCTTTTGGTTTAAATAATTTAAAGAAAATTTGTCTTTTTTCTTTATCATAGTTTTGTGAGAATTCTTGTTTTAATAATTCTTCGTTAATTTCAAAGGGTTTAGTAATTGTGTTAATTTGATTATAATTAATTTCCTAATACTTCTGATTGTGTTGGTGAAATAGGTGGAGTTGATGTGTTTTCATATACAGGTTTTGGTACAGGAGGGGAGCAATTTACACCTACTAATTTACTTGTAGAACTCATTGATGAGGGCCTAGGTGTAGTGATTTCTTGTGATGATTTTTATTAGTAATTATAGGTTGATTTTGTTCTAAGGGATTTTCTCTAAATTTTAATCTTATTGTACCATCTGGTTCTTGTATTATTTGTTGAATTTTATATTCATTTTGATCATGTAGAGGTTTTAGAGGGCATAATTTTTCTAATTTCTAATCTATTTGTTTAATAATTTCATCCCAAGCTAGTCTTTTTGGTGTAAAAGTTTTATGTTTTGTTCTATTAGCTTCCATAATAATTGTGTGTCCTGGTGGGGACATCCTAATGGCTCTTAGACTAATAATGGTATTCCTAACTTTATAATAAATCCTATATATTAATGCTACTGGTTGGGCTTTATCTTGATAAGTGAGATTATAAGCTTTTAAATTAATGGTTAATGCAGACATTATTGTTGGATCATATAATCCTATTGTAAAGTTTGGATAACAATCAAAATATACTGGACTACTTTCTAAGTTAGAGTTTAATACTACTAATAAAGAGTTATTAAAATTTAAATTTCTTGCATCTCTTAACATAACTAATATTGGAATGTTTTGTCATAATCTAAATAATGGTTTTACTGCTACTTGAACTAATCCTATGTGTAAAAATTTATAATTGTTTTGTCTGTGCTTATGTATTGCTTCTTCAAAAAAAAGTTGGATTTCTTCAACCTTTTCTTCGGTTATCATTATTGTATCTTTTGTTGTTTTAATAAAAGTAATTTGACATAAGTTCAAAACTACTTATTTGATATATTGTGTCTATAAGTTATTTGTCAACTTATGATTCTAGTGGTATATCACTAGTCATGTTTATCTATTATCGGGTGAGCACTTCAAAGTCTGTGTGGTCACAATGCAACTGACAGATATTTTTCATAAATGCACAAATCGCACCTGATTTGATTTGGGAGGAATATATTCCTTTTTGATATTTTGTTGTGGAACTTTTCTACTTGTCCTCTACTTATTCATTGTGTAAGAAAGGTCATTTTGCTTTTTGTGCGGTCCCAAAGTTTCTTTTGTAAAAAGCATAACACAAAAGTGAAACTTTAACTTTTTTGTCCCCTAACCCTTGACACCTTGAACTCTATATATTCATACTTTTCTAGCGTCTTCTTAAAGAAACCAATTTGCCTCTGATTCATCACTGAATATCCTCTGAGGTTTTTGTATTGGTCTAAGGTTTCTCATATGCTTTGGTAGGCTTAAAATTACCCTCTCTTCATTGTCTTTGTTGTGACGATTCATGAACATGGTTCCATGTTGATGCTTGGACGTGTGCAAGCTACTGTTCTGAAGTTGATTCTTCACTATTGAAACTTGAGAGGAGCCTGGCGCACTCGTTCGCTTCATTACGAAGTTGATTCTTCACTATTGAAACTTGAGAGGAGCTCAAGTGCGACCTGGTGGTCTCGTGTGTGAAGCTTGTTATGGTGGCTTGAAGTTCAACCGAAGAAGAGAAGATTGATGTGTTGAAAACAAGGGGTGTTTTGCAACTATGCTTTTCTTACTTTGTATTTGAACTCATAAGTTTACATAGTGGATTGCTTCTTCTAAACCTGGTCCCATGGATGTAGGCATGTTGTCGAACCATGTAAAAATGAGTGTGTTATTTTCTTGCTTTGATGGATGTTTCATTATGCCTTGAACAACTCTTATGCACAATATGAACAAGCAACTCTTATGGAATTAAATAAGTATATTAAAAATCCAACACCATTGCAATTAGTTGAAGCCTTGCCCCTTTCTTCAAAATCCGTTAACAAAATTATTCTTGAAACCGAAATTTGTGCTAAAAAAGTCCTCACGAAATATGAGCAAGAAAAACCACAAGAGTCATTCAGTACTTGGATTTCCAATTTTTTTAACAACAAATTTTCAGCAACAACATTTAGCGACAATAGTTATCTCAATCAATTAGTCATAGCTGAAGAAGCTACTGATTTAAAAGAAGCTAAAAATGATGAAAATGATATATTAAATTCTCAAGATGATTCTCAAGTTCCAGAATTTTCTCAAAATTCTCAAGACAATGATTCCTCAAACAACTTTCTTTCAGATGATTTTGAAGATTCCCAAAGCGAAGATTATTAAACAAATGACTCAGCATCAGCTTTATCACATGTTCAACATTTGGTTACTTTTGGTGAATATCAAGACTTTTCTAGATTCCCCTTATCAACAAAATTATTTTGTCGACCAGTATCAAGACAGAGTTCAATAATTCAAGACACGTTTTCAGGACAACTCATCAACTTATTAACTACTTTATGTTTTATTCTTTTTTGTAACAATAACGTTGGATTCAAATGCATTTGAATTCCGTTCCTTTGTAGTATAAATAGGTATTAGTTTGTGTGTTGTAAGCAGAATGGAAGTGAGAGAGTTTTGAGAGCAAAAATTGTATTGTCCTTTCAAAACTCTGTGTACAAAAGTTTCTAGCAATAAACGTGTTTCTTCATCAAACTTTCATTGTAAGTTCAAGCATTTGATATCTTTATTAATTTCTACTTGCACATTTATCATTTAAATTCATGTTTTTATCATTTAATCAATTTAAATGATCTTGCATTATATGGTATTAGAGCCACAAACCTGTCTTGCAATACAGGCATTGTACCTAGGGGAACTCTCACTCATGACCTAATGCCGAAGTGAGGCTCTTCGCCCTTGGGTGTTGAGTCACCTATTAAGTGGTGATTTGGTGGTTCTGGTAGGTATCTTAACTGGGCATAGCCATGAAGGTGGGTGGGTGCATGTGTGTATGGGATAAGAGGAAGGATAGTATCTTGTATTTTTTTATTTTCTAGTATATAAGATATTTCATGCAGACTATCAACCTTAGATGTAGAAGAAGATCTAGACAAACTAGTATTTACTAGAGCTGTAAACATAGATAAAGCTGATGAGGATTCCATATGTGTGAGTTCAACCTTTCAGATGTGTAATACAACCTCAAATAGCAAGAATACCTCAAGACTCGTAACAAATTAAGAACATTAAACATAACCAAGACTTAAAGGAGCCAATAACCAAGAAGAGGTAATCCTCCACACACACAGTAATTGGAACCAGTAAGTGCAGATGGCTTTGATACCAAAAAAGGCAATAGACCTCCGTCGATAATGCCAAATGGTTATGGAGTTTATGCAAGTGGGAAAATATGATAGCCAACCTACATGGAGATAGCCGATCAACATGGTGATCAGTCGAATCTTTGGTCAAGGTCCTCCTCTTATCTCACACACACATGCACCCACATACCTTCTAACATCATCTAAGAATGGTTAGTGGAAATAGCAGCACATTATAAACATAAAGGATAATATGGTAGTTTTACAAACTATGTGGGGTTTTTTTTCCTATTTTCACGACTATCAGAATGTTACAACATCCTTGAGGTTGAAGGAAAGTTTAAGTGTATAAGAGAGACATATAGAGAAATTTTGCAAGAGAAAATTTTTACAAACACAACTTTTCCTCCTCCCAAAACGAGAAGAATGGCTTCTTATTTATAGGTAAATACAAGGGTAAAAGGATGATAACCTTTCACCGATTACAAAGATATTACATAAACCACATGAAATATTATCAACGTGTGGGACAAAACAAAACATAATGCACACATGTCTAAGAGCTTGAAATTGTAGACTTTTTGGTTTTTTTTTTTCCTACTATTTTTTACTTTTGTAAATGACACGAGAACAATATTATGCTTGATATGGAAAACTGCCATATGGCCTAAATATATTTTACAGATAAAAATAAAGGACATAAATTTTAATTTTAAGACACGTAGTACTCTCAATTTTTGCAATAAATTTGTCTGCAATATGGCTTTAATTATCTGACAAATTTGTAGCATTCTACGAGTCTTCATCACGAAAATCGAGATAGCCTATTGCTTGAATCCAATCAATAGGGATTTGTCAGAAAGATGAATCTGGATGAGTATCCGGAGAAATGTTTGGAGACTGAGCTGGCTGCTTTTCGGAGGTACTTGGTGCATGCATGTACTACTAATGAAAATAATAATCATGAGTCTGTTGAAGCTCTTTTTCTTGAACAGTATCTAGCTGAGAATCTAGGTACCACCATTATGGATAGTCTTATATATCTGAAGTGGCATTAGTAATGGAATTTATGCATGTCTATCTGGCCTGGAGTAGCTTTTTAGTATAGGTTAGAGGAAAGAGTTCCCATGGAGCATCATCACGAAAAGATGGCCATAACTCATCTTGAATCATCTTAATTTTCTCAAACAGGATTTTCTGAATCGGTCTAATTTCAAGAGGATAATCAAACATATTATGGACTACACCATACAGATAAGACCTATGAAATGTGACTCGATGCTACGAGAAGCATAAGCCATCAGATCTGATAGAGTGAGGTCTATAAAAAAAATGATGGACCATGCTACTTTGGTTGAGATAGGTTCTCGATATCGAGCAAGTTGATGGGTAAACACAAACTTCAATTTTTCCAAGATTTTGAATCATTTAAGAAAAGTCGAGTCTAATTCAAAGTTTGAGGATGACTGATACTAGGAAATCATTTTCAACATGTAATGGATAGGGAATTGGACCACAATGTGATAATGGTGTAACATATACCAAAAGAACCATAATAATTCTTCTGGAAATATGATATCTGGACTAGGAGGTAAACAAAAGATCATTGAAAATGGATAATCTGGATGAACACCTAACATATCATACATGGATTGTCCATACTTTTCAATACATTGGATTTGATAAGAAAACATGAGGGTGATGGCATTTTCATCAATGGTACGGGTTCAGACAATGTCATTTTACTACTAAATATTCCACCCATTTCTGTTATAGCATTCTTTAATACTGGTACTAAAGAGGAATGTTATAATTTTAATATGGTTTGGAGGGCTGAGGAACCTTAGCAAGTAAAGAGTACTTTCTTTGTTTATGCGTCTATGATATAATTGAAAATGAGTAGAAAAATAGTTTGATTAGAAAGTTATTATGTGAGTGTAGCCAAGAGCAAAAAGATGTCCATATCATCTCAATTGGAGGATGGAAAGAATTAGAAAGACATCTCTTACTCAACTTGTTTAGAATAATCACGAGCTCATAAATAGCGTTGAGAAAAGAACATAGGTTTGTGCATTAGACCTGTTTGATGAGTTCAAGATTGCCAAAACTGTAATTGAGGCTCTTGAATATTCAACATAGAAATAAATCTATGTGGGAAATAAAATTCTTCTTGTTTTAGGTGATATGTGAACATAAAATCGTAATAAATAGGAGATGTTAAGTCATTGTTTTAAGAATTGTCTTACAGGAAGTAAAATTTTGGCTATCACACATAAGGAGGTAAGGCGACAATTGCCCATATAATAGAATCAGCTGAAATTATTAGAAGTGAGGAATTGTTTGGAGACAAAGGTTGATCATCATTAGGCGATTTGCATTTTTTGATAGATCTAGTGAAGAACGCAGAAAATTAGAAGAAGTTAGCAAGAAAATTCTAGCTAAGTGCAAGGGTTTACCTCTAGCTATAAAAACTAGTGGGAGTCTCTTGTACTTTAAAAAGGATATGAGAACTAGAAGAACATGAGAAATGCATTTTTTTTATTTATCATCGGTGTCCGGGCCAACTTGTGCGCACCTCAACTAATCCTCTGAGCCTTGGAATTGTCAGCTGGATAAGAACCCCAATGGCCACCCTTATTAGTACCTAAGGGAGTCGGTCAAAAATGCATTTTTCCTCCTCTATTGCCAAGTTATAATGATTTGTCTGCTATAGTGAGACAATGTTTTTTATGTTGTGCTCTCTTCCCAAAGGATTACAATATAAATAAGGAGTTGTAGTCTCATGTGTAATACCATGGTCTCTATAAAAAGAATCAAAGTCATTTGACTCATATTCACCTCTTCTATCTGTTCTTAACCTTTTAATTTACTTATTGAGTTGATTTTCAACTTCATTTTTATAAGTTAAGAACATTTAAATTGCTTCATCTTTACTTCTCAATAAGTATACTCTAGTATATCTAGAAGTGATCATCAATAAAAGTTATATAAAACTTTTTTCCTCCTCTGGTCATGGTTTGTTTTAAATCTCCAAGATCACTATGAATTACTGAATTAAGCTGAGAAGCTCATTTTCTCGTTCTAGAACTGGTTTACAAGTCTTTTTAGTGGATTTAGATTCCACACACACATCACATTTATCAATAGTTGAAATATTGACATTTGATAATAAACCAAATTCTTTCATCTTTTTCAGATAACCATAATTCACATGGCCTAATCTACCATACCATAAATCTATTGAATCAATAACATAAGCAGAAGAAGATACATTTTCATTCATAATAATATTAAGTACATTGAGTTTAAATAACTCTCCGGAGCAATACCCCTTCCCAACAAAAGCCCCATTCTTGGACATTACAATTTTCTCACCCTCAAAGGAAACTTTCACTCCAACCTTTCTCAATACATAAACAGATACAAGATTATATCGAATGTTTGGAACATGTAAAACATTACTCAGTGAGATGGTTTTCCTAGAAGTAAGTTTGATAAGAATTTTCCCCTTTCCCAAAATAGGAGTAGAGCGGGAATCACCAAGGTAAACACATTCTTCTCCATCCCTCACTGGTATGTATTCATAGAAAGAATTTCTATCTCCACAAATATGCTTTGTGGCCCCATAATCAATTATTCGTTCTTTCTTTTCAACAACCATGTTCACTTGTGAGAGAACCACAGTAGCAATAACATCATGTCCCTTAGCCAGATTAACTTTATGAGGATTTTTGTTGTCTCCAGTTTTTCTGTATTTGCGTTGGCTAGCAAAATATCCAATTTTCCCACACACAAAACAGTGTCCTTTCTTTTTGAAAGCGTTGGGGTTTTTGTTGTTAAAAAACTAATTTCTTGTAATTGTTCTTAAAACTCTATGGTTTCTTGTTTTTAGGTTAAGGAAAAACCACTTGGTTTTCAACAACATTAGCCTTGGATGTCAATTCCTTGGCCTTATCGGCTTTATCTCTAAGCCTATTCGTCTCCTCAATCCTAATATGCACTATCACATCTTATAAGCTCATTTGCTTCCACTCATGTTTCATACTATTCTTATAATCTCTCCATGAATCTGGAAGTTTCTCAGTTAAACAACCAGCCACAAAAGTTTCAAGGAGAATTATTTCTTCATTTTTCAAGTCATTTATAAGCAAATGATAGTCATGGACTTGCATGGATACCTCTTTTTCTTCTACCATTTTAAAATCTAGGAAGTCTCCTATGGCATATTTTTGTGATCCAGCATCCTCAACAACATATTTCTTTTTCAGGGTTGTCCATATCTCATGTGTAGTCTTATAAGCGCAATAAACATCATAAAGCTCATTCGATAATGTACTGAGGATAGTATGGCGACATACCTTATTTCCTTTCTTCCATGTGTCAAATTTTTTTGTCAAAGTTGTCCACTCCAGGTTTTGGTTCTTCTGTTGAGAGATACTCTGCAAAACCGAGCACGTCCAAGGAGTTGAACAGTTTTTCTTGCAACCTCTTGAAATGAGCTCCGATAAAAGGCTCAATTTTGGAGATGTCAGGAAGAGATTTGGCGGTGAGAATGGCAACATCCATCTCGGCAAATTTCACTTAAAATTCTGATCTTAAGAATGTTGGATTTATTACAAATCCTATAAACAACAGTAAGACGACAAAAAAACAGTAGCAAGATAACAAGAAAAATAGGAGCAAGATAGTAGCAAAAATAGCAGAAGAACAATAGTAAAACAACAACAAAAACAGCAACATCAAGGCATGCAAAAGCACTGTCCTTAAGATCAGAATTCTGCCCCCTACTAGAAGAATCTTCGTGATGCAAAAAGGCTCAACAACGAATTGACCTCTAGGATACAATGACAAACCTCATTTTAGAGTGCACACTCTAACAACGGTTTAGAATAGCATAAGGAAGTGTAATAGTGGTGAAGGAGAGCTGGAAAGTTAATAAAAAAACAGAGGAAACAAGGATTCTGTCAAGTTAAATTGTATTTTTCAAATGAGAAACACACTCTTTTTTATACTTGAAAATTTGCCCGTTTTCCCTTAATTCATTCTTGCAGGAACCGAAGCAATTCAATTGCTTTTAATAGCTTAACAGTCCAAGAATTTAATTACTCTTTTAATAGCATAACAGTCCAAGAATTCAATTACTTTTAGAACGTAACAGTCCAAAAATCAATTAAAATTGGTATTTTGAAATATCATAACTGCCAACTATTATCACAATGCGCACCTCAACTAATCTTCTGGGCCCTAAAATTATCAATTAGATAAGAACCCCCAATGGTCATCCTTATTAGTGCCTTCCTGCTCTATTGCCAAGTTATAATGATTCGTCCGCTATAGTGAGACAATATTTTTTATGTTGTGCTCTCTTCCAAAAGGATTACAATATAAATAAAGATCAATTGATCAAAATGCAAAAAGACTGGATGATACAACCAACAAAAAACATATTTAATTTTATTACAGGTTACCAAAATTTGTGTTTTTGTTTAGATCTTTGTTTGTAAAAATAATATAAGTGATTAATGTCCATAATTTTATATTATTAAAACTGAATATAATTTATTTACAAATAAAAAATAAATAAATAAAAACGGAATTCGGGCTGGAGTGGGGAATGGTTTTAATTTCAGGGAATCCCCGGCCCGATCCCCGCTTCCGAGGACAGGGATTCAATTTCAATTCAAGAAGGGGGATGGCGATCCCCGGCTCGTTGCCATCCTTACTAATGAGAAAGCTTGTCATGCAAAGTTGAAGCTGGGATAGGCTTCAATTGCCCTACTGAATGAGTGCTGAATATTTGCATAGCAATCAACGATTTTCCTCTGCCTCTGGAAAATTATGAAGTTTGGAGTCAACACAGATCTATAAAGGTGGCTGCAAAAATCAAGTGAGTAGGATCATCAAAGGATTCACAATCTGATATAGACAAGTTCAACAAAATGGTAGCAGAAGGCTGATGGACAACGCTTTATGGTTGTTTCAAATTAGATACTGATTCTCTTGTTATTCTGAAGAAAAAAAGCTACTAAAAATTATGTAAAATTTTGTGTTTGGAACCATTACTTCTCTTGTTCTTTCTGTTTAATTTTTTAGTGACCCTGCATTCTCAAAAAATCAGATTGAGACAAACAAGAATCTCTGGCCACTTTGTTTCTGAGATCTAATCAACTTTTGTTACTGTATACATACAAACATACACACATACATACGGTAAGTAAATATTCATTAAAACTAACCATCAACTACTATGTCTTTGTTAGAATATTGCCTATGTCGTTGAATGATCAAAATTGAACTTTTCAGGTCAAAATCTGAAGATGCCAATAGATCTCCAAGCGTCCCAAGTTCCGGGCACTCCTCCCAGTCACTCATCCCTGTTGTCATCGGTGAGCGCCCTCTCCCGCCACCCTTCCCAACTATATATAATGAATACTCCATTGTCTCCCCAATGTCCCTTAGAGTCTGCACTGTTTCTGCTCCATTGCTAACACACTTCTCTATGTATCCAACTTCACCTGTTGTCACATACCTGAAAAAAAAAAAAAAAAAAAAATTGCAGTGTCAATAACTAGAAATGAGAAGTATGTTTTCGAGGGATTAATATGTTATCGACACAATAATATATTATTCGACTAATAATAGTACTTAGCTTGGCACGTACTGGGACAACTTTTTAACGCTATGACCTTATATGCAGAAGTATATGGTTAAAATGTGTTTGAGGATAATTACCTGAGTCGAAAGTCCTCAATGAAGGTGTCGTCTTTAGCAACTTCAGTCTCATTTCTTGCTAAGGACATCATGAGCATTTCATCTCTTGAGGATGCATCAGCAAGCTGTACTCTTTGTGATTCTGAAGGCAGAAATCTGATGACAGTTAAATTGATATGAGCGTTTCTAGCAATCCTTTTGCTACACGACAAGGCCTCACGATCATCAGAGCCACCAAAAAACAACATTGCTACATGTTGCACCCTTTCAGAGCCAATTGGTTGCTGAAATCCAGTTTGGCTTCGATCCACAAGCAATCCGACTGAGCATGGAGCATGGCGAAGAATCTTCTGATTAGTAGTCCTGTACCCTTCCTTGCTATTCTCGAGGATCTTATCAATGCGCTGATGCTTATGAAATGGCAGGAAAATTATCGACACACGCAAGTCCTCAGCTCCGGTGCATACATCTTCATACATGTTTGCAAAAGAATTAACAACTTTTATTTGATGGACTTTCCTATTGGTCTGCAAGGTAAAGGCATCAACAGCATCATTGATCTCGAGCACATCGTTGCCACCATATTCTTCCTCATCACTGAACTGCCCGCCATCTTCAAGCTGGTTGTACATCAACTGAGTTTTGCGGCGTTTCTTGGGGAGCTCCACCAGGTGCATCAAGTAAGGGTTAACGGATTTCCCCATGGCTGCAGTAAGTACAAGGTGTCCAGAAGCATGGCGTGGCTCGTATGCACAAGCAAGCAATCTGAGTTCACTTTCTGCTTCAAGTGATTCCACCGCAGTATTGGTGTGAGCAAAATATCTTTCCCTTCTTTTCAATATATAAGCCACTGCTGGCCCTGAGATCAGTGTATTAACCACCACTACCAGGAAAAGCAAACGGTGAATTTTACCACTCCACCAAGTCTGCAACAATACATTGATAATTAGTATAGACATTCATTTTCACTGATATTTCCAACATCGGGACGTTTGCATTAGAGAACTAGCCGCATTTTCCTTATGCTCAAAGTTATCTGTGTTTTCTTAATGATTTAGTCGAGATTCAGAACAAGTGTTATGAAGAAAATATTATATCAAGTTCCAGAAATTTAGGATATCTTCTAATGTCAATAGTCATTAACTGAATTCCAATAAATTTGTGCAACAATAAGCATTAGGCCAAGAAAAACTTACCAAAGAATCGATTTCTCCATCGATGAGTAGAAGTTCGAAATTGCCTTTCAAATTGAGAATCAAACCCAGAACTAGTCCTTTCAACATTGGAATCTTGAGGTGATAGCAGGCAGCCATTGTGCCAATAATCTTGGTCCCAAAGCTGAACAAAATCAAGAAAATAACAGCAGAGATGTTGTTAACAGTATTTAGATCGCGTGTATCGAAATTGAACCCCATGTAGCCGAAGTAAATTGGAAGCAAGAAGTTATGAACAGAGTAAGTGAGTTTTTTAAACAAAGTCCTGGTTGTTTTGCCTTGCCTTGGAAACATCATCCCCATGAGAAATCCTGTCATTGTACTGTTATAACCAAATGATTCTGCACCTATAGAAACTCCCACGAGAAGCGCCAAAATCGCTACAACCTGAGCATTCGATACATATTTTGAGTTCCTATTCCATTTCGCAAACCACATTGCCAATTGCTTGTTGAGATAAATAAGTCCCACAGTTAAAAGAATGCAGTACAATGCATATCGAAACATAACCCAGGAAGAAACCGCGAGATAAGTCGAATAAACCAATACACATGACATTTCACTGATCACAGAAGAAGCCATCGCCAATCTTCCAATATCTGAAGTGTCGAATTTTAACTCGTCGATCAAACGAATCGCCACAGGAGAGGCCGTGTTTGCCAGAAGTATCATAACAACAAGAACGAATGAGGTCCTGTTGGTAGTAACCCCTACTCCATCTATAAGGAACCAAGATATAGAACCTCCAAAAATTATGCTCATAACAAAAGCACCAAGGGAAATGGTGCTCGCCACACGCAAATTCAGTCTCATATAAGGAATATCCAAGCCAAGACCAATCAAGAACATAAAAAGTATGCGACTTACAAAGGCAAAAAATCGATAGTACAATGCAGAAGCATCCTGCAGAAAGAATTGTCGAATTTTGTTGATTCGCGACAATAATGTGGGACTCAGAACTAGTCCTGCCTGATGCAACAAAACACACAAAAACAACATCACATATATGTCAGGACACACTCATTACCAACATGTTTTTCAAAAAGGTTTTTATATTCGAATCCGAAACTAATATAAAAACAAAATGCTTACAAGGATTTGCGAGACGGGTCCTGGCTGGCCTAAAGGCTTGAAGAAGAGGTGAAAAAGATGAGCAATAACAAGCATACATGAGATCTGAATAATAGATGTTATAAGAGGATTAAAAGGGTCTTCAGGGCACTCAATTGTCTTGGCAGCTGCCATTATTATTTAATAATGCAGGCCAAAGAAGGATTTAATGTTAAGTGGGTGACAAGATGAGTGAAAATGGTGAGTTTTGGTTTTGGGAAGATTGAAATGATTATGATTTGCAGGCAGTTTCAAGAGAGAAAAAAGAAAGGTGAGAAGCTGCCATTAGGCCTTAATTTTTTTTAATTTTTTTCTTGTAATTCTTCTTAATTAATTTTCCTTGAAAATCTCTCAGTTTTCCTCTCTGGCTGTATTTCTGTGGTTGTGATGGAAGATTTGTTGTTAGTAAGGATGGTAATCTTTTCATTAATCTTCAGTTTGTTTTCCTTATGGAGAAGCTTGAATTCCGGGGGATAGTTTTACCGATTTATGTACAAGTGCAACTCTGCATTTCAACTTACAAAACATTACAATTTACTACCAATTTATTATAACTTCATTATCCAATAAATAAAAATACATTAGTGTCACATTCGAACTTGGTCTTAAACCCTTGATATAATAAAATCGATCATATGTTGGATTCAATCTAATTCAGTAATGGATTGTATTTAATTAATAAAATTATAAATCATCCAACATTTTTTTTTTTTTTATAACAAAAAATGTTCAGACCAATTTGCACGTACTTTAATTAATCCCCAAAAACCCTAAAGTGACCGACCAAGTAGATCATCCAACATTTGATCCAAATAATATCGAGAAAAAAAAGTTGTTGCAGTATATAGATGAATTTTAAACTAGGCATGGCAATGTTCCCCGGGATTTCGGGGACCCGTCCCGCCCTGCCTCATATGGGGCGGGGAAGCCCGGTTTTTTTGGGGATAGGGGGGATGGGGGTGTTTTAATCCCCGTCCTCGGGGATGGGGCGGGGGTGGGTGATGCCTTTCCCCCGACCCGCCCCGTATATAATATATAAAATTAAAAAAATGTATATATATATTTACTTTTCACTAATATCCCTATATTTCACCTAATTACACAATTATCCTACCTATATAAACCCATATTTTCCTAATTTCCCTCACCCTAAACAATTGAACAAGAACAAACCCTGACCCATATTTATGTATAATTAATTATGTTTAAATGATTAATTTAAGTGTTTGTCATATGGACGAGAATTAACTATTGTGTTTAGTAATGCTCAAATTAATTTATGTTTATATAAAATTAACGGGACGGGGACGAGCCTCCAACATTCTCCTTTGGGGCAGGGAAGGGAAATTCCTGTCATCCCCGTAACGGGGATGGGGCGGGGAATGATTTTGAGGATGGGGATGGGTACGGTGAATGAGATCCCCGCCCCGCCCCGCCCCATTGCCATGCCTATTTTAAACATTAGAATCCCATTTTTCTGTTGGGGTTAGTGTAAACCCTTCACATCACAGAAATTTAACGACTAAACAGTAAACACAAGTAGCTGGTCCATGAATTCAAAATCAATACAATAAATCTGTAAACTAAATAAACCCAAAAGGGAGCATTTTAACCACTTTTAACAAGTTTCTGTGTATTGACACCGAAACAATGATTTGCAAGACGCTTCGGACAATTTACAACGAGGGATTCGTTCGTAGAATACATTATGACTACTGGGTTTTAATTCATGGACTAAAAGAAAACCAAAAAAAAAAAAAATGTTGGCAGTGAAAGAGAACATTTGCTACAAGCTAACCAAAACTCAAATATGATGCCACCATGCTCGCCAAAGGAACAGATATGTTGTCATCTAATACATCTGTTATCGGTAAGGACTCAATGACGGTTGCAACCAATGAGACTAAAGCTACTCTTTGCATCGTCGATTCCCAATCCAGTTGGAAATATCCCAAAACTGAGTAGTAGTACAGCATCCTATATTGTAAGTACAATTTTATGTCAGTGTCGAAAATCAACTAGAGTGAGCAAAAAATAAATCATTAAGTTTGGAACGCACCCAACAGAAGCAAAGAACCCGAAAACAAACATGGATATACTACCAGCCCAACTCTTCTTTTTATTATAGAAGATCTTTGCGGATCCAAATTTTCTTCCCATGATGTCGGCAACACCTATAAATCATCACACCAAAAATAAATAACCGAGAGGCGAGAGAAGAGAGCCATCTTGGGAGTAAGTAAAGAAGTACCATCCCCGGCACACATCATTGACACTGAGATCACCCCGACTGGAGAGTCGCGCCAAAAGAGTACAGCACAGAGAATTAACATCAGAACGTAATATAAAGGCCCCTTAAGCAACTCCCTGTTAGAGAACATTCAAGCTAGATCAAAAACAGCATCAATCGCATATTTCAAAGAGAAAAGATCTAAACAGTTTGATGATATAAGTGATAAGAAAATTACTCTGGGTTCCCTTCTCGGGTAACAGATTTTATGAGTCCTTCATTCCTAACCAATGAGAGGCCATGAACGAGAAGTCTGAAGCAATTTACAAGAGGTACCAAAGAGGCAAAATAGCGAGCCCCCGTTGACGTGCTATGCTAGTATTAAAAAAATAAACTGAAGTAGTTAGGATACATACACAAATCGACCTTGATAGGTCATCGAAAGATACCTGAAAATTGGCAACGAAACCATGAATAGCAACCCTGACAGTATATGAACCAATTTTCGGCTCAAACTCTGTTCCAATCATTAAACAAAAAAAAATCTCTTAGATGCTCAAGAATTGAAGTGATTGCGGGCTGAAAAAAAAAAAAAAAATCCAATTCCCAGAAAAAAGCACTTGCAACACAAACATTTCATACTATTTTTATCAACATAGCTTCAAGAAAACAAAAACAAAAAGCATTCAGAAAACAGAACTACTAAAAGTTCACTACTTCAGCCATCCTAATCCATTATTTTTTACCAACATGCATACATATGCACGTCCAAACACATAATAGAACATTACTGGAAAAGATCAAGATTTCCAAACGTTAAATTTGGATTCATAACATGCTAGATCAATTTGATGACATCCAACATCTAACGAAAAAATGAAATATTGTCTTACTCATTTGGATGACTTTTAATAAACATAGAATGTCAATAACATGAATATCTAGCATGTAACAAGTATTGTTTGTATAAAAGATTATCAATTTAGTCGCTATAAATTCAGTAATTCACCCCAGTTTTTGAACAAAAGATTCGCCCCACGAATTTAACCCCCCTAGTCTAGTCCCCACAAAAAAAATCCTGGCACCGGGTAACAAACATGATCTGTACATTACAGGTACGCATTCATCAATGTGGTCCTTCTACATTATTGGGCGGTTACTTTAGTTCCCTTTCCATAGATATAGATTGTATAGGAAGCCTATATAGTATTGATCTAATAACATTACTGGGAGTCTCAGTCCGGGTATTGTAGCATCTAGCTTCCTACTCACCAAGTAACCTTACCACACCAGTTGAAGTAAGAGCTACATGTTCAACAATTGACCATAGCCCCATTGACTATCCATCCATCCACGGTTTAAACTGGCCCGGTAACATTGCCAGCCAGTGCCCATTATAGTAAATATTTATAGATCCTAAATTCCTAATCCATTATCAATCAGTAATATGGCAACTATTGAAATATCCATCCAAAAACTCCAACAAACACTGTAAGCGCAAAAAAGAAAAATTGGTCTTTTACAGACGGGCCACTTCCAACCGTTGGATTGAAATCAGTTTCGATTGGATTATTCCCTGCCGCTAACATCTCTACAGTGGACGGTAACATAATAACTCACCAAAATTATACAGAGGGCAGGCAGAACTAGAGTGCTGGGCCAGTAACATTGCCAGCCCAGCTTAGCCCTTGGATTAAGAAAAAATAAAACCGCCTCAAAAACCACGCTCTCTCACGGAGCACACTCTAGTGCAACAACTCTAAAAGCTCATCCTTCAATGCAAAACCAGTATGGTTACCGACCCAGCACCAAAAAATTTAAAAACAAAAGACAACAAGATAATGGTAAAAGAGAGAGACACCTGTTGGACGACGTTTCGCTGAGTGAGAGTATCGAAACCGAGAACAAGACCGTAAGCACCGGCGAGTACAATCGTAGTGGCTCCAGCGTCATGCAACAAGTCGCCGATACCGGCGGCGGCTCCACACGTGGGGCGGGCCCAGTAGGAGCGGTGAGGATAGAGGAGGAGGAAATCACTGCGTGGGAAAGTTAAGGCAGTGGGTGAAAGAGAGAGAGACGGACGGTTGGTGGCAGGCGCGTGTAGGTGGTGGCGCCGGTCGTGGTGGTGGCGGAGAATAATTGGATTAGGGAGGGAGGGAAGGTGAGTTAACGATGAGAGACTCATGTTAAGAGAGAGATGATGATTATGCATGAAGTGAAAGCTCAGTTGAGTTCAAGGTGTAAGGTCTCAAGTGTTTTGTTCTAGTTTAATTGGTGGAGCCGTGTCGTTTTAATTTGTGGAGTCATGAAAGGTTTTATTTTATTTTTTTATCAAATGATTTCTTTGAAATTTACATATACCTTAATTACAATTTTTTTATAAATATTATTAAATGCTACTAAACAAACGTTATAAATTATAGAAAATATTAGGGGTATTTTTATTTAGAATTTTAATTAATTAAACTTATAAAAATAAGTTTGATAGAAATGAATTAAAATATTTTTAAAAACAGATTTTGCATACAATTTTAAAACTACTATGAAATTTGAAAATGATTTAATCAGTTTTTTTTTTTTGTAATTATTTATTCAGAACAATTTTTAAATATTCTATTAAAAATATTAAGATATAACTTAAGATTTTGATTATATTCGAATTCTGAAAATTTATTTCGACAATTTACAAATCACAAAACTAAGTTTATTATTTAGTGGAATGAAGGCAGGCTCTTAAAATTGAAAAAAGAATCCTCATTTTTACGGAATTTGGGTACTGGTGGAGGGAGCATTTAACTTTACTTGGATTAGGATAAGATTAAAATAAATATTTTTTTTTTTTCTTTTTTACTTTATGTAGTAAAAAGTTTTGAAAGAAATGGAATCTTCAGTTAGTGAATATGTCGGCCAAGTTGACGGAGCTGAGTGTGAGGGTTCAATTCATCACTACTCTGTAGCCATGATTGTAATTGTACGACAGCGGGTGACTCAGATATGATGCCAATTCAAGCTCCATGAATATAACACTTCAACTGGATATGTTCCCATTTCCAGCTTAGTGAAACTAACACTTACCAACTTCATAACCTTTTCCTTATTTATGTGTCTTTGACTGCCGTGTCTCTCTTCCGACACTGTTTCTTTTGAATCAAATAAAATATATATTTTATTAACGTCACTAGCACTCCTCAATAGCTTAAGGGAAAGACAGAAAATGAATGCATTCTTCTAGGGGCTCACCATCTCTAACAGCAAGATGAATAAACTTAATTTCATGATACATTTTTTTCCGATTGGGTTAACACAAAATTGAGGGGTAAAAGGAATACAAAAACAGTATCTCCAAAAATGGCAACTAAACAATTACTCATGTCGTTTTCTTACGTGCGAATCGTTGCAATGATGACGGTAATTCAACGTCCTCCCTTGTCTTCTGCTTCTTTTTGGACAAGGCTTGTTCTTTCATTTGTTGCTCCAAGAATGGCCTCTTGGCTTTCACAACAAGTTCCTGCTTCTTCTTGGCTTTTTTACTTGGCTTATTTCTCCCCTTTGTTTTCTTCTTCATAGTAATACTCTTAACATCTTCGACAGCAGCTTCCATTTCAGCCTCTCTCTCCTCCTTTGTTGGCTTCTCTTTCTTCCTCGCTTGCCTCACTGTACCAATCTTAGATGGGTCCAGCATGATTGTTTCGGGTGGAAGCTTGTCAAGAAGAGTGCGAACTTCCTTCTCTCTCCTTTGTTTAGATGTTTCGAATGGGTTTGCCACCCAGGAATCAAAGTTGGGTTCACCTGATCCTGGAATAAGAATACTAGACCAACCTGTGGAATGCCCTATCCCTAGTACGTCTTCATATGGTCTAAACAAAACTTCTCCTATTTGGTAACCTTTTGCCATGGAATGACCCATATATCTGCTATAATTCTGAGATCCAGACAAATCTCCAAAAATCTGTACAAATGATCCAGTTCCACTAGCAAGCAAACCTTTCTGGCTGAAATCCAAAGTCTTTGCGTGGCCTGGTAAGGTTTGAAGGACCTCAAATTTCCTCAGGTCCCAAATCTTAATTTTCCGTTCTTTGCCAGATGTGGCCATGAGATGGCCGTTAGGATGGAATGCCAATGCTGATATAGGTCCTTGATGAGATAGCATCTTGATAAGGGGAGCAGAGGTAGTGGGCTTCCACATGGATACTGTACCACTGGAATGGCCCAAAGCAATAACTCCATTGAAGGGATTCACCTGCATCACATCAGAACGGCCTAAACCCGTCCGAAAATTACCTACCATCTCACCCATTGTAACATCCTGATAATGGAGATGCCCAGATTTGTTTATAGATGCCAAGAGGAAGTGGTTTCTTAAAAACTGAAGTTTCAGCACTGCACCATGTTCCTACAAGATTTAAAAGGCAAATTTAATTCCACATTAATGTATCTTTCACAAATAAAGTAACAATACAATGGCCACAGACTCCAGCCTGTATCAGAATATGGCTGGAGCGAAGTGAGTTGCACAAGTATCGAGAACCGCATGCATTATAATTCTGAAGCTTTTAGTGTTGGAGAAGTTCTGTGATTGATTTCCCTTATTTGGAAATACCAGACAAGATAGAAATGAGCAAGAATTTAACTTGAAATGTGCTTCATGTATGTTTTGTGTTTGGAACCATGTGACAGATCTTTTAACTAAAACCCAATCTTGATTAAGGAACGCATGCTAGAGTTCAAATACATATGTTGAAGCCTTGCTTACACATCCACTCCAAAGTTCAAATACCTGTGCATATTAATCAATACGGTAGAACAAGCGGAAAGACACACATGAAATATATATATATAATATACATAAAACCCAACCTGTGATCTTTAAACTCATGCACTGTCCATATTTTACCATGAACACTAGTTAAAATGCATAGACAGATTCCACCAAGGTAAAATTTTATATTCTCCTTTTTCTGGAAGTTGGAACAAGAAGTAACCCTTCTTTGGTTTTCTGGGCAAACTGAAGCAACATGAAACCTAAATATTTCTTAATCGTCATAATACAAAATTGGAAGAAAGCTTAGGTACTCAAATTTCAAAGAGCCATTTCACAGGCCATAAAATCAAATCAATCAAGTACAGTAACTGACCTTTAAACAGTGAAGTTCAGTGCCATC
This sequence comes from Pistacia integerrima, assembly GCA_026225825.1. Taxonomy (NCBI): domain Eukaryota; kingdom Viridiplantae; phylum Streptophyta; class Magnoliopsida; order Sapindales; family Anacardiaceae; genus Pistacia; species Pistacia integerrima. The sequence goes on from CM047738.1 coordinate 30,551,822, forward strand.
TCGATTATAAATATAGGGATACCTGCCATAATTTAAAACTCTTAGCTGTGTCATTCAAACAAAGCTACATGATGGCCTGCTAATATTATTTTCTTTACTGATACTGATGTGTGAATATGCACTACAGAACCTTGGAAATGCAAGTCCACAATGTTGAAACTAAGGCATAAAATAATTAGATGATTCATAACAGACTGAAATTCTAAACAACAAGAGAGAAGCAAAAGCCACACTTTTTTTGAGCTGCAGCAAAGAACAACTCGTTGTGCAAGAAGACCACATCACGCACTGTTTCTCTAACCTGGAGGAATCAATAATCAATTATTAAATCAGTCCAATCTTGTGATCAAACTAGATAGACAAATAAACATAATCACTCCAGCAACAAATTTGAAATAATATTAAGATAGCTAACAAATAGAATAAGGATGCAAAGAAAGACCAAAATTGTTGTCACCCCTAGAACAACTTCTTATTTTAATTTTCGAAATAACATTCTTTTTTTATTTTCATGAGACAGTGAGTAGAACCTCAGTATTCAGTTTCTCAACAGAATATACCAGCTCATCCATACGTTAGCATCTCTGTCAGAACCATGTCAACCTTGATGGACTAGATCATACCTGAATTTCTTTAATTAGGTTCATATTCTTCATGTCTACAATTGCCAGGTGCCCCTTGCGTCCAGCAGCTGCCATATACCGACCACTCGCGGTAAAATCCATAGTATAGGGACCAAGCTCTGCATGACATGAGCAGGAATCCAATTATACTTATTTATACACTTCTCATTACAGCAAGACAAGGACAGTCTCTCCACATAAAGCATGAGTGAAACAAAATTTCAAAAAGTGCTAAATCATAGAAACGTAATTAAGCAAGACACACCAACCTGGCAACACTATATCATATTGATTCCTTGAGCTTAGGATATCTACTTCGCGAGCAATTGATTCCTGTTTGATTCTCCATGTCTTTTCTATTCCTTCAGCTTCCAAATAGCCTCCCTCACTGGGCAAAAGCCACTGAAGTACAGAACCAAAATCAAGAATTATTGAGACAACGAAAATGGATTACTATTTGGAGGATTAAAAAAAAGGTACAAACTTGTAAAATCTAGAATATTTCTTTAGAGGAAAGTGACATTTGATTTTTAACAGCATATATACATTGTTAACATAGAATCCTGGAAAAAAAATTGAGCTTATGTTTCAATGAAAGCAAGAAAATGATTACGATAGGCTAACAAATCAGATAAGAAAAAAAAAAATTACCTTTTCAACTTTGGCAGCAGCTTTGGCAGATTTTCCAAATAATTCTTCTCTAACAACAAGTTGACCCTTTAATTTTTTGTCTTGTAAAACCTGCAAAAATGGAGAGCTTATGATACAGAAATCCTAAACAAATTCACGTGTATAGAAATCTCAATTAGTAATGTCCTACCTCCAAATTAGCACCCTCTCCTCTAAGATATTTCTTCACCTTTGTATCTAGTTCATCAGAGATCTCCTGCAAATAATGCATTCAACAATGGAACTATAAGAAATCTAGCCAGTAAACAGAAAAGTCATTAATACTGCAACTAAAACACCAAAAGAGCAGATAAATGAAAGAGAAAGATGTGTTATCCAGTGTTTCTAGTGGCCAGCTCACATCAACCAAAAGAAGTTGATAAAGCCTTCGCCCCAGGGTAGCAGGCTCTCCAATTGCAAAAACAAGGATACGGAAGCAAAGAAGGAGAATATAAAAATGAAGCACTGTTGTCATTAACTCATTAATAGAAAACATACTACTCAAAATGTTAAAAATCTTGGAAATTCTTCAGCTCTACGTAAACCATATAAATTTTTTATATTAACCATTCACTCATTAATAGACAAATACCACTAGAATACATACAAGAATCAGAAACAAGCAAAAATAAAATCAATTCCAGAAACCTGTTCAATAGGAGGCAGAATATTTTCGCGAACACCATTCTCTTCTTTCGCACCCATCTCTCTAGTTATGAATTCCCGAATTAATCTGCAGAGTTTTAAGATAATTTCGAATTAATACAGCACAACTGCAATTAAAATTTCATAGTCCAAATAAACACAGAGATAACTGCAATCCAAATATCATCAACAATCACACTAGCAAAAACTCAGACATGAAGCACAATCAAACTCAAACAAAAAAAATTCAAAATTAGGAACAAAGTTAGAAAACCCAGTAAAGAATTTAACTCAAACGCGAACATAACTTACTAAATAAGTTGCTCTACAAAGAAGTTTGGCGGCTGTGAGAAGTGTTTTATAAGACGAAAATAACGAGCAATGGGAGTGAAGGAAGTCTTAATTTGAACAAAATTCTCCCAAAGGCTTAATTTATTCACAGCTTTTGATGGAGTTGGGACTTGTTTTCCTAAACATCTCTTACACAGATCAGAGAAATCGCAGGGTTTAGGGTTTATTGTGGCAGGGTAAAGCCTGCAGACGGGGTTACAACTTACAAGAGTTCAGAAGAGGGAAGCTGTTACCTATTGGGCCCGTTTAAAATTTAATTGGGCCTCAGTTCGGGTACTGATCCATAAAATCACGGGGAAATTGAACCGGTTCAAATAAGAGTTGATTACATTATCAATTTATCACTCCCAGTGTTTGGTGCAAAACTTTTTCCCTTCAAATTTTGGAAAATTCGCTGACACCCCCACATAGAGATTTTGTCAATGCAAAAATATTTTGAATAAACAATTAGTGCTTTTAGTCAAAGATCGATATTTTTACATTCCGTTTGTCTAAAACTGTTTATAAATTAACAAAAATATTAACGGTTTAATCAAAATATATTTTTAATCTATTAAACCGTTATATTTAACCAACAAAAACGTCGCATGGGATTGACCATTTTTGTTTTTCCAATTTTAGGGGGAAGTATATGGTGTCACACACCTCATAGGTGACACTATAATAAACTCGTTTAAACAATAATAAATTGAATGGGACTTTAATTAGGCGCAATAATTTGTTCCTCTTTCCCATTGCCAAATTCATCCAACAACTTGATAAAATATTTATTTTATTCTTATAGGAAAAGGCATTCATATTCAATAGAATCAATACCTCAATTATGCCCAACAAGAAAAGGTTGGACTTTGTTGGATGCCTAGAAATCCCCGGGAATCAAAAGAGAATATCCTATAACTCCTCAAAGAGAAAGAGTTGACATCGATTTGTTCCTCCACCTAAGGGACCCACCTACACTCTTGTCCTAATTTTTCGTTTAAAAAAAAAAAAATTATAATATGACTTTAACATTAAAATTATATATTGTTTTATTGTTATTATCATATTGCCCTTGAAAAAAATATCTCAAAATCAATTATTTATTAATATCTTATCCAAACCAGCTTAATAAAAAAAAAAAACACGCTTTATATCTCCCGTACATCGTGCATTACAGATTTGTACATTTGAAAAAACAAAAACAGAAAAATTGTTTTCAACGAATCCAAAATTCGCCTGCACTTCTTCAACTATAAATTCTCCTACTTCTTCCTATTCTGTTCTCCGACTCCTTTGTACTTTCAGTTTTTACAAAACGACGCCAAACAAACAAAACTAAAACCCGAATTTCTAGTTTTCTACTTCGAATGGAGGGTGGGGGATCCGTGACATGCGGGTCGTGGATCAAGCGACCCGAGAACATGAACCTGGTTGTGGTGGGCAAGTCAAGGTGGCTTCATTCATCTCCAGCTTTGCTTGAAATCTTTTCGTTTGAACCCAACAAGAGCTCCATGTCGACCGCTCCTTTGGTAAAAATATGTTTTTTGAAATAAACCCCAATGATAAAACTTTAAAAAATTTAAATTTTTTTTTTTTTTTTTAATTGTTGTGGTTTCTTTTTTGTTTTAAAGGTGAGTTATGTGTTTGAAGAATGTGAAGGCGATCCTTTGTCTATTGCTGTGAACCCAAGTGGTGATGATTTGGTTTGCTCTACCACAAACGGCGGCTGCAAGTAAGTTTGAATTTTAATTTTTTTAGCATTGAGGTCACTTGTTTAAAAATTGTTTAAAACTTCTTTTTATATATATATATATATATATATATATATATATATGGTGGGGGCGTGGGGGGTTTGGTTTGGTTTATAGTTTAATATGCAGTTTATAATCTAGTTCTTATTTTGTAATTGTCAAAGAAAGCGTCGTTTTTTTTTTTTTTTAAATAAATAATAAGAAGTGATTTTTGCATTAAGCAAACTGGTGGGGGCATATAATTTGCGGGAATATGTGATCAAGTAAGCATTTTCAGACTGTTTTTGTGAGATTATGCGTGTTGTGGGTTAATAAGGTTAATGAAATGCGTTCATGTTATCTATTTTATTGATGTTGTTGTTGTTACTTGTTAGAGGTGTCTTTAACTTATAATTAAGTTTCGAACAAGGAAAAAATTGTTGTTTCGGAGTAAACTTTTTTGGGAGGGAAAGGCTATTGATTATGACTCTGATTCTTCCTATGACGAGGTACTACTTGTGGTATGTTAGGAAAATATTTTCTTGAGGTTTACTTCAACATAATTTGATGTGTTTTCTTGTCCATGAGTACTTGCTTTGAAGGCATTTTGTAAATTTGTATTTAAGTTGTAGGTTAGAGTTAAGAGAGACAACAGTGTCAGTGCTCAAACTAAACTCCTGTTACATGGATAGGTCTATCTATTGTGAGTTGTGTCTTTGAACCCTGTTAAGTATCAAATTATTTGGTGATTGTACTTCTGTACCTTTGTGTTTTGTCCACTAGTTGATTTTTCTTCCACATGTGTATGTCGACAAGGTTACTTGAGGCCGCGGTACATGTATTGCCACTTTATGTGGGATTCATGATTTTCTTATATGTTATTAATCCCATTATTTAATGATACTTTAACTATAATCATATCTAGGCATCAATACTGTTGATGCCATTTTTCACATATGTTGGGAATTTTACTTGCTATACTATTTTGTTTTGTTTCTCTGTTTCCCCCACTTCTCCCTCCCTGTCTCTCGCTCTCTGGAAATTGTAGGCTAGTCAGGCTAGTGAAATTATTAATCTGTCTACTTCTCCAAGGTGTGTAAATGGATACTGAAATTGTTCCTATAACATGCAGATTGTTCGAGGTATATGGTCGTGAAACGAATCTAAAGTTGTTGGCCAAAAAAATGCCTCCACTCGAAGATGTTGGTCCACAGAAATGCCTAGCCTTTAGTGTTGATGGGTCTAGACTTGCCACTGGTGGAGTGGTAAGTAACAATGTAGAATATTTTATTATAATCTGCCAGTTGAGTGGTGAGCAATAACATATTGTTTGATCTATTATTGTAATTATTCTTTATGTTAATGCATTTTGGAATGTTCACAATTCAAATGTTAAAATACGAAGCATGTATATTCTGACATCCTTTATTCAACAACAGGATGGGCATCTCAGAATCTTGCATTGGCCAAGTCTGCGCATTATTTTAGATGAACCAAGAGCGCATAAGTCGGTCTGGGATATGGATTTTAGGTAGGATTGGCACTTATTTGTTTGTGTATCATGTACATGACATAATTTGCAATGTCAATCTCTGTTACAAGTATGCAATTTTCAGTATTAATATTTTGATTATGTAATAAAATAAGTGCATTTGAAAAAAATTTGTAGGAGAGTTTGACATTTTTCATCTGTAGATGCTGAAATTCTTGGCCTTGTTTGTCTGCTGTTCTATAGCCTAGACTCAGAGTATTTAGCTTCAACATCTACTGATGGTTCGGCTAGAATATGGAAGACAGAAGATGGTGTGCCTTGGACCTTTTTAACTCGCAACTCGGTAGGTTTATTTGGTCAAGCAATCTGTGTTGACATATTGTTGAAGTTCGCTTTGCATTGACATCATATCTGGCATTGTTCTTGTTTTTTGGCAGGATGAGAAGATTGAACTGTGTAGATTCTCTAAGGATGGGACAAAACCATTTTTGTTTTGCACTGTTCAGAAAGGTATATTCGTCTCTTGTTGAAGTAAACGTTAGAAATAGTCATTCGTTGATTGTATATTGATCTGTATTCATATCTTATGTTACAGGTGAGAAAGCTGTTGTTGCAGTTTATGACATTAGTACGTGGAATAAAATTGGGTATAAGAGGCTGCTTAGAAAACCTGCATCCATAATGTCCATCAGTCGGGATGGGAAGTATCTTGCTATGTAAGCACTCAAATATACGCTTTTGAAAAATAAGTTGTAATCATCTGCACCTTATGTTCCTATCAACAACATATGAATTTTATTTACTGGACTATCTTATGAAATTTAAAATCTGTGATTATTTATTATTATTTTGAGTAATAAAGCCATGTTGATGGAGCTGTTATGTGAAGTTGCTGCAGAATGTTGTCTGTGTTCTGTTTTCATTTGTGAGATTACTGTTAATATATGTTTGAGTTTTCCCTATGGTAGGGCTAGCAAAGATGGTGACATCTGTGCTGTTAATGTAAAGAAAATGGAAATCTGCCACTGGAGTAAGAGGCTACACCTGGGTACTCGCATTACATCACTAGAGTTCTGTCCCAGCCAAAGGTAAGTCTCAAATGGTTATATATATGGTAGAGCTAAAATGCGAACTTGAAGTCCAAACCTCCTTTTTCTAACTACAAGTTTATGTAAACATCTAGTAAATCTCATATAAGCACAATTATAACTAGATTTGGCGAAGAATGTCAGAATTTTTAAGTCCACACTGGAGTACTAAAAAGGTTTTCTCAATAATTTGGGATTGGCAACTTATAATTTTTATTTTTCTTCTTTAATTTATGATGGAACTGTACTTCTACATAAACGTTTTCCGAGTTATTGTAACAGACTCTCCACTCTTGTGTCCTGGGATCACAGTTGAAGTTTTCTGTAATATGTGTTACAGAGAGAGTAGTTAACAGAAAGCTATTGATTGTGTGGCTGTCAATAGAACTGATTTGAAAGGACGTTTTGGACTTTCTAGAATATTTTATTGCGAGCTTTGCAGAGCCCAAAATTTGAGCCTCTTCGAAAGTCTCAAAACTTCTAAAGAATTAGAAAAGCACTTTTGAGGTATAGTCAAACAAATAAGAAAACAGATAAAAGAGTAATTTGTTTTAAAAAGTCTTTTCTGGTCACTGCACTTTAATTGTGTTACACCAATCATCCCTTCATATCCAAATTCATTTGTAAATTTCCACCCATTGTGGTGCTTAATTATTAACTCTTCCCTGGTGGGGTGCTTTTCTGCAGGGTGGTTTTAACTACTTCAAATGAATGGGGAGCTTTGATTACGAAGCTAAATGTTCCGGCAGATTGGAAAGGTTTCTCCTTGTGTTCTCAATCTCTCCTCTCTCTTAATATCTGGTTTCCATAACATGTTCATTTTGTTTTGTGCAGAGTGGCAGATTTACGTGCTGCTTCTAGGACTCTTTCTGGCATCAGCTGTTGCATTTTACATATTCTTCCGGAATTCTGGTTCATTCTGGAACTTCCCCCTCCCGAAAAATCAACCCAAAAGGCCAAAGATCGAAACCATTTTGGGAGATCCTCAGTCTTCCGATGATCAAAACATGTGGAGTGAATTTGGACCATTGGATATGTGACCACTTGATAGATTCAATCACCAGAACTCACGGTACAAATTAACTTTTCGAGTCTTACAAGACATTTTCGATTTAGGTTAGTCATATAATGCAATGTATCATGCAACTTTAAAAGTATTTTTTTTAGTGTAACGTACCTTAAAACAGGCAGTTGTTTTTCCTTTTTTTGTTTTTTTCTTTCCCACTTAAACAATTACCCATTGAAATAGAATAATAAGAAGGATTCGCTTTCTATAAAGAGCTTGGTTTGGTTTGGTTTGGTTTGGTTTGTGACTTAAACTGCTTTAACATTTTGTGTGTTTTGGTATAGCTTCTTTGGAGAATATCATAAACTACCTTTTAAGGTTTTGGTTTGTGACTTAAATTGCTTTAATGCACTTCTTTCGTATTTTTTATCAAATAGATTCTCAAATTTAAAAACTTTTAACAAATATTCCTTTATCTTTACTTTGTCGTTAGGTTTATAAAACACTTTTTTATAAGTCTAAAGTTTTATTTTACCCTAACAATTTTTGGTAAGATCAAAGTTACCATTTCACTCATTTATTACAATGGCAATATGTCGGAGTTTTCAAATGTTAAGGGTTTATTTGATAAAAAATCTCCTTTACATTTTCTAACGGTTAGGGGTGTTTTGACATATTTATTTTGAGTAATACTTACACTTATAATATTTTTAAATAAATTTTCTTTTACAAACTTATGTAACAGAAAATAATGAGATGAAAGTTTATTTTAAATTTAAAATCAACTAATTATCTTTTGTCCCATAAATTTATGAGAGAAAGTTTGTATAAAATGGTTGTGGGTGTAGTATTATTAATCTATTTTTAGTATTTGTATGCAATTAGAGCTTTGTTAGATTAGATAATTGTTTAAATGTAAAATTACTTTGATGTGTTTTACCTGGATTCACATCAACTTTTTAATTGTCAATTACCAACAAAAAAGAGGTTTAATATTGATAAATTGTAAGGTGAAATTTTTAAAACACATTTAAAATTTATTTATTTTTAAATCATGAAAAACAGTTTACCCATTTTTTGATAAATGATAATTTTATAAAGAATAATAAATAACACCTAAACAAGAAGAAGATCCCTAGCACTACGGCTCGCGCACAAAAGCAGAGAGAGGAAGAAGCACAAAATAAACAAAAAGGCTAAGATGTACGTTACCCACAGCAAAACCAAGAGGCAAGGGGCGCCTAAACAAAACAAAACTAGAAGGAACATGACACAAGAGACCAGCAAGTGCAACGAAACAAGAGCAGGAACCAACAGCAGCAGCCAGCTACAAATCACAGCCGAGCAGTAGCAAAAAAACCCAGCAGCACCAGCCAGCAGAAAAAACCCAACAGACAGCCAGCAAACAGCAGCCACAACACATCAAAATAAAAATCCAGCAGCACTAGAACAAATACTTAACACCACCAGTAGCCAACCCAACACCACACTCCACCCACCCCAATCCAACGACCTACCCCAGCCCTCCCAAGAGGAAAAAAAAAAACACACACACACACAACCAAAGCACATTACAACAAACAACCAACACTCCAGCCTTGGAGAATTAGCAAAAACAACAAGATTAGCAATTAAATGAAAAAAGTTTTCAACAAGATTAGCAGGGGTTTGTGATAAACCGGTGTTTTAATGTTAGATTAATACTAAAAATGATAAATAAACACAAAGTACAGTTAAATAAGTGATTTGAATGCAAGGTGCAAATTTTACGTTTACTATTATTTTATTGTTTACTTGTGCATTTTATAAGTACAAACGAGCTCAATTTTAAATACAAATGAGGTGGTTTTTGCAATAGAAAAATAATGTTCTAAAGATCCTAAAATTTAAGTAACTCTCTCATAAGATGATACATGACCTCATTAACAATTCAATATTGAGACTTATCAATGAGACAATATTTGAGAGTCTTACAAGTAAAATAACTTTCTCACCAAACAACATGCCCCTTCGTAACAATGCATCCTTAGGATACGTGGCATAAATCCATATAAGGTAAATTTACCACACAACAATTTATTATAACTACCAATTTGTTCAACAATTTATTATGAGTAATGTTATGTGCACTAATTAATGTGTATTAATCTAAGTACTAACATTAGAAATTTAAAAAAAAAAAATTAGAGGGAATTTCAAATTTTCCAATGTTAATATTTGGATTAGTACTCATTGATGAATTCACATAGTTTTATTCATTTATTATACCATTGGATGAAATTGATCTCTTTTAGGAAAAGACTTTAATAAATTTGTCTTGGCTCCATACTACTGTAACCAAAAATTAATAATAATGGAAATAGCAATAATAAATAATTATAATGATTTTAAAACATTTAAAATTTTTATATGAGAGTGAAACCTAAAAATAAAGCTAAAAAATAAAATGAATAAGATGAATTTATCGTATAATTACCACAATTTTAATATAAAAAAAAATATGTAATTATAATGTATAATATCAATCCTCTAAATTTATTTAGAGAAATACTATCCTTACAAAGACTTGTCCAAAGAAGGCTATAAAGTGAAGGAAAAAACAAAGAAAAAACGGAAAAAGAGAAAGAGAGAGAGAGAAATCATGAAGATCAAGGATAGAGGTTGTCTTTGTATACCCCCTTTGTATTTGTCTTTGTATGCCCCATTTGTATTTGTCTTTATAAGATTATTACTTCTCGTTTATTTATTCCTAGCTTGATGAAGATTTGCATAGTACTTGTGAATCCAACTTTCCATGATTTGGATCAAGAAAGTATAACCTGAGTAGTAAAAATATAAAAATAAGAGTTATAGTATAACCTTTCTATAGTCATAATGTTGAGATCAATTAAATTTATTATTATGAAAATGTTATAATTTAATGAAAGTGTAGTTATAAGAATTATTGTTTTAATTTTTTATTTTATAATTCATATTTTAGTAATAATGAGATTTCAATTCATTGTTTTAGTAGCATTAAAATAGTACGGAAATTGATATAAAAAAATCATTACAAATTTGTGTGACCAAATTCGACAACTTCACTACACTCATCAAATAGACATTAATATTTTTCACAATCATCCAAGTGAGAAACAAGTCATGTATGCTTTAATTGAAAAAGAAATCATTACTAAAATTAGACAAAAAAATGAAAGAGATAATCCCGAGGATGTAGTACATAAATACCAAAAGTTTTGTGTTAAGAAACTCTAAATATGTTTAAGAAGCTGTAAATATTTTGGCTCCAATAAGAAGGTGTTCATACTGACGGCTTATTATGTATCCATAAGATAAAAGATGTAATAACAACTCTAAAGCATAAATTATGGTCCCAAACAACTTTAGATAAATATTTATTTTATCTTAAACATTTAATGTAACATAGTATATATTTTTTACAATATACATATAATTATTACTATGTAGAGATAATTTTTTTAAGACGAGACCTAAAAAATTATAACTTATTACAATGTAAAATTTATTTTTATTTATAACTGGTCTAAATTAGGATCAAAATTTTTTATAACTATGTGGAGATTATTCATATATAAAGTATCACTATAGAGAAATTATACTGAATTTTATAAACCTACCAAGTTTATTTAATCATTATCTAAATGTTTAAAATTTTTAATGGGATAACTTTTAAAGTGGGGTTTATTAAGATAAATTATTGGGGCGAATAAATCACGAAAAAAAAATTTATATTTATTTTATGAAAGAACTTTACATCTATATTAAAGTTTAAGTAATTAAGATCCAAATTAAAATTATATTTTTCAGATGTATAGATTACGAAATAATTGTTTATTAGAGCTGAAAAATCGCATCCACGAATCAAATTAGCATCCAAAAATATCTTCAGTCACGTGACAAAATTATAACATTAAAAATAAAATAAAAATTAAAAAAATGGCATTTTGGAGAATCTCTCAAAAGCCGATCCTCTTTTGCCGGTTGGTTCCAACGCTTATAAAAGGCCACCAAAAATATCAGTTCAAAAAGTGCACAGATACAGACACTTGCCTTTACGAGATTTACTCAGTCTCTCTGATATTTCAATCAATCAAATGAACTGTCTACAGAATCTTCCGAGGTTTTTTATTTAATTTCATGAACGATCCTTCAATTTCTGTACTTCATTTCTTCATTTTCGTTAATTAATTTTTAACTAAATTTTAGATCCTCAGCTTTGCCTCTGCAAAGCTTCAAATTCAATCAACGGAAGGCTCCTCTTTCTTCCTGCTCTTTCAATTCACTGGTACACACTTTTTGCTTCAATCTGGTTTTACTTTTACTGTTTCGTGTTCATGTGTTTGTGTTTTATGGAGTCTCTGATTTGTTGCAGGGAATGATGAATTCTGTTGATCTGTATCCAAGTATAGCCGTCAAGGTAACTTGCAGAAATAATAAATTTTCAGTTCTTTTTTAGGAAAAGTATTATTAGCTTTGAATCGCTATTATAGTTCATTTTTTAGGTTGTTTCGTAACTAAGACTGCTATATGTATTTTATATGTAAATTTCACTCTCCTGCCCTGTAGCAGCAGGTCTTAGGGGAAATGAATAGATCTCTTTTGACGATTTCAATTTGTCTATATTATCCAATCGTAATGGAGTTTGTGTGGAATATCCATTTTTTTTGTTTGTTCTGTTTTGTTTATTCTGTTAATGTTTTCTTTGTCAAAATGATTATACTTTTTTGGTCTTAATTATTCATTTATGATTATATAATGTCATTGAGAGAGTGGAAATTAGACCTTTTCAAGTAAGTATGGAAAAGCATGTTAAAGGGGAAATTTTGCTCAGAAGTGTTTATTATTTTTTATTAATACATGGTTGACGACAATTATATGACAAAGACCAAAACCGGCAGTGCTGTACAGCTGTTGTTTGCCAATAAAATAAGTCCATTATTGCAGTTTTTAAGTCCTTGTGAAGGTTGGTGAATATTGATTTATACCAGTGCCCTTGAAGAGTAGGCTAGGCAAGGATGAACAAATTCTTGTAGAAGATTGCTGACAATTTTCATTTACAGGCAATTTCAGGATCTATGTCAAGTAAAGAGATGAATGACTCTGAAGTGGAGGAGGAAAAATCTGATATCTATAGTAATAACATGACAGAAGCTATGGGTGCGGGTAAGTTTACACATAAGCTTTAACTTTGACATTGAGGAAGTTGTGGAGACTTTAAGGTATACAGGACATGTTCCATGTAAATGGCATCCTTGATATTGTGGACTTACTACATATTTAGGCCAAAAATAAATAAAAAAATTTGAAGTATAAGTTTGCGCTAATTGAAGAATTTTTTTTGCATCTGATTCTTTGGATCATTATTTTATATGCTGTTCTGGCAGCCTATTTAATATGGTGATCTATGGACATATGTAAAAGATTGATTTTACATGTGGATTGTTTATTACAATGGACATATTCCTCTAAATCCTTATCTCTTACACATCTAGATTTCTTTTGTTAGCGACTCTGTGTGTTGCTGATCATCTTCTTTGATGTATTTTGATACAGTTTTGACCTATAGGCATGAACTAGGAATGACTTACAACTTCATTCGACCAGATTTGATTGTAGGATCTTGCCTACAGGTAATTGTTGTTTTTAATTTCTATGTAGGAATTAATTATATTCTCTTGAGGATGATCATCTGATATCTACTTTTCTTTATCATAATTGTAGACTCCTGAAGATGTTGACAAGCTTCGACAAATTGGAGTTAAAACCATATTTTGCTTGCAACAAAATCCAGATTTGGAGTATCCTTAAATTTGTTTTAGAAGTTATATCTCAATGTATGTTAACAAAAAATTAATCCTTATTTTATGGACCTTTATTTGTTAACATGAATTTTTTAGCATTTAATGCAATCTATTGAAATGATTACATGACCAAACAAATTGCAATAGTTCCTTCACCAGTTCCAGATATTTTGGAGTTGACATTAGTGCTATTCAGGAGTATGCCAAGACATATGATGACATTCAACACTTGCGTGCTGAAATAAGGTTAGTCATTGGAGAGTGGTTGCTTTATCATTATGACTCTGTACTCCAGCAGTGTGGTTTTTTATGTCATGACTGAAAGAAGTATAAGATTGGATAAGGATGGGATTCAAATGTTTTTCATAGCATGTGGCTGCTTAGCTGTATGGTAGAATAGTGCCAATCTCAGATTTAAGCTTTTCTCATATTGGAGTTTGTTATTGTACAATGTAAACAAATATTTTGAGGAAAAAAGTCATTGTGTGTCGACCCCCAGTTTCCCTATATTTTCCTTCTAAATGTTTTTCAATTAGAATTTTAACAGAAAAAACTATTATATTAGTTATTAAACATAATTGATCAACTCATTACTCATTTGCCTGAAAATGTTTTACTTATCTATTTTATAAGTAGCAACTTCCTCATGGTTGGTGAGGAATGAAGTGCTCCCACAGTGTGGATTGCATTATGCAGTTTCTAGTTCGTTCTGAAATCAATTCATTGCAATTATTGTATTGAATAGTAGATCATTATAAAAGTTCATAAATACTTGTATATAGATATGTACAAACATATATATAGTTTTATGCACATGCACACACAGACATGTGGCTACTCGTGCATAGTGCACTCTTTACTTGTTCTATATCCTAATCTTTAGCATTCCAGGGACTTTGACTCATTTGATTTGAGGATGCAGCTTCCAGCTGTGGTTGGTAAATTATACAAAGCCATTAAGAGAAATGGAGGTGTTACATATGTGCATTGTACTGCTGGACTAGGAAGAGCTCCTGCTGTCACGGTATGCACAAGCTAAGACCTTAAAAATCATTACCACGCTTCAGATTCATCTTTAACTATAATTGCCATTCCTCAATCATAATTTCATCAATGACTGAGAAAAAAAAAATTCATTTAGAAGAGACTTGTTGTTGGTGAACCAAAATTTTGGATTATACGAGGGAAAAAAGTTTTGTGCTTACAAGTAATATTCCTATGGGTTGTGAAAAAGTGTATACCTGCCCTTGATCTTATTTTTGGTAGTATTCTATGAATTAATGTTAGTTTTCACAGTTCAAATGTCTAGTTTCATAGATCTTTGCAAGAAATCAAAATATTGAATCATGTAGGAAATGCAAACTACTCAAAATCTTTGCCTTTGTTCTTCGACTTTTTTTTTATCATTGCAACAATGAAATTCTGTCCAAAGGTGCTTCACTGATGATATGAAAGATATTGCATTATTTTCTCTGTCGAAGTTAGGGGCTTGCACCCAATGTGACTATTGTTTAAAACCTTCTAGCAGATTTTTTGCTTTTATTCTCCGTCCTTACTTAGCATGTCTATTAAGTGATTTGGTTTTTTTAATATGTTTGGTCGTATATCACTTGATGGGTGTTAGGATCCCACATTGAAAGGGAAAATGGTGGGCATGTGGGTTATAAAGGCTTGGACACTCTCCCTTGGCAAGCCAGTTTTCCAAGGATAGTTCTACCCAAGCCCATGAAAGACCCATGGCCCAGCCCAAATTATTGAGTTATTGGAGTGGGTTTCTATCAATTGGTATCAGAGCATGATCCTGCACCTATGTGGCAGCGTACGCGTGGCAGGCTGACCTTGGGCCCGGGCTGCTACCCCAAGAAAGGGCATGGAGGCCCGAGGGAAAGGGGATCCGCGTAGTCACCCAAGGGGTAAAGAGGCCGACGGGGGTAAAGAGGCCGACGTGGATGTCGGTTGCAGGAGCGTGGTGGAATTTTAGGATCCCACATTGAAAGGGAAAAGGGTGGACATGTGGGTTATAAAGGCTTGGACACCCTCCCTTGACAAGCCGGTTTTCCAAGGAGAGTTTTACCCAAGCCCATGAAAGACTCATGGCCCAGCCCAAATTGTTGAGTTATTGGAGTAGATTTCTATCAATGGGTGAGTTCAGCACTTCTGAGAAATTGTTTGCAATGAGATGGACTAAATACAATGTTGAAGGCCTTTGCTCCTACTAATGTCATTGGCAGGGGATGAAGAAAGTACATTATCAATTTTTGCTTCATATCAAAATACCTGGTTATTAGTCCTAAGTAGGGATGCAGTACGCTCTTCGATTTTTCATGCTTATACACAATTGAGTTGTCTATGCATGGTTAATTATCCTTTGAGCTCTTGAAAGAGCATATAGAATTAGGATGTAGAAGAAATTTTAGAAGGGTAAAGAGGAATCTGACTATTAGTGCTTGCTAATCATATTTATTTTGCTCATAAGATGTACTGGAAACTTATTAGAGACTTTCTTACATTGAAGTTTGGATACTCAGGGGCTTTGCTATCTTTATTTATTTATGATGATAAGATTTTATGATTTAGCTCTCACTCATATGTATGCAAATCTGTTATTTTAATTACTATTAATAGTGAGAAGCTTTTTTGGTTGTAAACTACAGCTGGCATACATGTTCTGGGTTCAGGGCTATAAACTGAGTGAAGCTCACAGACTTCTGCTGGTAACTCTACATTACTGTTTCAATATTATCATAGAATTTGGTGTGTACTCATAACTATCCTCTTTTTTTAAGATAAACGTGGAGTTTTAAGTACTTACAAGTGGTTTCTGAAACTCTGTCAAGTAGTCTGTATATTGGGTTTCGCAATTAGATTCTAATATTTTGAGATGATGTAAATTAGGATAAAAAACCTTTTATACTAGTTGATGTATGATACGAAGAGAAAAGTAGACAGATTAAGAGAGAAAAAGGAGAGAGAAGTAAGTAGAAATTAGAAGAAGTTAGAGGGAAGGGTAGAAAAGAAACAAAGAGGGGACAGACATGATCAGGACTAAGGTTTCTGGAACTCTCAACATAAATCATGAACTTTTTCTAGATTTACATAAACTTCGTAGCCAAGTTATAAAATGCGAAACTAAAAATACTAGGATAAAAGTAATCTACTCCTAATGGTAAAAGATCCTGAACCAACAGAAATAAGTGATATCCCAAGTTTCCTTTTAAAAAATAATTAATCCTTAAAAATAGATAAAAATTCAAATAAGCATGATCACCATCATTATACCTTTCTATTTAAGTTAACGATATTGAAGTATCCATTATTTCTTATCCAGTATGTTACCGATCTACATTTGCAAGATTTGGATAAATGGTTAAAATAATCTCACAATTATTAATACCTTGCTTATTTATTTACTTTTGTCCCCTTTTCTGTACAATCCTATTATCACAATGACCAAAAAGTCAACTTGTTGATTCTACATTGTTTTTTTGAGCTATAAACTGATATATTATTGATGAATGCTCACTACATAATACTTATGTAGACAGGATACTTGTCATTTCATGGAAACCAATTACTTGCGTATTTCCTTACTGAGAATAATTGGGCATAATTTATTTCTAGAATATGATGTAAATTTTGATGTTAACATCACATCAGTAATCATTTTTACAAATTACATATCTTTTGTTGTTGGAGATGAATGTGAAAAAAAAAAAAAAAAAAAAACCCCTAAAGTTCTGTTTTTATAACCACAGGATCTTCTTGCCATCCCTAAAGTAGTTTGGTTTTTTTTCTCTTGCAGAGCAAGCGTTCATGCTTCCCAAAACTGGATGCTATAAAATATGCAACTGCTGATATTGTGAGTCAGATTTAGTTTTTAATGTCACAATAGTCAATAGATGCTCAAGAGGCATTGAACTGTACAGAATTTTTTTTTAATCTAATCTACATTATCTTTTTGTTAAAAGCTTACAGGCTTCAGAAAGAAGCCTGTCACCTTTTCATGGAAAAATAAACATTGCACTTCTGTGGAAATATCTGGACTGGATATAGGATGGGGCCAGGTATTGATTTTCTATCTATAATCATCTTCTTGAATAAGAGAATCATTTTGGATGCTTTAGGTGAGGAAAAATATGAAGAGTGACACTAGGTTGTGGAAGAATGCATTTTTTAATTGAAATCTTGACTTCTACACAGAACAAGAAGCGAGATAAATTGTTAAGAGAAGCATTCATTATGTAAGATCATATATGGTGTTATGACCCTTGTCTATTATGACAAATTCATTTTATTTTGTAACTCTTCTTCAGAGAATGCCTCTAACAAATGAAAAACAAGGTCTTTGGATTATGGAGAAGGAACTTCCAGTAAGTGTATCTCCCTTTTTTTCAATTATACATTTGGTGGAAACAAGTCGAAAGATAGAATATGTAATCTATATATGTCAGCGTCATTTCTAATTCTCAAGATCTTTCTGCCCTTGATATAGACCATGGCAATGCTTTGACTAATAACTCTTGGTTTAACAGGAAGGACACTACGAGTACAAGTATATTGTTGATGGTGAGTGGTTATGCAACAAAGATGAGCAAAGTACCTATCCCAACAAAGACGGCCATGTCAACAACTATGTTGATGTAAGTTTCCTCTATCTAGCTCTAGTGACCAGCGGACAAATCATAATAGTTATTAATACTTAGACTATAACATAGGATTTGGTGAAGTGCGCCAAAAAATGTGGATTCCTAATTACTGTGGAAAAGAGTAGCACTACTGGATACAATTCTATAATCGATAATTTAGAATAGCTTTGGCTACCGGTAATGATTGACAGCTTTTGACATTCTTTATATACTGTACACAGATTATTGATGATGATGCAACAAGTATCAATTCAGCCCTGCGGAAGAGGTTGAGTGATGACGATTTTGATCTCACAGAGGATGAACGGCTTAAAGTAAGGCAATTTCTTGAATCTCGTCCTGATGATGAATGAAATTGCAAAAGCAATCCAAGTTTTATGTTCTTGTAAAGTTATAAACGAAAAAGTCTGTTCCCAATAAAAGCATGTATTATATCATCACGAAATTGATGTAGTAGTTAAATAAATATCAATAAAATTACATTATAGGTTCCTTTCATCATAGACATGAACTCATATGTGCACAAAATTCCGTACATTCTAATTGAATGAAATTTTTGTTGAAAGGTTACGACTCTGTCCACGAGACTTGATAGAAGATTCGCTATTGAAGGAAGTTGATTTCTGTAACTATGTTAAGCAATGACAAAAACCAATTTGCTTTAACATGGTTTATTGAAAGGATTACAGTGAACTTTTTGGACAAAAGGGTCACATTTTTGAATTAGAGATTTAGAGTGGTCCAACTCCAACAGAGATAAAACAGACCAAGAATAATTGGACCAAAAATGGACTATCATGGTACTATGGTTGGCGGGTAGGGACATGGGAGATAGCGGAATTTGAATGTTTGGCAAATGGGCCCAGAAGGTCCAAATCAACGCAATTCTCATTTCTTAAATAACATGGGAGTTGCGATTTTGTCATAATGCCCTACCACTCACATGCTAATCCATGTGCTCCCACACCCACAAGATCATACTCTTAAGTAACTGTTTTTAAATTAAATTAAAATTATTTATGCTTTTTTTTTATTCATAACACACACTATCTTGTCCCTCTACCAATATAATACTAATTAAACATATTTTTTTAAATTGATGTGAAAGGGATTATTCCTTAAACTCTGGTCCACTATAAATAAATAAATTTGCGAGGAGATAATTTTTCCTAGTCCTCGTTTCAATAATTTGGCAAAATTGGTATCTTGATGTTTGTTAAATTTATTATGACAGAGGATCGTGAGATTGAATTGAATGTCTCCATGGTTAATTGAACTTGAATTATGATCCATGTGCATCCATTAACAAGGGCTTCGGTTTTTTATATTTTAATAAATATGATTTGGCTACGTGTTATGTGGTCAATATAATTCAATCTAATTCTAATCTATAATTGAATCTACCAATTGTATTTTATATTAAGAGACATTTACTCCGGATTTTGTCAACTATTAGATAAAAGATAAAGACATTTAGACAAATAAATAATCTATAATCCTTATGTAAAGAAGGCTGAATTTTTCTTTTTCAATCAATAAAATAAAAATTTTGAGCTGTCGATATTTTGGCCTTAATTACCTCTGATCTAATATACAAAAATCTCTAATTACAATTTAAATTAATACATATTAAAGACGATAGTTTTAAGCATATTTATATCAAATGGGACATTAAATGTGTACATAGTATGAAATTGAATGTGCAATGATGTAGTTGCAGTTGAGAATGATCAAAAGTTGATGTTAATTATTGTATTGTAAACAATTAAATTCTCATTCCAATATAGCACCACTTTTTATAGGTTAGGAATATATATAATTTAATATTATATATATTTTATAAGAATTATACTTTTATTCTCTATATAATCTCATAATTTTTATTATAAAATCAATGAATTAAACTTAAATATTGATAACGATACATATCCCCTCACTGTTTGTATTGTTTCTTAAAATTGCGAACTAATAATTTAATTTTGCTCTGGAGTTGATATTCTCTCTTTCAAGTGACCTAAGATTTTCAATGAATCATTTTCAATAAAGTTGTTCATACTTTACGTGCTTAATGCCCTAAAACGCGTAATTGATTTATGTTTAACTATTAATATAATAAATAAAAGTAAATATAAAATTACAGAAAAGTCCTCCCAACCCAAATTGGCGCCGGCACAGCTCACCAACTTCCTCTCTGTAAACAGATATATATATATATAAGATGTCACTTGTACTACGAAAAAACACTTCTCCAACACTACTAACTAACTAAACAAAGTTACAAAAACAAACAAACAAACGCAATCTCCTTTTTGTTTAATTAACCAAACAAATTTCCAATCAACCATTTTTTTTTCTTTCTTTTGCTAATTTTCCTTTACTTTTTCCCGAGAAAATTTCTATTCTTAATCCAATTATTTTCATTTCGCTCCGATCGCCATGGGCCGAACTTCCATACGTCCCGATTCCGACGACGAAAATGCTTCAACTAACAACACCACTACAAGCCTTCTCAGCTTTCACTCGATCCGCGACCGTTTGCGCTTCAAGCGAAACCCTAACCACAGCCAGGCTAAGAGCCAGACGAAGCCTGCTCTCCACCGTTACTTGCTCCGCAATCGGCCTACTAACGGAACCGCCGCTGTTAGTAACCGTTTAAATCGCAAGGGTTTGTTCTCGTTATTTCCGTTTAGAGGTACGTACTTGCTGTATTTCATGGCATTTCTTGCTGTTTTCGCGTTCGCGATGGCGTCTATGGTTCTTCAAAGCTCGATCGCGTCTGTGTTCGGTAGTGAGACCGGACTGCCGGTCAGAGGAGCGATGAAGTTGGGGACTCGTTTGAGATTCGCGCCGCGTCGTGTCGTACTTGGTGATGGGCTTGATAGGTTGCGTTCCCAGCCGAGAATTGGAGTCCGGCCGCCGCGAATTGGTCTTGTGAGTGTGCTTTGAGATTTTCGTTTTTGTCGTTTGCGTTTTGTACTTTTTTAACGGAACGGTGCCGTGTGATGTGGTTGCTGGAAAGTGGATATTAGTAGCAATTAATGATTTAAGATTTGTTAATGAGATGACGTGTAAGTTAGAACTTTAGGTTTTATGATATAAATTAACAAAGTATTGAGTTGCAACACTTGATCATGTTAGTAATTAGTAAAGTTGATCGGTAATTTATTAATTATGGATTGCTAATTGCTCCTCTGATGTTTCTGGGCTATCATCATTGTTGTAGAATTATTAATCCTATGGTAAATGGTAGCGGAAAAAATATCATACATTTTAGAAGTCCGTGTGGCAATGTATTTAACGAGGGATAATTTGCATCCTGTTATTTTGGACAAATACTTCTATGCGTCATGTTGTAATACAATCTGTCAATTTGAAAGCAAGTGTTGCACTTGTGCTAATGTGTCATTGATTGGTTGTATTATAATAGGATGTACATAATAAGACTTGTTCGCTGTTTCGTGTGTTGAGGGATAGCAGTGATGAGGGGTTTAAGCATTTAAAACCTAAAGAAGAAAGAATGGAAGAATATAAAAGTACTGGCCAAATGATGAAAGATTATAAAGAATTGCAGAAAATTCTGGTGATGGGAGGAGAGGGGTTTATACATTAAAGAATTCCTATGGATGATCAGCTCATTTTTCAGTTCTGATATGATTGCTCATTAATGCATCAATTGGTGGTTGTTATATGTGTAAAAAGAGGCTCATTGTTGGGCTTTATGATGGGATAAGTAGTGTGTCAGGTCAATGCTATTTCAATGTTGCTACTTGCTAGGTGAAATTTTTTTTTTTCTCTCACTTAGTTTGAGGGCATGCAGGTTTTCTTACGATGTGTTGAAGGCTTTAATCATAAGAATGTCAGGGAAACTATGACAGCAACTTAAGAAGGCATTATAAACTTGATGCATTAACTTAAAAACAATATATATGCAGAAAACAAATCTACTTATTGGTAAATATTTTTAGACATTGAGATGTATTTTATAAAAAAAATTGAGACCTTTACAAAAATAAGGTATTTAAGGAGAGAGCCCAGTTTTGAAAGGGAAAGATGAACTGTTTGTTTGTTTCATAATTTTCCACTTTAAACTGGATAACATAAATAGTAATGAAACCACAAGAAAGAGAAAGAATATGACAATGGATTTTAACTTGTTGTTGCATTGTAAGATAGGTATTTATGAGGCTGGGGCTTTAGGTTTTTGAGAATGGTTACTTTTAGAGATGTTTGAATAGTCTTGTTTTGCTTTGTTAATTAAAAAAACTCAAGCTGCTGATTATGAAGAATTTGTGTTTGACTTACTCAATAGTATTGACTACATTATGCCAAGATTATGGTATCTAGGTTTCATATGTGCAGTCATTATTTGAGGACTCTTACTGCAAATTAAAGATTTGTCACATTCTCTCCCATGCTAATTAATTAAATAATCATGAAAAAAATTTGAACAAATTGTCCCTTGGTGTTGAGCACATGAACTTCAAATTCCTTTTAGCAGGAATTGTAACTCTTTCTATTTTTAACCTAAGAATTTTGGTCATCTTTTTTCCATCAGTTGTTTGTGCTAAGTGATAAGATTCATAGTTTTGTGCATCCAGTTGTTGAACGGTTTAAATAAATTGTGCCTGCCTTGATGAATGACAGATCTTGGGAAACATGACAAAAGATCCGCGGTCATTGATGTTGATTACTTTGGTGAGGAATCTACAGAGACTTGGGTATGTGTTTAAGGTAAACTGCTCTTGCATTTATGTGGTTAATTTTTTTACATTTCTCTACAGCATTTATTATCTTTTCGTATTGGTAGTAACAAATACTGTTATTTCTCATGTATGGATATAGTGTATAACCTACAAAACTGGTTGAAAGCTTCAACACAAAAAAACAATTCTTCAATTTTTTGTAAAAAATAAGTATCGCAGAGTTCTGGACAGCATGATAGTTTTTTTATGTTATGGGCAGTGTTTTAGACTGCTTAAATCAGATATGCTTATGCATGCTTACTGCATGTATGACAGATCTATGCTGTGGAGAATGGAACATCACACTCAATGTGGGAGCAGATGGGTGGTCAAATTTCTATCTTAGGGCCAGAGCAGTATGGCCATATTGATTGGTCTATGTATGTTCTTTAAAGTCGTACTGTTTGGTTATTTTTTCCATTTTTGTTTTTTGTTTTTTCTTTCTATATCGCAAAAGTGATCATATCTTAGTCACAACTTTTTGGTAAATTCCTGTCTTTTTCCTTGATATGGATTATTAATATCCTGTGCATTCTTCAAACAGTTTTGAAGGTATTATTGCTGATTCTCTTGAAGCAAAAGAAGCCATATCCAGGTGGGTGGTATGATGATTCTATATTCAGTTCACTGATTCTTATAATTTTTTTTAAGAGTTTCATATTGCATGGCACTTGGTGGATTTTGTGCATTATGCTTGGGCATGGATCAAATCAGATCCTATCCTCTTAAGAAAGTTTTGATAATTTCTGTTTTTGGATCTTCATTTGTATTTACAATGCACATGATGTTAAATTTGGCAGATGACTGGAAATTGTAAACCTTACATGACATTTGTTTTGGGTATTTTTAGGATAGAGGATCTGGTATTTTTATTTTTGATTTTTGGTTTTTTCAAGTAAATCTTCAAAATTCTGTACTGTAAAGAAAATGATAGTTTATTGGAAGATTAGCAATGACAATATATATATTTTTTTCATTTATTTTATTTTAAAGAAGTTTTCATTTATTATATTTTGAAGAGGTGGTTCTGTCATGTTTATTTATGAAACAAAGCTAAAATAATCTGGATTGTAGAGCATGTAGATGTGTTTTCTTAGATTTGCATCTCTTTCCAGCTTTTTTCACATGTTTGCATTGGTGTGAGATGCTATGATTAGTGAGTTTTATATCTATGCAGCCTTATGCAGGAGCCTTTTCATTCAATACCACTCATATGGGTAATCCAGGAAGATACACTTGCAAATCGTTTACCAGTGTATGTGGAAAAGGGCTCAAAGAATCTCCTTTCTGATTGGAAAAGTACCTTTAGCAGGGCTAGTGTTGTTGTGTTTCCAGATTTTAGTCTGCCGGTAAATCTACCTATTAATTATGTTACTACTCTATTTCAAGTTAGTATGTTAGACATTCTTATTCTGTTTCTCAACCTTCCCGTATCAGATGTTATATAGTGTGCTTGACACTGGAAACTTCTTTGTGATTACCGGATCACCAGTCGACGTGTGGGCTGCAGAGATCTACAGTAAAAATCATGTAAAATATCAATTAAGAAAGGAAAATGGATTTCTTCTAGATGATATTTTAGTTCTAGTCGTCGGAAGTTCGTTCTTCTATGATGAGCTATCGTGGGACTATGCTGTGGCAATGCATGATATAGGACCTCTGCTAATTAAATATGCAAGGAGAAACAATGTGGAGGGGTCATTTAAGTTTGTTTTCTTATGTGGCAATTCCACTGATGGGTATAACAATGCACTACAGGTAGTCAAATTGTTAATTGATGAATTATTGCTTATGTTTTTACCATGTGAATGCCACCTAATAACCTTCTCGCATTTGTCCTATACATAGTTATGAGTATTTCCTATGGTAAACTTAACTAAAATATGCCTGAGCAATCACTTGAATTTGTCTAATTGTCATTTGATGGAGTGTAAACAGAAAAGCGGTATCTCAACTATTGACGGTGGAACAAAGCGGGCATTTTAAATAGTTTACTATTTGCTTCATTAATTATATATGTATTAAAAACTCATATTTTATCTAGTGGTTCAGATGTTTGATTCTTTTAACTAATGCTTCATTGAAAATATTTCCTATTTCATTCATTCCGTAATTGTGCAATCACATTCATCTGTGGCATACGCTACTTGATGAGAGAATTCATTGACTTGTGAAGCTGGATAAACAAGCTTACTATTTTTGGTTCTATCATATTATTAACAATAGGTTCATATTGTTATGTTCTTTCAAGTTATTCACTACAAGCAATGAAGTGATATTGAAAAGAGGCATTAGAGGGGAAAATCGATGACGAAGATAAAGTTAAGATATCATAAAAACTATGGACAAGTCTCAAAGAAATGGGAAAATGAACTGAAGCAGTCATTTTGTAAAATGTCTTTGCTTAGTTTCAATTATGTCCACAATGCTGTTTTGAATATATATACTTAATCTTGAAGATTGATGATTTCTTTTATTTCTTGTATAGGAAGTTGCCTCACGGCTAGGACTTTTGCAAGGTTCTATAAGGCATTATGGGCTGAATACTGATGTCAACAGTGTGCTGCTGATGGCTGACATTGTTCTCTATGGTTCTTCTCAAGTTGAACAGGGTTTTCCTTCATTGATTATTCGAGCCATGACTTTTGGAATCCCTATTATTACACCTGATTATCCTATCATTAAAAAACATGTGAGTCCAAATTTTTTCTCATCTTGTCTGCTGATTACTAAAGTTTTGGGGTTCTTTGTTTCTTATATCTGGGAAGTGGTTATGAAATTACAGGTTATTGATGGTGCCAATGTGATATTTTATCAAAAACATAATCCTGGTGATTTGATGAGGGCTTTCTCACTTTTCATATCAAATGGGAAGCTTTCCAAATTTGCTAGAACTGTTGCTTTATCTGGAAGACTACTTGCTAAGAATATGCTGGCATCAGATTGCATAACTGGTTATGCACGGCTTCTGGAGAATTTACTCAATTTTCCTTCAGATGCCTTGTTGCCAGGTCCTATCTCACAACTTCAGCAGGTTTCATGGGAATGGAATTTGTTCAGGAAAGAAATGGAGCATGGAATTGGTGACATACCAAACATTGAGCAGGGGGATGCTTCATATAGAAATTCCAGTGTTGTTTATGTCCTTGAGAAAGAATTCACCAATCTTGTTGATTCAATGGACTTCTCGGAAAATGGAAATCAAAGCTGGGCACAAGATTCCTTGACTGAAGGAGATTGGGATGTTTTAAGAGATATAGAAAATTTTGAAGAATATGAGACACTGGAGAGGCAGGAGGTGTGGTGTCTTGCAATTATATAACCTTCTTGGATCTTCCCATTCCCAACCCCTTGCATTATCTTTTCTTTGTTTTTATGTCATCTTTTGGTTTAAGACATCTGACATGGATATTTATTTCCTACTATGTAGCTTGAAGAAAGAATGGACAGTGACATTGGTGTGTGGGATGATATATATCGTAAAGCTCGAAAATCTGAAAAGCTTAAGTTTGAAGCTAATGAAAGGGATGAGGGAGAGCTAGAAAGGACAGGGCAGCCAGTATGCATTTATGAAATATACGGTGGTGCTGGGGCCTGGCCATTTTTGCACCACGGTTCCTTGTACCGTGGGTTAAGTCTTGTGAGTTTATTTATCTATATTTTTTTTTCTGCTGATGTTCATTTTATTTAATAATTAATATATTATTTTATTTCAGCCATATATAATTGTTTGATTGGCTATCAGAGGATTTAAACTTTTTGCATCATTTTTTTTATTTGAACTGCTCTACCTGCTATAGATCGGAAAAGAGGAAAATAAAGAAAGAAAATAGAAATGCATGCTTTCTGTCATGTTTTTTTTTTTTTTTTTTTTTGGTATAGTATGTAATTTAGTCCTTTTATATCCTTACTAATGCATTTGATGTGTTTGCTTAAGCATATATGAATCTTTTTATTCCCTCATTAAGGGTATTCCTTCCTTTTTTTTTTTTTTCAACTTATACTGATAGGCTCTATCTAAAAATGTTTTCTTTGCAGTGTGATTTTTTTTTTTTTTCTTAATCATCTTTTTTTTTTTTGTCAGTCTACAACAGCTCGAAGGTTAAGATCAGATGATGTGGATGCAGTTGGTCGGCTTCCACTTTTGAATTGTACTTACTACCGGGACATTCTCTGTGAGATTGGAGGAATGTTTTCTATTGCAAATAGAGTGGATAGTATTCACAAAAGACCTTGGATTGGGTTTCAGTCATGGCGTGCAGCCGGCAGAAAGGTATTTCTAACACAGGTGTCCCTATATTTGCAGTTTTTGATTATTCGATGGAGCTGTATTTATAAACTGTATTTCCATCTTTACTTTTAAGTTTGAGTTCATCCTTCTAGAAACAAAGAAGAAAGAGACGTTTGAAATTTCAGTGATATTTAATTAGAAAAGGAGTACCTTGCATTGGGGAAAAATGGAAAAGCTATTCTACCTTACAATGTTGTAGTTAACGTGGCATTTTCTGCCTGAAGTTCAAAGTTTCCTCATTTAATCATAGTTTGCTACTAATACCGTCCCCTTTCTTCCTAAAAAAATAGGTTTCATTGTCCATAATAGCTGAAAAAGTTCTGGAAGAAACATTACAGGAAACTAAAAGTGATGTTATGTATTTTTGGGCACACCTGGACATGGATGGTGGATTTCCAGGAAGTAATAAACAGCTTACTTTTTGGTCAATATGCGACATCCTAAATGGAGGATACTGCAGGTATAGTAGAAAATATTTGCTGGTAAATGATTATTATGCATGCATACTTATGTTGTCAATACTTTTTAATTTAGAAGTCATTGAGCCTACAGGAAAGCTCAACTGATCTCTTAAGTTTTTTTTTTAAAAGAAATTGATTGCTGGCTTTTAGTTATAAACATGAACCCAAAAGTTTCGACCCATTAATATATATGTGCTTGGAACCTCGATAAATTTTGTTTTTTAATGCATGCAGAGCTGCTTTTGAAGATGCCTTCCATAAGATGTATGACTTGCCATCACATATAGAAGCTCTTCCTCCCATGCCAGTAGATGGTGGTCTCTGGTCTGCCCTGCATAGCTGGGTTATGCCAACCCCTTCCTTTTTAGAGTTCATGATGTTTTCCAGGTAATTTGCATTATATACCATTTTAATTTTTAACTCATTTTGTTGTTACATTCTTTCCCAGGCTGTCTTATGGAAGGCACCATTGCTTATCATCAATGAAAACATAGCACTAAGATTTTGCTGCTAAAAATGCAGGATGTTTGCCGATTCTCTTGATGCCTTGCATAACAATTCTAGCGAAGCAAATACGTGTTTGTTGAGTTCCTCCAACCTTGAGGTAAAGTTGTGTGGGTTTTATAACATTTGGTTTTGTGGTTCTGATAGGTAAAGATATCTCATTTTACTTCTTTTAACATTCATCAGAAAAAGCACTGTTATTGTCGGGTATTGGAACTTCTTGTTAATGTCTGGGCTTATCACAGCGGACGAAAGATGGTGTACTTAGATCCTCTATCCGGTTCTCTAAAAGAGCAGCATCCTATAGATCAACGCAATGGATTTAGATGGGGAAAATATTTTAATTTTACATTGTTGAAGAGCATGGATGAAGATCTAGCTGAGGCAGCAGATGATGGTGACCATCCGAGGGAGAAGTGGTTGTGGCCATTAACGGGGGAAGTGCATTGGCAAGGGATTTATGAAAGAGAGAGAGAAGAAAGATACAGACTAAAGATGGACAAGAAGAGGAAAACAAAGGAGAAATTATTCGAAAGGTTGAGGCATGGATACAGACAGGCGACACTTGGAAGAAAGAAGTTGATATAATGAGATAAAATCTTCTTATGATGCTTATAGCCTGAAACCTAGTTGTTTAATTCTTTGATCATAATACAGGTACTGAACCAAAATTTATTTTCAACTGGGAAGCAGAAAAGGCTTGTTCAGCTGGAGAAGCTTTCCTTCTAACATCGAGATTCGACAAATTATATACTGTTCTCAGTATACTAAAATATATATACTCCTAATGACAGCAGGGACGACACAGAAGTTTTGAGGCTTATTATAGAGCTACCAGATTGTTGAGAACTGAGAAGAGCATCGACACTAATTCAGATTCTTTCTCCGCATTCAAGTTCACCCATTTAGCAAGTACAAATGTATTCTTTTACAATTGTATATTCTTTTTGTAATATTAGAGGCAATTTTGATTAGAGCAATTCAACATGGAAAGACCCTTCCTGCTCTGACTTTTTCATTTCGCATTTTCCAGATTCCGACTCCTGCTATATCTGCTTTGTTACTGAAGTTTGATTCCACTTCTATAAATTTTTTTCCCAAATGGTTCAATACTCTATAGATACATTGATGTGAGCCAATTAATGGAGTGCAAGACAGGAAGGCTGTTCTCTTGCTGGGGAAGTAACAAAATCTATGTACATTAAAGTGTTAATAGATGTGAATATATTTTTCTTTTTCGTGCTTATTAATCTTCTTCTCAAGCACTTGTACTGATAATCTTCTGATTCGATCACAATAGCCCACTCTGGGTTCATTATTAGGTATTTTCAAGTTTAAATCCTTGTATCAAATTCAACTCAACAAAGAGCGATCGTTATATATAATGGGCCATGTAATCCAGCCCGTCAAGTTTCGACGCAGCATTTTGGGTGAGCCCAATCATATAGTCCATACCAGTCATCCCTGCCTTGTTAACTTTGTTAGTTTGGTTTGATTATGACCATCAATTCTTAAAAAATTACACTGATCCCGCCCTAAGGTGGACCAATTGAACAAATCTTTACTCCACTCCTACTCTTCATAGGGTTTTGAAAAACCCTCCAGCCTTCATTTCTCTCCATGTTCAGGTAACACTCTTAACTCTCGATTCTCTTCCATTTTCCCTATACTTCACTCTTATTTTTCCATTTACAATTCAACTTTAAATTATCAACAATATTCATCATCTCTTTGTCATTTTCACTGCCCGTTTCTTTGTGTCTTCGTTTCCTTTTGTGGAATTCATTTCCCCAGTAGTATGACTGACTACTACTCATGGAAATGCTTGAGTACTGGGTTGCTGACCCGGTAACGTTACGGGGATTAGTGGACTTTACTGGGATGCAATTCCTTTTTTGTATTATTAAACGTGAAATGGATAATTCCGGCTTACTTATTTAGGGAATCATATTGTTTTTCAGATTGTAGTTGTGTTTTGTTGGACCAAGTCTGTACTTTTAATGGATGATTATAATTGCGATTTGTGAATGAGTCTCTAATTTTAACTTTTCTTTTCCGTAAGTTTGCATTTGTAACAGGTGGCGGTGAACTTAATTTCTAACGATAATGCATGCTATAAAGGGTGGTTGGGTTGGGCAAACATTTGCCCTAGCTAAGGGCAATGAGTCTGGAGGGAGGAAGTCTCGAGTTCGGCGTTCAAAGGAGGAGAGGAAGACAATGGTTGAATCCTTTATAAAAAAGTAATTTTTATACATTTTCCCTTAATTTTAGATATTTTACTATTTTATCACCTATGAAAAGGGTGTCACTGATTGTCCTTTGCCTTCTACTTCTTATTTACCCTGAATAAATTAATTTATTCTTAGTGTGTATCTGTGTCTGTCCCTCAGATTGTGTAACTTTTTGCTAGCAGCATATACAACTTTTCCCTTTATGATTGTAGTGTCTAATAATTGGTTGAGCATGATGTGATAGGGGTTATTGATACTTTGAGTTGTAGGCTACTAATTTTATCCTTTGATCTGGAATAGGGCTTGGAGACCGACTTTAACCATCTTTTGCATGGCGAGTTTTGCATTTGTTTTGTGAAATTAGCATTTAAGTGGATTATTAGGTTCAAACAGTGTGCCTCAAACTGATGTAACTACAAGTTTTGATAGGTATATTGACACAAAAGGACAAGCATTTTTGAGTTTTAAATTATCACCAAATGTGGAGAAATTTCTTTTTTCTGCTTGACTTTAGCTCAAACTAATTTATAATTTTCCTATGAATGGATCTATAATTAGGCGATTATTGACATAACTTGTGTATGTTTTCCTAAACTTAAGGGCCACACTTTACTTTCTTGTTGCACATTTATTTTATCAAGTTTCCAGTTTTTTGTTGCCTCATTTGTGGCATATCAATCACTTGCAGGTATCAGAGCTCAAACAATGGGAATTTTCCATCACTGACTCTGACACACAAGGAAGTTGGTGGCTCTTTCTACACAGTACGTGAAATTGTCCGAGAGATAATCCAAGAAAATCGAGTGCTGGGTCCTGCTCAGTTCAGACCAGATGAGCTGAGCACAAATCAATTTGATGAACAATATCCATTAGGTTCAATTTCTAAAGAACCTCAAGCTTCTTTGAACATAACATCGAAAGGAAGTCATTTCATACCCAACCATGACCAGGGTACAAGCAAAGAACCAGTTGCAATTTCTGTTGGGCTCGGCAGTGAGCATGAAAAGCAAAGGTTTGAGAATGAGGGAGTCCTCAATGGGGGCCAGGTAGTTATGGAAATTGAAGAATCTGCTAAAAGGATATCTGAAGAATTGCAAACATCAAATGGAAGTCATTTCATACCCAACCATGACCAGGGTGTAAGCAAAGAACCAGTTGCAATTTCTGATGGGCTCTGCAGTGAGCATGAAAAGCAAAGGCTTAACAATGGGAGCCAGGTAGTTATGGAAGTTGAAGAATCTGCTAGAAGGACATATGAAGAGTTGCAAACTAGTAAACCATTAGAAGTAGAGGAAGGAGTTGAAAAATTGGCAGCTGCTAGAGCTACAGTAACTCCCATCTCAGCCGAAGTAGTGGTAGAGACGTTTCCTCTAAGGTCTGTCCCGAAGACTGCTGAAAGCTCCGGTGAAAGATCTGATCTGGAGAATTTAACTGAAACTTTGGAGGAAAATGAAATTGAAAAGTTAGACTTGGATTCCGGCAATGGCAGTGCTCCATTAGATCAAATAAATTCCTCGGAGAGAAAAGGGGAGAGCTCTGCAGGTATAGTTTTGGATAAAAATTCCAATTTGGTGGACAAGGAAGTGATAGAAAATTCTGCAGACTCACAAGTGAAAAGCTCAAATTTCTCTACTACAGGAGGCACTGTACCTAATACTCTGGTTGACAAAGAAGTTGAGGTTGAAGTTTCTGATAATGATGTTTTAACATCTGGGATGCATGAAAAAAGCCAACGGATTGATGACACTAAGGTGAGTATCTTAAAAATCATTTGGTTTGTATTTGTGGACAATCAAGTCTGTAAGCCTTGCAGCTTATTTTGTTTGTGTACCCTGCTCTTGACATGAATTTGAAAACCTTGGCTGTTAGTTTCATTGTCAATTGAATTTAAATTAAGCGATCAGCTGCATAGGAATATGTTGCTTTGGGGGGCATGAGAAACTTATAATACTTTTTCATGAAATGGTATTCCTTTCCTACACTTGTATATTATTACACAGGTTATCAATGACAATCACTTTTATATTTACTTCTTCCATCTAGGTTCCGTTATTTTTGAATTAGAAAAATAATGAGATGTAACAAGGTTGTTGATACATATTAGTGTTTATTGGGCGTGTCATATTCAATGTGTTAGAGCACAGCTTTTGCTTATGTGTGTTTCTAGGCCATGTCACTGTATCAAATTTTTGGATATCCACCTCTCAGTTAAGTCATTGTCATGGTTCAATACTTAAAGTCATGTATGTCACGTAGACAATAATTAAGGTGTATCTGGTGGTCACCTCAATTAAGATGGATATTTGTTCAAAACGGAATAATGTAGAAGTGTTGTGAGTAGAATTTTGCTGGAAA
Organism: Pistacia integerrima; assembly: GCA_026225825.1. NCBI lineage: Eukaryota > Viridiplantae > Streptophyta > Magnoliopsida > Sapindales > Anacardiaceae > Pistacia > Pistacia integerrima. The sequence continues at coordinate 30,584,457 of CM047738.1, forward strand.
CTATTCCGAATGTGCTTTTTTGCAGGAAATAAATGCTGCAAATGGCAAGATTCCCAGTGGCACTTACAGCAGCAGCAGGGTCGAATCAAGAACCCCGAAAGGAATTGTGTTTGAAAATAAAGCTGATGTTCAATGTAAAGAGAGTTTGGAGAAAGGAAGCAATCCAAAATTAGACAGAATTAGAATGTAAGTTTATCTTAGAACTCCATAAAAACTGGGTTGCAAATCGACTCTAATTCTGTTTTTCTTCATAATTTTTACCCTTTTTTTATTATTAATTTTGGTTTGGCAGTGAATCATGGGATGAAGCATCAAGAAATTCTGCTGCAAGAGAAACTAACCCAATTTTGGTTGCTTTCAAATCTTTCATCAATGCCTTCATAAAATTTTGGTCTGAATGAAAATCTTGTATAGGTTGTGCTATTTGGTCACTGAAAATGTTTTTGGGAGTGGATGAATCTTGTAGAACACTTGTTATTTATTTCTTTTCTAGTGTTGAAGAGTGTGGTTAATTACATTTCAATATTTATTTTACAATCTGAAATATGTACCCCATGCTCAGACTTTGCATGAGTTAATTAGTTAGTTTATTCAGTGTTCATAAGGCTTAATAATGGAGATAATGTGAGTTAGTTTTGAGTAAGTTATTCAACTCTAGTGGTCACCCTTATTAGCAATTGTGGAGACTCGAATTTGGGAGATATGTCAGATCCTACTCTTACTCTTTTACCATCAAGAGGACTCAAATGTTAGATCATTTTACTTAAAAGACCATGTTAGATTCTTTTCTTGTTCTTTTATTATCAAAGTGACTTGAACTTGAGAGACTATATTTGATTTTTTTTTGGCTCTTTTACTATTAGAACATTCAATGGTGGTTCACAAACAAAATTAGATTTCCCACAATTATGTTAATTCTTTTATCAAGCACATTTAATTATAAATTATTGTAATATAAATTTTTGATATAGGTAACTCAATTATGCTTTTAATTACACAAGTAACCATACTTGTAACAATTTATACAAATGTTGCATAAATTGATAAACAAAATTATAAATAATAATATTATGGAGAAACATGGATGATCAAGGTTTTTATTATAAATACTATACCATGATTCAAGATTTTAATGCAACTATAATTTTCAATGCAGTAATGTTTAATGCTACTGGCGTAACAGAGAGTTGTTGATGGTGTAAACTCTGAAGAAGAAAAACCACTTACCGATTTAAAACTTAATCGTCCCATCTTCTCCACCTACCTGTTTATTATTGTCAGTTTCCTGTAATTTTTCTGGATTCTCCACTGGTTACAGACCAGGACCCTCCACCATTAATTCTATTCATGGAGATTATGCAAAATTTAATTGAAAATTTTGTGAAGGAACCTAATTCCAACCCAGATATTAAAGGTTCCGAAATGCTTTAATTTGGTTTTAGGTGATAATAGTTATTGCTTAAGTAATTTCAGTAGGCAAGGTTCAACCATTTATTCTTAAGGTAGATGATTTAATTCCATTTAAGAGCTAACAAACATACAAATTTACTCAACTTTTCAAGAACTGCATATTCATCCTTTAAACTTGTAAGAGAGAGTAGGTAATTTTATTTATTAATTTTCAACAACTTTATTATAGTTTTATAATTCCTTTTTTCAGATTTATAATTTATTTAAAAACCACTGGAAATTAAAATTAAACCCAAAAAGGTTAGTTAGATTGTGCCATCAATCCTTTGTCATGTGGTCCAATTTTTGGCTCTCTTTAATTTTATTCCATGAATAATAATTACAAAACTAGAAAGCCTCTATCAATTTTAGTTAAATTAATCATATATAACACCATCAATTTCATTAAAATTCCCAATGTGATGATGTTTTCTTAAAATTCTCAGTTTGATTCATTTCTAAGAAACAATTATGCTATTGACCTTCATCATTGTATCACATTATTACTTATCACCACATAATTCAACTCTTGCCTACATTTGATAATTTCACACTTAATTAATTTTTTAATCAACCCACTTTGATATATATATATTTGTTTTTTTTTTTATGACTCGGAGTATCTGGGTCAGTTTACGAGTACATCAACTAATCCTCAGAGACCCTAAAACTACTGACTAGGTAAGAGTTCCAATTACTACCCCTATTAGCACTAGAGGAAGAACTCGAATTCAAGATCTTTTGAGTAATACACCCAAGAGTCACTATCGAACCACTGAATCACCTAGAGCTAGTTAATCCACTTCGATATTAATGAATTATACAACAATATCAATGTATTTTATAATTCTAGTAAAAAAATTATCTGTTTGATTCTAAAATATGTGCCATCTTTGATTTTTCAGGGTTAATTTCTTTGAAACGCTTGAAACTTACCTAAATATTCATTTAATTTGTTGATAAATTATATATACAAATGAGAATTATCTGTAATCATATATCTAACGATTGTAGTAAGTCGAGAATTTTAATTACTTATTATATTAAAAAAAAATTGTGTAATTGTGGGCATAAGGGCATTTTTGATAGTGCATTTGTTTTTCTTTCTTTATGATTAATAATGTCGTTTCTCGATAAAACGACAACACAAAGCTCCTACCATTCTAAATTAATGATCCCACATGTCACATGTTATAATCCTATTCATGATAGATATTAGGTTTATATCTTCATCATGCTGTCTCTATATATTTAATTTTTTTTTTTATCTTCGAAATATATATATTTTCAACTCTATTCTCATATTTAAAAAATTCAGCTAAATAATTGGGGTTTTTTTTTGGTTTTAATTTTAAATAAAATAAAAAAACAAATATATATACATATTAAGGTTGAACCTCAATATCTTATGTTAATTATTAAGCTTAATTTGAAAACCATGTGAAAATGTTCTATAAATTAAGGTTGAGTATAAGTTTAGGAAGACTAGTTTTTCCTAAAAATCAAATCAATATTCCGATGATACAGCTGGCGAGACCAATTGATTTTAAGCCACAAAACAAAAGCTATAACATTAATATGTTTAACGTAATTTGTCTTCAACGTAATTTGTAACTTCATGTGATAACATTTTTTTGGTTCTATATGTTAATTTGTGGCTTAATTTACTGAAAAACAGCAATCAAATAGTATGAAAAAGACAACTCCAAACCTATCAAAGGATTTGCACTAATTATCGGCTTTCGTAAGACACTTTTTTATAAAATATCCATGAGAGGCTAGCCGAACCCTCGGGTCTGTGGTTTACTCCTACAAGATTTAGATTCACCCCTTATGCAGTGGCAGAACTAGAAATCAATGTTTGGGGGAGACAAAATAATTTTACTTAAAAAATTATATTTAAGGGAGAATAAAATGAAAGTTTAAAAAACATGGGGGCCGAATTAGAGAATGATTTTTAAGACCATGAAATTCCCTTTTTCATTTACAGAATTTCAAATTTTTTGTAAAACCTGATCCACATGACCAAAATTATATATATAACCTATTATTCAAAAAAATAATGTAATTTACTTGAAACTTTTTTAGACTAATTATCTTTGAGTGATCAAATAGTTTGATAGAGACTCTTGAGTGTATTACTTGAGAGGTCATGAGTTTAAGTCTCTTCTCGGATGTTAATAAGGGTAATCACTAAAGTTTTTATCCAACCAATAATTTTAGGTTTCTAAGAGATAAGTTGAGGTATACATAAACTAGTCCAGACACCCTCGATCATTAAAAAAAAAAAAAAAAATTTTTTGAGACTCCCTTTAATACATAGTTTCTTTGTTCAGTAAACGGAAAAATAGGTAGCTTGTTATGAAATCTTCTGAATTATTTATTGTGTGGAAAGAGAGAAGGAATAATATTGTAAGAAGAAAAGGAAGAAAAGGTGAAACAAGAAACAAGATAGAGATGCAGAATACAATAAAGTGGTGGGTTAACAAGTAAAGGAATGTCTGGTTTCACAAGCTTAAAATTAATTAATCAAAATATAATTTACATTGACTTCAGTTAAGATTTCCGGCACAAATTATCATGAAATCATTGTACACTTACTGATAATGAAGTTTTGGGATAGGATAGAATCTCCCTGACTAACCCAATCCCAATGTTAGTGTTAATTAATTACAATTACAATTTCATTTACATTTTATTTTTATTACCTGATTTAATTACTTCTTCTTTCTAACTTAATTAATTAATTAAAAACAATTGAAATATAAAATAATATTAAACCAAATGGATCAATCTTTTATTAAACTAATTAACCTTGAAGAAAACCTAAGTATGTACAATAATCCATTTATTTAAGTGGTAACATCATTATATCTATTTCTTACATGCCTGGCTGGTGTAAAATCAATTTTCGAAATTAAATTTTGGGAGTACACTTTGGGTCGAGGACTAAATATTCATATTACAATGTTATTATATTAGTGATGGAATGGATGATTGTATCGATTTAAGAATGTTATCTGATTAATTAGTATTGAGATTGATGACTATATCGATTTAACAATGTTATCAGATTGGTGTTGAAATTGATGACTATGTCGATTAAATAAGAGTATCAAATTAGTATGACAGATTTTTATGTTCGTGTATATATATATATATATTTTTTCACTTTGAAGAAAAAAAAGGACGAGGAAACATCATTGTATTTCTTACACATCATGGGTGGTATAATATTAATTTCTAAAGTTAATATTTTTTATCACTCTTTGAACGAAGGACTATATGGATGTAACAATGTTATTGCAGTAGTGTTGAGATCAACAATAATTTCGATTTAACAATGTCATCAGATTGGTGAGAGGATTGACAAAAATATTGATTTAACAATGTTATCAGACTAGTATCTAGATCGAGAATGATATTGATATAATAATGTTATCAGATCAGTATAATAGATTTTTATGTCGTAACAAAATTAAATATGAATTTTTGCCTTTGAAAAAATGGTTGAGGATACGATTTATATCTAACAAAAAGAAATAAAAAAAAATCAAACAGGTGGTATGGCTAAGCAGACACTTCACGTGGAAAGATTCATTTAACAATATATTTGAGTTGGTATTTGGTAAACCCAATCCATCTTCTTCCACAAATTTTAAATACCCATCTCAATCTGCTAGATTTTAGATTACACTATTCAAATGGCATCCTATGCATCAAATTAGAAACCCAACAAAAAAATAATAATATATACTTTGATCAATCAGTTAAATATAATTTTATTTCATTATCAAATATGCCCTCGACGTGGTGAATTTGATCAACTCAACACAAGGTCAAACGTATTACAGATTATATAATAAAATTTTATTGAATATATAGATTAACTGCGACAAATAACTTTACTTGGTGTTTTTGAAGAATTATATTGTGAAAATGGTTACCACCTTTTGGATGGAACTTGAGTAATACGTTGTCGTAGTTGTTTCATGATCCACATGTGAATCAGGAAAAGCAAAAGGGAGAGATGGTGGAAAAGGAGAATTAAATATTCTCTGTGTCCAGTGGACTCTCAAACATGGAGGAGAAAGCACCATGACATGTGGCTGTGTTCATGCCTGCTGTTCTTTTTATCATAATATTATTCAATTAATTAAGCTTTGAGGACAAAAACTTAATTACCTTCCTTAATTATCAATCATAATTACAGTTAATATATTAGGTGGGTGTAATAAATACATCACATATACTGGAAATACATTGCTTTATCCAAGGTTTTTTCTTCTTTCGGAGAGAATATATAATGAGTAAATTAATTAATTAAGAGTATATGTGAATATTTATGTTCGAAACCCGAAAAAGAAAGAAACTTCTGTAATGTAATGCATAATTAGTACAAATAATGTGCATTAATTGGAGTCAATAACATGTAATTAGTATAGTTTTGGATATATTTTATTTTATACTAAATTAAAAAATTTGCAATTAAAAATTATAACTTTATAATATAAAATCATATTGATATTACTTTGAATAGTTTTATCTTATGTTTCTATTTTAGGAGAAATAATTAAGTATTAGATATTTATTTGCTTTACGTTATGTTGGAAGATTTATTTAGTTTCCTTCTTTGAATTTCTTATATCACAAGAATATAATTATTAAGAAACATTTTCTATTTATTTTTAATATTTTCTTCAAAATATTTAGCATTGAACAAACTATTAATATTATTATGGGGTAAGAGTCATCACGCAAAACTAACAGTAACTCCATTAATAAGCTGAGCTAGAAATCTTTTAAGCTCCAGCTGCAGCTTAATTACTGTCAACTAAAAGCCAAAGAAATCAATTCAATTGAATTCATTGCCAAAACAAACAAAAGTGAAAAAGAGTTAAAATAAGAAAGAAGGTTTCATTGCCAGTACCACCTGCACCACCTTCACCACCATGTCATTTTCCCTTTGAAGATTACTCACAGAAAAGAATAAAAGAATCCAACGACTCATTTTAACTATCCATCCATCTCTCTTTTTTATCTCCATTAAAATCTTCCCCTGGACGCCTTCCCTTCTCATATTTATACCACACACACTCCTTCTTCTCCAACCTCATCTCAATCTCTAATATATAATTCCCCATGACCACTAATCTTGGTCATCGAATCGGATTGACATCAATCAAGATTGAAGATCGGAACCCTGAACAAAATCAAGTAGGTGAAGTGGGTAATATGTCAACTGGTGCCGCAGACGCAGGTGATCGTGGTGAAGAATTCGAGTGTCATACGCCAACATCCGATGAAAGCAAGATTCCTATCACCTTAATTTGTCCACCGGCGCCAAGAAAACCTACCAAGAGGAGCAGTATTTCCTGCAAGAGAAAGTTGTTTGATGTTAATCAGTTCGTTGAGACGGTGAAACGCGAAGAAATTGATGAATTCTTCCGATCCAATTTCGAGCTTGTTGCTAGGAGACGGATGATTGCGAAGAAGAGGTGCAAGTGTACATGATGAAGGAGAGAGCTTAATTATTATAAGCCTGCGTAGTAACATTATATTTACACTTTTTATTATTATTTTGTTTTAATTACGTTTTATTATATAGTTTGTATGGTTTATGATCATGAATCATGAATAATATGTATGTAATTAGCAATCACACGTTTACCATTTTGACTGAGCTTTAGGTTAATTTCAGACTCATGAAAATATTTTTCCATCTACATTCAATGGTTGATTCATTCTTTTACAATATTATTCTTCTCTCTCAATTTGGTTTGTAATGTAACTTGGATCCAAAATGGAGAATATTTTCTTTATATGTTGTACTGTGATTTGAGGGACAATAAGGAATACAATGTTGGTTTCTTGTTTGTTCTTGGTAATTAAATAATTATTTTTCTAGCATGTTTAGAGTTGAATTTTGGTAAAACCATATTATTATTACAATTCACAGGCAGATCTTGAAATGTGAACAGTTAGAATAAAAGCTTTGGCATCAGAAACTGCTTAAAGAACGTGAGATGATAAGCTAAAAGTCTCACCTCCCAACTCAGCAATAAGTGCTAAAATGGAAAGCTGTTTACACAAAAAAAGCTATTTCTCTCTTCACAATTTTTAACCCTTTTAGTCCAACAAGTCATTTCCCCAAGACGATTTTATTATATAACTTAAAACTTATACTTGTTCAAGAATAAAAGAATCCAACCACCCTCTTCTCTCTCTTTCGCTTTCTCACCTTCCCTCTCACGCCAGCGCCCCCCATTCTTCTTCTTCAATTTTCTCTTACATATCTATAATTATTTTTACTCCAGTTTCTATCCTTTCATTTTCTTTCTCTCACTGCAAAAACCATGTCTACCGACCTAGAAAGAATTCTAGATTTTCCCAGAATTCGATTGTCTCCGATTAAGCAGTTCTCTTCTTCCAATACAACAGAAGAAAAGGATAATGTTTTTAACCGCGACGAAGAATGCCGGACGCCAACATCTGAACAACACAAGATTCCTTCAATGCTTTGCTGTCCTCCGGCGCCGCGAAAGCCGAAGACAAGAAACGTTTCATGCAAAAGGAAGCTGGTGGAGCTGGAGTTCTTCGAGATCAAGAATTGTGAAGAAGTAGAAACGTTTTTAAAATCCAGTTTCGAGGTTCAAGATATTAGGTCTTCTTCCATGAAGAGAAGCTGCTATGATACTAATGATATTATCACTTCATGTAAATGAAAAATATAGAGAAAGAATATTAATTCATCATCTTGATGAAAATTAGTGCATATTAACTCAATTGTAATGCTCAAAAGGGTCTTGATTTCTGTATCTATTACACGTTGAAAAAGATCCAATAGCCATTTCAGGATCAGTGGTGTGGATCTGAATTGTTGTGAAACATGTGGTTTTTTTTTTTTTTTTTCCAATTTTAATGAAATTTGTATGATTTATTATTCTGTAATTGCATCTATTAAAATTTGTTGATTTACTCAGAGATTTGATTGTGGTTTTCTGGTCATATCTTTACTGGGTTAGTGAGATTGACAGGGAGATATTAGTTGAGTAATAGTTAATTAATTATACGTAAGAAAAGTAAACAAGAGTGTGATCTCATTTCTTAATTATTTTATAAGCTGTTTGTTAAGATTGGTTGATCAATAAGTATTCAGTTTGACATGTTTGATTTGTTGAGTAATTGACACGGCTTTGGGACTCATAAAATTGAATATTTTTTCTGTATTAAAGACTGTGACAGAGAAAGAGAGAGAGAGAGGATTAAGATTAATTTTGTCATTTGTGATTACTGTTAAGGGGCAGAAAATGAGGCAATGTGCAATGTCATGAGCTTTTTAATATTAAATGTAATGAGCTTTTGTCTCTTTCGATAGTTCCTCTGTATAAGAACATGAAGATGAAAACCAGTCGATATATAATCTATATTTTATTTATTTGTTTACCAAAAGTTTTCCGGGCTGCACCTGAGATTTTTACTGACATTAAGTGCCAAGAAATAAAATTTTGTCAACCCTCAATCTGTATTTATAAGTTAATAAGAAATAAAATTAGTTTGGTGAAATTAAGTCACCTCGCTAGCTACCTATAAGGCTATAACAATAAAAGTCAATTGGGTTGAGTACAAATTAGTTAATAACTTTAAGATACCATAAACAAGAATCCTATGGAGTCATTCACTGTATCATATTATTTAACATAATATTTATGTGTTTATTTTATTTTTCTGCAGTGACATTTGCTGAAAACGAAACGCATTCTCTTTACTTAGAAAATATTAAAGACTTCATACTTTCTTTTAAGAGGGTTTTTAATAAATTTGTGATGGTTGTTTTATATTTTTCAGAAGAGTTTTTGATAATTACTAAGGATGTGTTTGGTGGGTGGGGATTAGTAAGATAATGTCATCTTATATTTCTTGATTATTACGTTTGGTTGTCACATAATATAAGATTCTGGTAATTAATCTTCCAAAACTAATAATAGTTATTGTTGGTAATATGGAAGGTAATCTGATTACCTGCATTTTCTTAGATAGTTTAAGATTACTTGGTAATACTATTTTTGTTACAAGTTTACCCCCTATTAATAAAATTGTAGGACAATAATGTCTTTGTTTTAAAAACAATTTACAAAAATACTAATCGACTATTTTATCTTTATATACAAAGTTTTTAGGATATAAATACCCCTAGAATTTAAAAAAAAATTACCCAAGGGTGGTGGCCGGATCTGCCCACCACTACTAGCCGTCGACAACCACCACCAGCGACGATGACGGAATAGCGTACAACCGACCAGATCTAGACAATTGTGCGCCGCTAGGGCCATTGTGATCCATGGCTGGAAAAAACCAGACGTGGTTATGAAACGACCATCGTTTCATGGTCATATCTCCACTGTCGTCGCTGCTAGCAGTGGTGGCAAGTCGCCGGTAGTGGCTTGGGGTGGGTGGGGGTATTTTTGTTAAGTTTTAAACTTTTTTTGTTGCTAGGCTGTTTTAGCTAAATCTGAAATGTAGGTGGTTAAAAAAAAATTATTCAGAAAATAATAATAAAAGTAATATTATATTAATATTTAAAAATGAAGACAATTTAATAATTTACATAACATACCCACCAATTTATTCCAACCAATTAAACACATTTCCCTAAACATTGCCAGTAATCTTCAAAGTAATCTATCTTTCCATAAATATAACATTCCTAGTAATACAATATTTTTTAAATCAAACACACTCTAAGGGTTTTTCATACTTTCTAAACATTTTAAGAGATCTAACTTGAAAAAAAAAATGAAATAAAACCTATTATTTATATATCATTCATTTATAATCAAATTATAATAACAGTATATAACAAAAGAGATTTTTTTTTTAATCGAAATTTCTAATTATACTTTTAGAAATGTACATAAAACTCGGCTCCAATTAAGGAAAAGCTCAAAGAGGATTGAAGTTCAAGTTTCCCTAGACACTAATAGAGGTGATCATTAAGGCTCTTACCTAGTCGATAGTTTCAAGGTCTCGAGGGATTAGTTAAAGTGCGCATAAGCTAGATCGGATACCTCCGATGATAAAATAAAAATAAATAAAATTGGGTTGTCAGAAGTCAGAATTAATGGAATAAAATGTTTGTGAAAATAGCCTTCACTGTTGATAATATAATTGTGAAAAAAATTGTAATTAATATTAGTATCCATAGAAGGATTAATGGATCATGCATGTTCATGGTATTTGTCCAATTTATAAAAAATAATAATTAAGATTCACTTGATTTAGAGGATCAATTTATAGAAATAAATAATAATAATTTTCTGTCTATATGGTAGACATGAATATGACCAAACATAAATTGTACCAAGTTCAATTAATTTGGAAAGGAATTTAAACCCAAATCTAAATAAATAAATAATCACATTTGTGATTCAGATTGAATCCGACGAAGGTAGGCCTCAGGATATTTTTCAGGGTCGTTCTTGGAAGTCTTTTAGAACCTTCCTTCTTAAAAAATTAATGAACTCCAATTTCTCTAATCTAATCTTATAATTACTAATTAATAAAATTTCTCACCTAGAGATCAGAGAAGATAAATTTCTATAAACTTGTAATTATGTTAACAGTAAACTCAACTGATCACTGCTAAGTGCTAATTGAGGGTCATGGTTATTTGATAAATAATTAATACCTCATGTACCAATGATGCCTCAACAACTAATGGCAAAATTTAAGAACACGCAACGTAGAAGAATATTTTTTGCCAACTTAGATATTGTAATAACACTAATAATAATAAAAAAATTTACAGTGTTTAAGCAACAATATAGTATATGAAAAAAAAATAATAATAAAAGGGGTTTTAGGGCGTATCAATTCTCAAAGAAAAATAAATGACAATATATGTAAAGCCGATTGATTTAAGTATATTTTAGTTAACTATATTTGGGTGGTCAAACAGTTCTATAAGGATTATTGGGTGTACTATTCAATAGGTCTTAAGTTCGAGTCATTCCTTAAGTGCTAATAGGGATAGCCAGTGGACGCTAGAGCTCTTATCTAACCGATAGTTTCAGGCACCTGATAAATTAATTGAAGTACGCGTAAGTTGATTCGGACACTCTCGAAAAAAAAAAGTATATTTTAGTGAAACATTTTGTTTATACTTTAATTAATTTTGATAATTAAAAATGTGGTTTAACTTATCATGAAAAGTTAATTAAGTAATTAATCTGCTTGGTCAGATTAGTCATGATTATACAGCAGAGCTTAAAACATAAGCTAAATACACTTTGTAAGTTCGATTAATTTTTGACTGAATAAAGAGCAAATAGGTACTTTGTGAAGGCATATTACAAAGATTGTGAATATAAACTAGATTATAAGATTAGAAAGAAGATCTCATATTTTCACATGTTTGTGTATTCCAAAAGCTAGATCAAAACTGTCCAATCTAAAAGTTTATACACTTGACATTACATATCTACTCAACTTTGCAAAAATTGATTTCTCGCTTTGTACCTTTTTTATAGCAACGGAAATTAACAAGTTTAAGGGTTAATTTTATCTATTTCTCCTTAACACAAAGGGTTTTTAATAATTGTACATAAGGATTTATTATTATTATTTTATGGCCCCAAATTTGTATAATATTATGTCACTCAATCCTTTTAATGGTAAGGCTAAATCTAAATATTGTGAGAACATGTTTGATATGTAATTTGAATACATATTTAATTAATTATTGAAAAATCTTACAAGAATATATTTGATTAGGGTATCTTATAAGATATGTCTTTTTAGGTAGACAATATGATCTGATAAATTAATTTAAAAAATGAAAATACAAGTGGTTTTAGCTAAACCAGAAATTTCAAACTTAGATCCCATCATATAAACTGATTTTGATGCTATTATTTTAATCTCAAGAGTTGTGAAAACAAGGAGAAATTGGAAATGAAATATTTTCAAACTATTATTAAGAATTGAGTATCACGCGTTGAAGGAACGCGTGAGCAGAAACTTAAATAAAATATTAAATTAAAAAGATGGTCTACGGTGTAAAAACTGAATTGTTAAAGCTGTTATTAATAGGAAATGAAGTAACTTTAGTTAATTAATTAAAAAATGGTAGATAAAACAAACAGAAGGTATCTTATCTCATGCATCGTCTACGTTACGTATTGTTTACTCTATTGCCGAAAGAATATTAAAAGAAAATAAAATAAAATCAAGCAAAAGTTAAGAAAAAGTAAAACATAAATCCCTCAATTTTGTACTTCAATGAATTCCCTTTTGTCTTGTCTAACAAGACATTCACTCTCAAACTAACCTCTTATCATTTTTGTAATATATATTTTTTTTTGTATTGATTGAGTGTTCGATGCAATTTACATGCATCTCAATAAATTTTTTAGGACCCTAAAACTACCGATCAAGTGAGAACTTACCTCAATTAATCTCTCAGAATCCTAGAATTATCGATCGGATAAAAGTTCTAATGACTACTCCTATTAACAATCAAGAAGAGACTCGAATTCAAGACTTTTTGAGTAATATACCCAAGAGTTCCTATAGAACCGCTCGGTCACCCAGAGTTAACTCATTTATTAAATATTAATAAAACTTCTTTTATTTGTCTCACAAACTATATTTGTGATAATCTCCTCACGGATAATAAAGGGTGTGTTTGGTTTATTATTTTGGATAGAATTTTGGGGATAGTCAGGGACGGATCCAATACCCACAATTTTTTTTTTTAAATATTAATATATGTAATATTTGGATTTTGGCCCACCCTAAAAAAAAATTATGGATCCGCCACTGGAGATAGTATTGGATAGTTGGATATGGTTATTATTACGAGGTAAAATTAAAAAATTTATAAAAAAAAAAAAAAAAAAAAACCCTCTAAGTTTACTAATTTAACTAAATACCCCAATATATCAAATTTTTGTAAAATGACAAAAATACCGCACCCATCCATAGTGCCAGATTCTCGCCACCATCGTCGGAATCTGGCGTTACGACTCAGATCAGTCGGATATGGCCGGACGTGGGTCGATCTGGCCTTTTCCAATCAAATCTACCACGGATATAGCCGAAAAATGCCAGATTGATGGCCAGATCGGTGACTTATTGACTAGTTTTGGTGGTTTGTAGGCCGTTGTGACAGATTTTGGCTACCGCCATGGTGGTTGCCAGAATCTCGCAACTATAGGTGAGTGAGTGTGTTTTTGTTAATTTTTAAACTTTTTTTTTTTAGGAGTATTTAATGAAATTAATAAACTTAAGGGGTGTAAAGTAATTAAAAAAATATAATAATATTTCTTAAATAATTAAATAAATAAATATTTTAGGAATAGGATTAGGATATGTATAGGAATAATAGACCATAAGCACCCAAAATGTTTTGTTTTTCTTGTGTGAGTTAACCCAAAAAAAAAAAAAAAAAATCCGTCTTGCTTATAATAGTGTTGTGAAAGTTACAGCTCGGAGGATTTCGCTTAGGATGCCCAAACCAAATTTGACAGTTTCCGCAACTGACAAATTGGAAGCTGCCCCCTCTCCCACCAAATTCAACTTCTACCAACCAGGCAACCAACACCACATCGTGCAGTACTAAATACCACACGTGAACAGGACCTTCCAAAATTAGTCAATTCAACTATTCACAGATGGAAATTGGGCTCCCTATTTACCCTTAATTATCTTTTCTTAACCTTAAGTTTCCTCTTAATCTAATTAAGTACTAAAGTGAAAAGTAAAAATTTTGAAAATTCACTAATCTGTTCAATTTTATATCATGTAAAATTGTTTATAAGAACCAAAAATAAAGGGATTGGAAAAACACAATTAAAATCTTTTTTCTATATTATCTAAATTCTATTTTAAGAGAAATTTACAAACGAATGCTAATTTTCAGATAATGAAAGAATTTATTCTCTTTTTTTCTTTTTTCAGAAAATGAAACAATTTATCTCTCTTAATAATTATTTTGGGGAATTCAACTACGGATCTCATGAAAGCTACATCCATATAAATTGTTTTCCATAAGGGAGAACGACTTATACATACCCAATATTTGCCGAAACGACAAGTTGGTACCCAAAAGGTTTTGAAATGACAAATAGGTACCTTCCGTCATGTTCTGTTAGTGATTTTCATTTGATAATAGTGAAAAGACTAAAATGCCCTTGAAAGTTTAATTTTTAGTTTTTTATAAATTTAAAAATTTCTAAAAACCCCCTAAGTTTGCTAATTTGACTAAACGACCCAATATATAAAAATTTTATAAAATAACAAAAACACCCCCGTCACCCACATGATGAGGTTGGCCACCACCATACGTGAGCATGTGTTACGACCACAGGACCATCGGATACGTATGCCGTAACACCTACCGATCTGGCCTTTTGAACCGGTCGGCGGCGGAATCGGCCTTCGGCGGAGATCCTCCGCGGATCTGGCCTTAAAATGTGTTAATGCACGTGTACCGCTCTGACCGCGGTCGCAACACTCCATCCGCCTTTTCTACTGACGCCAGCTATCCGCCTTTTCCGCGTGACCTCCACGCGATCTACCTAAAATGCCGCCAGATCGTGTTGCACACGTATCCGCGGGTCAGTCGTAACACAATTTTCCTTCCCAAGAAGTTCCCTGCTCGACAGAGATCGCCTTTTCCTACTGTATCACTGATCTGCTAAAATGAGATCGACGTGCTACTTGGCACGCATCCGATGGGTCTCGTGTCGCAACAATCTGGCTCGACGCAGATCTCGGCCTTTCCTACCAGATCATGGCCACTGGATCTTGCTTGGAAAATGAAAGATCTGCGTTACGACCACGGTCAGGTAGTGCAGTGCGTGCGCTAATTTCGGTCGATTCAGGCGGTGGCGGAATGCGCCTTGTGGGTGACGGGGGTGTATTTGTTATTTTATAAACTTTTTATATATTGGGGTATTTAGTCAAATTAGCAAACCTTGGGGTTTTTTAGAAATTTTTAAATTTATAAAAAACTAAAATATTAAACTTTTAAGGGCATTTTAGTCTTTTCACTATTATCAAATGAAAATCACTAACAGAACATGACGGAAGGTACCTATTTGTCGTTTCAAAACCTTTTGGGTACCAACTTATCGTTTCAATAAACTTTGGGTATGTATAAGTCGTTCGCCCTTTCCATAAAAGAAATTTCATTGGGCTGGGCTTTATTTTGGTCACGGTGGCCCAATAGGCCTAATATTAGTAGTAGAATTGGGGTCTAATGTCCGTTATGGCCCTCCAAATTTGCTTAAATGATAACATACTACTAACTAACTTCATGACATGGCTCTCAATTTCAAAATATTTGGATATCTCGGGAGTCCTTCGGGTATAGCCTAACTCATGATATGAAATATTTCTCAAATTTCATTCACTAATTCTACTTTCATCGTCTAGTCAAACCATTTGTCTGTATATTCATACCGAATAGATAATGAAATGTCCATAGAGAGGAAACAACAATCAAATTTTTTCCTAAATTAAATAGTTAGATTTTCGCTAGAGCTTTGATATAATTATTAGAATAGCTCATAATGAATAGGACGAAACCTTTTTGTACATATAATACGACCAATTGTCATTAAGATATATTTACAATATTCTTAAGCTGTGAAATCTTTAAAAAGGCTCACAAATCCTGGTAAGTGGTGAGGCATACTACGAGTTTCATGATAAGAGATTTTGTTGATGATAATGCTACGACGTTTGTTAAAAACTTGGATTTTGTTATAATTGATAATTTTGTTTAGATAACAAAGATTTTTTCATAATTAATAATCTTCGTTGAGAAATTGATATGAACCCTGAGGATAATTAAAAGTTCTATTTTTTTGGATACCCAAGCTTGTAAACTTGCGTTTTTGAAGAAGTTCATGTTCACCATTTTGGTGATTTTCAAAGCTAAATGATACAAGAGAATGATTAGAGAATATATGTTTGTAATTTCACGTAATAATTTTGCCAAGTAGGCATCATAAAACCATTAAAACAGGCGGGAAAAGTCACACCTTGGAGCCTCCACTACAGTCTACATACAAAAACTCACAAAAACGAAGTCGCACAATATTAAAACCACCCGTGAACTGGACCTTGTAGATTGCATTAATCAAAACACGTTAGATGTCTTCGAATTGCTTCGTTCAATATAACCCTGATTTTTCAAAATAGATGAACGGCAGAACGAGTTTCTTTTAAAAAAAAGAAAAAAAAGGGAAGCTATTTCTTAAATGTACACGGCATCAGAAGCTGTGTTCCGTTTTCTGTTTTTTTATTTACAAAAGCAAAAATAAATCGCCCTTAAAATTTCGTTTGTAGTGAAAATTTCACGAAGACCCATGCATATCAAGGCTTTTGTAATGGGCGGGTCTGTTATATGAAAATGTTGTCAAAGCATGGGCCCAATTAGCCCAACAATAGCACTAGATACTCTATGCCTCAAATTTTATTTTCTAGGCCTCAAAGTCTACACCATACAAAATAATAAAAATGACAGTAAGGTTTTAGAAATAATAGAAATTCTGTTTTTGTTAAGTTTTAGGTATTAAAATAAATTATAAGAGGATAATTTGATAATATTTATTAACTCATAACAATATAAAATTTAAAAGCTCACTAATAGTTTATAAACAATAGGGAGATGTTTTTTATTTGGGAAAGCTTAGGTGAATTTTTTTTATTAAATAATACCTCAGGAGGTCTATGTCTTTAACGCTAGATCTGAAGAACAATACTTTTTTTTCATGCAAATTAAATTAGGAAATGGGCACTTCTATATATTTAAAAAGTTTGTATATATAGTAGTATTTTAATTTAAAAACGATAATTTGATGAAAAAATAGCACAACACTTAACATGAGTTGTTTCATGATTTTTGTTTACTATTGATTTCATGAGTTATTATTATTATTATGTTGTGTAACACGTTTCGTCCCAGCCTTTGACAAAAATAAATTTAAAAGGAACGCATATGTGTACACTTACGCAACAGATCATGTGAATAGCAACCCACACTCTGATTGGATAGGAAATTTTTATGGGAATGTTCAAAAAGTCTCCCACCATGGTATGTTTATAATTAGAGTAATGCTACAGTCACCGACGATAGTACACTGTCGGTGACTGTATTATTTTCCTTATAATTAATACCGTAATATATATATATATATATATATATATATATATATATATATATATATATATATATATTTTTTCCTTTTTTAGTAGATTCGTTAATTATGTTATGACCCTCAATTTCAAGGTATTTGCACATGTCTTGAGTTCTAATAGCCTTCTGGATCTCTTTGAGTATTATCGTCCCTAAAAGTTGATTCAATACTGCCACATTAGATTGGATTAAACTTGAAATAGTCAATTGAGTTTATGCGAAGGGATTTGCAGTGAAATCTTCAGCAATGTTTATAAGCCCTGGTAACCAGTGAGATAGACCGCTGACTTCATATTGAAATACTATATTAATGATAATGTCAAGGCCCTTTTAAACTTGAATTTTGTTAGAATTGATTTCTTCAATGTAAAATAAGTCAGAGTTTGGGTTTTATGATTTAGTTAACCCCTTATGAAAATATTTGTTCCGATTTAAAGTTGTGTTGAGCATACTAATTCTTTTTGTCCTTTTGAAAGTTTAGTGATATAATAACTGAGATCATTTTAATCACCACCAAGTTACCTAATGATAAAAGATAAAAGAATGATCTAAAATGGTCTCCCAATTTTGAGTCCTCTTAATTGTAAAAGAGCAATTTAATATGATCTCCCAAGTTCAAACCCTCTTTATGGTAAAAAAATGATCTAACATGATCTTTCAAGTTCGAGTCTTTACGGCCCCTAAAAGCGGTGAGCATTGGAGTTTTTACTCGACCGATAGTTCTAAGGTCTTAAGGGATTAGTTGATGTGCACAAAAATTGGTCCGGATAGCCCCAATCATAAAAAAAATATATATATAATAATTGAGAGAGAACTAATAAAAGTAACCACCGGAGTTTTTATTCGACCAGTAGTTTTAGGGTTTTTGAAGATTGGTTAACTGAAGTGTGCATAAACTAATCTAGACACCATGATCATTAAAAAAAATATATATAATAATTGAGAGAGAACATATATTAAATGTAGCTAGTCCCATATTACAATTGGCTTTTGGCTTGATGTGTGAAAAGAAACATTATTTTTGCATTTAATTAACTATTTATTATTGATCACACTAAACCTTGCTGATTCTTATGTCGGCTCTTTTTAATTTATGCTTTGATATTTGAAACAATAAAATTGCCGATTACGACGTAACACATCACATAAAAACTTTAGATTAGGATTAGAATAATCATCATCTAATCTCTCTTGCTTAATATTATCCCACATCTCCCTAACAAAACTTTATATTATTTATTACTTGAAACAGATAACAATAAAGTATTTTTTTTCCATTCTAATCGCTAATCAAATATTAATAATGTCGATAATTATGAAGTTAAGATTATAAAACAAATCCCGTATCTATATAATCTTGGGAACTGAAATGGATGAATAAATTTGTTGGCATTACATTCTTGGGTTCATTAATAAGTGTACAAACTACAAACTTCACGTTCCACAGTATAATCTGCTCCCCCTTTCTTAAAACTCCAGTTTAATTAAGAACACTAATTACCATTAATATTTAATCAATATCTGCTTGCCGTACTTCCTCGAGTGTATAATTTTAAGTACTCGCTGTTGTGATAAGATAATAAATTGTGGGTCCCGGTTCTACGTCCACAGTACGTTTGGTATCCAATGACAGATATCCACGTTTTCATAATACAAATAAAGTTTACTTTTTGTCTACTTTAACGTGTAAAATTAGCCCGGCTTAAGTCTTAATCCTGACAGCAGTGGAAACGCCAAATTTGATTTAGGAGAATTTCATGTGGGCTCTCAATCTGTCTATTATTTTTGTTTGCTTCACCATATTTTCATATTTTTATTTATTCCAGAAAAATTCGAATTTATTTCACTTAAGTCCAACATCTATATTTTATCTTTGTTTTCTCGTATCAATTATACTCGAACTTACATTTTTATGCGTCGCTTATGGTCGATGAAAGCTTATATCAAATAAGGAAATTGATGAATTGTAACTCGATAGTTGTACCTGAGAATTTATTTGAGAGACTTTTATAAGGAGTTGATCGTGGTAATTTCTTTCTAGACCTAATTCTAACATAAAATTACTTTACCTAACAACAAATAGAATAGGTTCTAAACTGTCATTATGTTATATAATCTTAATCACATGTCACACTAGATTAAACATTACTTAATTCTACAGACAAGTCTAGAAAGTTACCTTTGAACAAATGAAAACAATCTTTGAATGAGTCTTATAATTGAAAAACATTTAAATTTCATCTTAAACAACAAATAGCACCCTAAGTCCTAACTAGCATTGAGTGGTCGAGTAATTCGATAAAAACTTTTGAGTGCATTATTCAAAATTTTATGAGTTCGAGTTCATCCTTAGTTGTTAATAGAGGTAGCCACTGGAGCTCTTACCTGATCGTAGTTATAGGGTCCTAGGGGAGTAATTAAGATATGTGTAAGTTGGCCCGAACACCCCCGATTATCAAAAAATAAAAAAAAATTGCACCCTTCTTAAATTCTCAAATTCCTTCATGTAAAATCCAATTGAACTTGGTCTTGTGGTTGTTGAATTGAAGTCATCACAAGCCTCGATAAATCAAGGCTTTTCCCATTAATTACTCAATGAACAATCATTCTTAAAAATGACAACCAATTTTGACATCTAAACTTTGCAAATTATCATTCTTGTGAACATCATCATTCTTTAATTTAAACCAACCATCTTAATCTAATAAGTTTACCCTCATATCAAGTGACAATTAAGTTTTTAGGCCAACCCCCTTTCCCTCTCTCTTTCCACATCATTTTTGATAGGTTGATGGTAAATTTAAGATGGGCAGCTTGTTAAAATAGTTTGTATATTAGTTAAGTTTTTGTGTATGTTTTCTTGCCAAATACAACAATGATCTCCTAATGTTCTGAATCACACTATATACCTTGTTCAATATCAATTTTTTATTACTTCAACTAATTTCCATACAGTCCATTAAGGCTAAACTTGTACGTATATGACTCTTAAGAAACCTGTTTGATTCTAAAATTTAAGCTACTATTTGGTAAAGTTACGATACTATCCTAATATTTAAGTTTATTAGATTCTTTATCGTGAAACATGAATTCATTGAAAGATTGATTCTCATGTAAAATATAAATTTGATAAGGAAATTAAATATGATAGAAGATCGACCTATGATTTGGGTGATTAAGATTAACTAAGAATAATAAGTGATAGTTACAGTATTAATAAAGATTGGCTCATAACCCAATCTATAAACTTTCTTTTACAACCTCGATATGACAACTTGTAATTGATCAGTTCGTAATGGGGTATGCGGGACTTATTTGTGAACTACCACGTTGAAGTTATAAGAGAAAGTTTGTGAGATTGGATTGTAAGTGTAATATTGTCCTTATAGTATTCAAACATTAGATAACTTCAAGACCATCTTAAAAACCATATGACTCAAAAATCAAATAAGAAAAGTAAATGAATAGACATACAAAATGATGGTATAGACACAGAAATTTTCTCTAGATTAGACCCCTAAATTATGCTCTATTACCTCAAGTGTGTATGTGACAAGGAGGACACACATGCAACTCTATAAAGTTCATTTGAATGATTCCAAAATAAGGCAACATGTGATCATGTGCTATTATTAGCCAACAAAATATGGGTTTGTTTGTTTTATTATTTTGGGTAGGATTTTTGAAAAAGTTGAGTTAGGTGGTTATTACGAGGTAGGATTTAAAAATTAACAAAAATACCCCTTAGGTTTGTTAATTTACTAAACACCCCTATAATAAAACATTGAAAATTAACAAAAATACCCACACCCACCCATTAAATGCCTACAGCCAGCCACCATCGCCTGAGGGTGGCCAACAGTCATCATAATGGCTCATGACCAGCTAGATATGGCAGGTGCGATGCGATATACAACCTTTTCGGCTAGATCCACAGTGGATCTGGCTGGAAAAGGCTAGATCTGGCCACATTTGGTCGTCAATGACGACCAAAGATATGGTTGTCATTGATGGTCAACAGCAGCCATATCTTGGCCGCCATTGACGACCAACTACGGCCAAAGATCTGATCGTTTGTGGATTTGACCGAAAAATGCTAGATCGGCGCACTACCAGCTAGATCCAGCCGGTAGTGTGCCATTAAGCCAAATTCTGGCCACCTTCCGATGGTGGTGGCCAGAATTTGACATATGGGTGGGTGGGTGGGTGAGTGGGGGTGTTTTTGTCAATCTTTAAACTTTTTTTTGGCGGTGTTTAGTTAAATTAACAAACCTAGGGAGTTATAAAATAGTTGAACAAAATAGAATATGATTTTCAGAATAGGGAAACAGGTGCATATTTTGGGTAGGATAGGGAAACAAACACATAGCTTTTTTTTTTAAAAAAACAAAATTATCCTTTTATTTACCTACTCAACTAAAATTGGAGAAAACCCATGTGGGTTGTTTGATTCCTTATCAGCACAACAGAAATCTTTGCTGAAGTGATTCACCAGCAAAACATAAATCATGTATACATCAATCAATGTGTTGTCACACCTAGGTTTGGTGCAAAAAAATTTTCCCTCAAGTTTTGGTAAAACTAACGTAGACACCCCCAAATAGAGAATCTACTAATTAAATATAACGGTACAAGAGGTAGCATAGAAATATTGAATAACTAGTTGGCAGTTTCAGTCACACAATTGACCATTTATAGATTCAAGAATTACAATAGTACTAAATCGATTAATCGTATGACTAGAACTTTCAATCGATGTTCTAAAATTTGGCCATAACTTTTCATCGTTTAGTCAAATGTGTTAATGATATATTCAAAATATTTCTTTGACTCCTTGAACCATTACATTTAACCAACAAAAACGCTATTTAAGGGTTACGATGTTAATTTCCCAAAATTGAGACGAGGTAGCCGTTTTCTTGACCAAACACATGGGTGACAAAACAAACCCAACAACTTTAATAATGCAGCACTGCCACTCTTATGTCAAAATATTATTCGCCTGTATGAAGCAATATTGGGCCCAAAGTGGGCCATTGATGAAATATCAACTTCATGGTCTTCTAGTTAATATAATATTTATTAAAAAAAAAAAGAAGCAAAAAGGAAGTACAATTTTTTATTAATTAAACTAAAAAGAATGAATTTAATACCAATATGTAATAATAGTCTTCCTTTTGAAGTTCTGTAATGAATATTGATGATTTCTAATCAATCAGTTAAAATGATTTATATTTCCTTTCAGAATTGATTGTGTTTAAGATTGTATTTGAAAATCTTGTTTTAATGAAGTCCCAATCAAACCCACATTTTTTTTTTTTTTGACAATTTTTAATATATAAGGTAAAATGAATGTGATACCAAATATCACTAACTTTATAGTATAATATATGGAATATAATATACGCTTCATATAAAGGTAATAAAAATCCTACCTCCCTTAGAACCGAAGTAAATTTCGCAAATATGTAATCACGTTTTTAAGTCATATTTATTATTTTATATGCATAAATTTATAGTAAATAATGGTGTACGTCCCAATTGATTTCCCAAATTTCTCATTATCATATTATTCAAAATTATTATTCTTGTCTAAGATTTTAAAAAATATAATATTAATATCTTCAAAAACATCAACAACACCATATGAGGTATTAAGGTAAGTTGGCATTCTCTTGTACACACTTCTTGAAGTTTTAAATGTGAACCACCACTGGGTGGCCTGAGATCCTGAGTTTGAACCATTTGGGTTGCTAATAAAAGTGACTATTAAAGAGATTTACCTGCGTATCAATTTCAAGGTTCTAAGGGATTAGTTGAGGTGCACACAAGCTAGCCCGGATACCCCTAGAGCTATCAACATTTGTTTTATAAAAGGCAAAGAGTAATGTTAGGTTAACAACCTAATCTCAGAACCTCCGATACGACAGCTCATAAAATTGTATGAGTCTCTGTCTATTTGCATACTAACCACTAATGAGTTATTATGTCGAGGGTTGTAAGAGAAGGTTATAGGTTTATCATTATTGAAGGGAAAAATCAAAGCTAACAAGCAATCGCCGACATTTGGTCAGCACGTTAAAAACTTCTGGATGAGCTATCTGAAAATTTTCATTAAGGTGAGTTCATTTATGGGTTAATATGAAAAACACGTTAAAATTGTGGTAAATTTCATAAAAAGATAAAAAAGAGGAGAATTATGAAATAAACTATATAACAAGGATAAATTTGCAAAAACAAATAAAAAATGAAAGAATTAACAATATCCAATGGGAAACATTAACAACATCTCGGCAAGGAACAAATGAAATAACAGCTAACGCATTCTCTCCATTGTTAAGTAAACACAGTCTTCCTCTTTTCTCTCTCTGTCTCACACCATGTGAAACTGCTCCCTTTTCATCATATTCATCTCTATGAAATCCAGAAGAAACAACTGAAACTGAAAACGAAATCAAAGAAAACAAAAACGAAAACAATGTTCAGATTACACAAACACAAATCGGATAAATTCGGAGAGAAATGCGATTTCAAGTTCTCTAACTTTCAGGCTGTTCAGGTTCACTTTCACTTCTCGTCAATTTACTCATTCATTTATTTTTTTTAAATATATATTTTTGTTGTTTGAAGTTGTAATGGCGCTGGAAATGTTGCCGTTGAATGTATTATTTTTAAGAACTGTTTTATTTATTATTTGAAAATTAGTGTGCAGTTTGAAATCTGAGCACGAAGAAAAGTCATTCAGATTTTATAGCGTGCGCGTCTTCAACTCAGATTTTGGATTTTTTATTTATTTTTATAATCTGGAAACTGTTTTCGAATATTTAAAATTCTGAAGATACGGCTCAAAATTTCGTATTCTGTATAATCTTTTTTTTTTTTTTAATAAATATATATTTATTGTACGAAGTTGTAATGGCGCAAGAAATGGTGCAGTTGAATTTTTTTTAAGAACAGTTTTGTTTAGGATTTTGGATTGTGTTTTATATATATATATGTGTGTGTGTGTGGGGAAACTGTTTCCGAATACTGAAAATTTTGAAGATACGGCTCAAAATTTTGGATTCTATTTATTTTATATGAATTTAAATGTGTAAAATGTTTTCAGAAATTATATGTAGATGTTAAGAGCACTCAGAATACAGCTTGAATTTATAGATTTTTTCTTTGCTATTGAAAATTGTTTTCTGATTACCAACTTAATGGTTCGTTGACTAATGGTCGACTTAATACATTGTTTGTTATTTTTAATAATAACAATAATATATGTATTAGTTTGGATGTAAGAAATAAGTTTAGCCATATCATTAATTTAAAAAAAAAAAAAAAAATTAGTTAATTGAAGTCAGCATGCCTTTAATAACAATAATGTGTCTGTTTGATGAATTAGTTCATTAGAAAAGGAAATGAATAGCTGCTCACATTAAGGTTGGACGAATTGGGGGTAAGGGTGTAACTGAAACAAATTAAAATATACTTGCTAGTAAAAACATCTGCCCATATATGTGTGTGTTCTGCGAAATTTGTGCTTATTGTATTCCTAATAGGTTTGAATTATAAGTTTTGAAATTGGAATCTGGTACATTTAAAATGTCCTATTATAATTTGTCTAAAGGGCATTGCCTCCATTTTTATGGTTGAATTTCTAGCCTGCTAAATTCAGCCTTGTGGTAGTTTTAATCTTATGTTTTGATTGTGGTTTATGAGGTCTTATTTGGCATTGCAAGAAACTAGCATGGTGGTTAAGTGGAAAAAGTTCACTGGATGAAACTTTATTTAGTTTAAGAGGTTATGTTCCTTCTATTATTTGTTAAGCAATTCTTTTGCAATTTTTATATTGTGTAATTTGGCAACTGCAGGTTCCCAAAGGATGGGACAAGCTTGTTGTATCTATTATCTCTGTAGAGACAGGCAAAACCATAGCTAAGTCAGGGAAAGCAACAGCACGAAATGGAAATTGCCAATGGATTGAGACTTTTTCAGAGTCTATTTGGAGTCAACCGGATGATGCATCTAAAGATGTTGAAAAATGCGTCATTAAGTTTGTTGTTTCCATGGTGTGATGTTTATGGTAGTTATTGTGAAGCTTTATTTATTTGATTTAGTGTCAATTAACTAATAAAGTCAACCTGAAATGACAATTGTTGTAGGGGTCATCGAGATCCGGCATCCTTGGCGAGGCTTCTGTCAATTTAGCAAGCTACATGAGTTCAAAAAGTCTTATTCCTATTTCATTACCATTGAAAAAATGTAATAGTGGGACGATCTTACAAGTGAGTCATCTTAAGCACCTTCAGTTTCTTTGGAATTAGAAATCAGTTGAATCTGTATAATTTTAACTGTGGTCCTGTTTACACGCTCTTTTTGTTATGTGGAAGGTATTCTGATATATTAGCTATCTGTCAATGAGTATTTTCAATTGGGTACATTAAATTATTGACTGTAAACTCTTATCTGACGAAATTTTTCTTCTTGTTTACAGCTTAAAGTTCAGTGCCTAACACCCAGAGCAAAACTCAGGTTTGCAGTTAAATGAGAAACTTCATACTTTTTAAACTTTCTGTTCAGTGGTTGTGAAAGAGTTACTGCACCTTTTAAAGGGATGAACAGTGGAAAGACACAAATTCAGATATGGAGGACGTGAATGTTGACTATGACGAGTTGGAAAACAAATCAGATGTTTCTGATGGTACATTCACAAGGAGTATTGGATCTTCATCTAGCAACCATTTGGATGGTGCATCTCAAGCAGGAGAACCATGTAGTCGGGTATGGTACCTTCCTCTCATAAAGCTCTAGTTTGATATTTAAACAGTTAGTTTACCATTACACCTTCTGCCATGTTCATATCTGTAATTCCAAAAATTTTTCTCTCCCTAGACAATGAAAATGGATTTGATGTGCCATCTCTTCTATGATGTTGAGCTTGTTTGTATTTCAAGTTTGTAACTCAAGAATTAATACATATATTCATATTAAGCTGGTACTGTGGTGTAGAGTCATCTGATATATGAGGCATTTTACTATAGAGATTTTAATGTGTGATCTCAGTAGTTACTCATTGTAGTTCCCATATCATGGGTCTGAAGACCTGTCTTTCTTTATCACCCTTTTTGTATATAGATGGACTCAAACCCATGGTTGCTGGTTATCATGAAGTATACCATTCTATCCATCTGAAGCATGGACTCGACAATATGATGTAAGACAACTCTGTGGTTTTGGTTGTTAACGGAAATGATTTTGGTTGCATATAAATCATTTAGTGGGATCAAGCTGTGATTTTGTTGACTTAGTTCTAGTGACTATTATTTTTAGTGTTTTATAAAGTTTCCTAATGATTGTAGTTTGTGCTCCATAATATGTTTCCAATCTTACACATCAATATATTTGTGGATATAACATTGATTAAAACATGTTTTGCAATTATCTATATTACCTACTATATGCTTTCCTGAAACACTGGAATACTCAAGTGAAAAATTGGCCAAAGACCTCTTTGCTAATTTGATACATATCTCATGTACTTTGATCGCCACTAGAAATATTATCACGGCCTTTGCTTTTGCTTTTGCTCTCATGTGGTTAATGATTTTTTTTTTCTGTCACTGCAGAACATGAGCTTCTCACCGTCAGCTTCTCGTAATAGCTTTGACTCTGTAGAGGGCTCCTCTGGCAGGGAAAATTTTTCCCCTCTAAGTTACTCAAGTGGAGTAGTGAACAATCTGGTTGGAAGACAAGATTCAGTTGGCTCTCAAAATAGTTCTCCTTATAGCTCTTATTCTTTTCATGATCCATTTCGGTCAAACCAGTCGTCCTTTAATTCAAAAGCTGTAAATTCCGGAAGCCATCTTCAAACTCAAAGAGAAGAATTCAATCGAGTTCCACGTGCTGTTGCCTCATCAACTTTACGGAGTGCTGGTTCATCTAAAGACCTTCTGGAAGCTGCAGAAGTTACAATTGAGGAGCTCCGTGCTGAAGCTAGGATGTGGGAACAAAATGCTCGAAAGCTAATGGTTGATTTCGAGAAACTACAGAAGGAATCATTGGAGCAATCAACACGTCAAGCAAGCCTTGAAACTGCGCTCTCAGAATCACATGCTAAATGTGATAGCTTGAATAAGGAAATTGAGCAGCTGAAGATCTTGGTTGAAGAATCACAGGTGCAACCAACTGCTACTGAGAATTTGAAGTTTCAGGCCGAAGATATGGAAAAAATTCTGAAGGAACTGGAAGATGAGATAAAGTTTCAAAAAGAATCAAACACAAATTTGACGCTGCAGCTAAAGAAGACGCAAGAATCAAACATTGAACTTCTTTCCATTCTTCAGGAACTTGAAGAGACTGTAGAGAAACAGAAAATGGAAATTGACAGTCTCTCTAAAACAAAACCAGAAGTTGAGGTAAGAATGAATGGCCAAGGGTTTGAAGACAATAAGCAAATGAATACAACTGAGCAGATTTTAGTAAAGAAGATGAGAGAAATCTCCTGTGATTCAGATATGGAAGGAAGTATTATCGAACACCCGACAAGAGATTTGAATGCTGAGGTTGGGCAAGAGGATAAGAGGAAGCTAGAACTTGAGCTACAGCAGTTACTGGATGTTAAAAAGAAATTGGAGAGTACCATTCAGTTTCTGGAAAGATCTCTGGAGGAAAAAAACCATGAGGTAGAGCTGGAACGAGGTTCAAAGACTCAAACTCTAATGGACTGTGAGGCAAAGTGGAGGGCTATAATAACTGAAAAAGATAAAAAAATCATCAATTTGGAAGCTGAGTTATCTGAGGCTCGAAATGCTCAAGAATTGAAGGTAATGGTTTCTGAAAATAAAGATAGTCACAATCTAGTTGTAGAAGTTGATGTTCTAAAACAGAAGATTCAGGAACTTGAGAGGGATTGCAATGAACTCACGGAGGAAAACCTGGAACTTCTGTTCAAGCTCAAAGAATCAAAAAAGGATCTTGTGACGTCAGATGCCTCTTCTAAATCTTTATCAAATGAGTGTGCGGGGAACAATTTTGCCTTTACATCTGAATCTACAGGAAGAAAACTGAAGTCTCAAATATGCAAGCATGAAGATGACCTTGAGCACCAGTTGCAAGCTTTCAAGGACAAAGTTTGTTTTCTTGATGGTGAACTCTGTAGTTGTCGTTCCAGAGCAGAAAAGCAGGAAATTGAAATTGCTGCTCTGCAACAACAGCTAGAACTTTACCAGAAAAAGGAAACTGAGATTCAAGATCATCCTGCAGTTGTCTGTTCAAAGTGTAAGATTTATGAATCAGATACTTCCATCGAAATTTCGAAATTGCTCTCTGAGTTATATGAACAGGTTCAACTCTCTTTAGACCAGCTAAAGAAGCAACAATCTGGTCTTATTCCTCATGCAAGTACTGCGTGTAGTTATGGCTTTGACAAGTCAGAAATTTCAACGAGTACAGATTTACATACTCAAAAGGAGCAAGTTGAGGCTATCTTGAAAGATTTTATCCAGCTGAAAATGTTTTTTGAAGTGAAAATTACTGTTGATGAGGATGAACTTCAATCTAACAAAGAAGTCGGAGCAGCAGGGGAAAACTCAGAAGGAGTGATTAATTTGCAGGGTCCTCATGCATGTGAAAATACTCAAAACACGTACACTCGGGAAGTAGAGATTCAGGATGCAGAATATGAATCTGAAACTACAGATCCTGCTAAGGAACTGTTGTCTCAGATAGATGAGCTCCAATCTGAGAATTTGCTGAAAGAAGAAGAGATCAATGCTCTAAGACATTACTGTAGAGAGCTGGAAACTCAGCTTTCTGATCTTCAAAAAGAAAAAGCCCTGTTGGAGGAAAGTATGGAGACGATGCTTAGAGAAGGAACTACCAACTCTAAACACTTGGATGATTTGCGTAATGAAATGATGGTGCTGAATAGCAACATGTATTCTCAGGTTTCAGCCAACAAGATTCTTGAAAGCAAGTCTTCTGAGCTAGAGGGCGGCAAACATGACCTGGAAGTTCACTTGCATGAAGTAGAAGAAGAGAATGTACAGTTGTCTGAACGGATATGTGGCTTAGAAGCACAGCTAAGATATTTGACTAATGACAGAGAGTCAAGTCGCTTGGAATTGGAGAATTCAAAATCTCTTGCTCAGGATCTCCAGGATGAGATAAGAAGATTGGAAGCTGAAATGGAGGCTCTGAAAGCTGAAATGAAACAGAAGTTACAGGACTCGCAAAAAAGATGGATTGGAGTTCAAGAAGAATGTGAATATCTGAAAGTAGCAAATCCAAAGCTACAAGCTACAGCTGAAAGTCTCATTGAAGAATGTAGTTTACTGCAGAAATCAAATGCAGAGCTAAGAAAGCAGAAAATGAAGTTGCATGAACACTGTGCAGTCTTGGAAGCTGAACTGGGAGAATCAGAAAATGTTTTTGCTGATATGTCAAAGAAACTTGAAGCACTTGAAGAAAAATATTCTTCAATGCTGGAAGAAATTGCTTCAAAGGAGAAAGCCATTAACCTAGAACTAGATGCATTGCTTCATGAAAACAAAAAGCATAAAGATAAAGTTGTTACTGAAGAGAGTCTGTTTAATCAGATGTACTTCGAGAAGACGGTTGAAGTTCAGAGCCAAAGGGAGGTTGCACTCCTTACTGAACAGATATCTGCGACTCAAGATGAAAAGGATAGAACAGCTTCCGAAGCTGTACTTGAAGTGTCCCATCTACGTGCAGATAAAGCTCTACTTGAAGCTGCTCTTCAAGAAGTCAAAGAGAAACTAAAATTATTGGAGAGCAACCTTGATACCCTCCAGGTGGAATCTCAGGCGAAGGTGCAACAGCTTATGGGTGAACTTGCTGCTTCAAAGCAAAACCAGGAAGTTCTGACGGCTGACCATGAAAAACTATTGGATTTGTTGGAGGATGTTAAATCCAATGAAGAGAAACACAGAAGCACCATTAGAGGGCTTGAGTTAAAACTCAAAGCTTCTGAATATGAGAGGTTACAGGTAGCAGAAGAAGTTTCCAGCCTTAAGGTTCAATTGGAGAAAACAGCACTGCTGCAGGATGAAGTTCTGAGCCTTAAGAAATCACTCAATGAGGCCAAATTTGAAAATGAAAGACTGGAAGCTTCTTTCCAGATATTATCAGGAGATTACGAAGAACTTCGGGCTGAGAGAAGCCTATGTATGGAGAAAATCTCTAGTAGTCAGAAGGCGATTTCTGAACTAGAGGACTACAAGCGTAAAAAAGTTGCCCTCGAGGAAAAGGTTCTTCGGCTGGAGGGGGATTTAACAGCAAGAGAAGCAGTAGGTTCCCAGGAAGCAGTGCTTAAAAATGAGCTCGCGCAGATAAGGAGGGAAAACAGCCAATTCCAGAGAAAGATAAAAAATCTTGAGAAGGAGAAGGAAGAATGTATGAAAATGGCTCAAGCTCTTGAACTGGAATTGAAGCAGACGAAAGAACTAAAACAGGATAATCTTGAGTCTGTTGCAAATCTTTCTCATCCTGATTCAACTGCTACCGGTACTTCTCTCCATGACAAATTGAAGGTTTGTATCAACAATTTTCCTGTCTCTTATTACTTGATTTCATTGAAGTTATATTAAAACTTGAATATAGATTTATAAATTCAGCTTCTGAAATGGCAGGAGCAAGACAATGGCAATCTGCAGACCAATGAGAAGCCATCTGCGGGAGCTGGTCAACTACAACAAAACCAAAGACAGGTTCATGTCACTGTAATACATAAATTCAACCAGTTCTATTAGATGGGCCAATTATGTCTTTGTAACAGCGACAGCTCATTTTATCTTTCAATAGCTTCACCTTCTCTTCCTTTCGTTTCAGGTTGATAACGACCAAAATTATGATACTTTGTTGAAGATTCAGTCTCTTGAGAATGAACTAGCCGAGGCTTTGGAGGCAAACGGCATGTATAAACAACAGCTTAAGAGGTCAGTACAAGTGATACTTTTCAGATTTTAAAATTTTAATTTCTTGTTCTTTGTAAATCCAATGTCCGTACTATAAATTGATAGAGCAATGCTAACAGCTGGTGCAAAATGCTCTGCTTGTGTTCAGATTTTTATCCAATGAACTGAGTGAAGATGGAGCTGTGAAGAAAAATGGACACGATCTAAAGGCAGCATTGCTCGAGGCAGAGCTGAAAGATCTTCGTGAACGCTACTTTCAAATGAGCCTTAAGTATGCTGAAGTCGAAGCTGAACGAGAGCAGCTTGTGATGAAGCTCAAAGCTGGCAATGGTCAAAGAAAATGGTTTTGATGAATCAAATAAATCCTAGGTGATTTTTTTTTCAGCTCTTATCTAATTTTGTTACTCACTAATTTTTTGTCCTCTATAGTTTATATAGCCCGTCGTTAGTATCCAAAAGAAAAAAAAAAAAGAGTAACATGTAAATTGTTGAGAGGAGGCATGATTATGGTAGGAGGACTCTTACAGCAATAAATCCGGTTAGCGGAAGAATTAAAAATTTTGTACCAAAAAGGAAAAAAAAAAAAAAGATTTACAATAATGTCAGCTTTGTTTAGTATTTATTTAATCTTTCTTTCTTTATCTTTTTTTTTTTTTTTAAATTAATTTTTGGGCGAAATGGAAAAGGAATATAAATCTTAATTCTTCACCAAGACATTGCATTGTATAATGGGTGAAAAACCATTGTATTAGCTAACAAAAATTAGAGAGAAAGAGATGAAAAACTGAACCCATCGGTATTCGTTGTTGCTGACCTGTTTCAGTTTCACCTTAATTGTAATTTGATCAGGTGGTTTTTTTGGAATTGGAAGATCAATGGATTTGGTTATTTGACTAAATAACCCAAAACAAAACACAATGATTTGAAATTATTGGATTTTAATAATATTCACTAAAAAAAGTAATTCCCATAAGTCAAAAATATCATCTTCTTGACGTGGTCGAAAACATTGACGAGATTTTAATTTTATAGCCATTCTATATTTATGTTTTTTGTTAGATCTGAAAATTTTAAAACTTTAGAGATATTTCCTAGAGTATGCTTTTAAAAATAAAAAATTTTAAAATTAATTTTCGGGAGAAACCTATGCACGAAAATCCCAACTACTTTTGCGAATGGTTTGAAAAAAATAGCAACAAATAAAGATCCAGAATGTTGTGTGTTTACCAATATATGAGATTGAGAAATGGATATTGATGTGATGTCCACTAAAATAGTTGGTGATAGTGGAGGTGGCAAGCTTCATTAACTCATAATAGTCGTGCGAATTTAGATTTTAGTTGGGTAGGTTGGTTTAAATTGCATTAACTATATTTGGTTAAATTACAAACTATATTTGAAGTTTCCCTTCATTGTAGGCAAATTTGTATGCGATTTACAAAATAGATAAACACGTTTTTTTCCTGGACGTGCATTTTAACCAATGAAAATTCTCACCTTAATTATATCTTAAAAAAGGCATCGAAAATCATCATCCCATTCCTACTATATTCATTGATTTCTCAACTTGTATTTTCGTATCAACAGCAACAACCTATACAATTACCCATTTAAGCTTTATCTTAACCCGAAGAAATTGATAATATGGTTAATGCTATCAGAAACCACCATTGAGATATTAGTACCCATTAATTATCTTTCTTAAATAAGGATAAATACACTTAAATCAAGATAAAAGTAACCTTAATTCACATTCCCTATTAATATTTATTTCCGTTGCAAGAGGTTAATGATAACTGGCAGATACATCACAACTTTATCACTTCCACAAGTTGTATTGTATAGAAATGACTTTGTCTTAAAGATCATAAAGTCGGATAAGAGCTTCACCTAACAATTAACGTGATCTTTTGCGTCATTTGCAAACGCTCAACTCTAAACTCCATCGATAGTCAATTTGAGATGACCTAATTTTTTCACAAGTTTTGCATCATTCTGTATCCAGAGGCGAACAAAATGTAAAGAATCTATTTTAACTTTATTATTTACGACATGAATGAAGAATTAGTGATGTCATTTGTTAATCCAATCATACAACTGCATAATGTTCCACATATAATCAGAAATAACGGAGGCAACAGCTTAACAATGAACAACACTCTACAAACAAGACAGGCCCCCCGACAACTCCTCATTCATGTACATCAACTGACATGGGCTCTCTCTCTCTCACCTTACCACTCAATTCTATTTGATTTTTATTATTCCCTTTTCCTTTTTATTTCTTTCACCTGTCTTTACAGTATTGAGTATGCTCGAATTACCTCAACAATTGGTGCTCTACACAATGGGCACTTCCCTCCACCTCGAACCAACTCGTTCGCACATTTTGAGCAAGTGCACATATGCCCACATCTGCATATACTTTCACATTATTTTTATCCACAGCACAAAATTAAAAAATGGATAAGATATGAACCAAAATAACTATATAACAATTCCCTCCAACTTTTTAGTTTGTCTTTCAGAGAGAGCATTGGAGGAAAATAAATGGAAGATATACCTGTACAATAGAGAATCAATATGGCTATCACAACAAACACAGCAAGTCCCCTTTCTCACATGACCCCATTTAGATCCATCTTCTGATGTCTCTGCAACCATCCCTGAAAAAGTAGGGTAAAAAATTTCACAATAATCAGAATGCTGATATTGCTCAATATAATGAAAATGCATGTGTAAGGAATCTTCCATTTAGAAAAATGTTCCGGAAGACAGATGAACAATGAGAAAAATACACAAACCTTTTTCACCAGCTGATCGATTAAGAGCAGCAGACACTTCCTGTCTGACAGACCTCTGCAACTCCAGCTGCATATCCATGCAGGCTTCCAACATCCTCTGCATGTGGCTCATACCTTGCTGAAGTCTTGCCATGTCTGCTCTCAAATCGTTAAACATCTCCCACTCCTAACCAAGTCAATTCCAACTTCCCCAATTCAGTTCAAAGGTAAGAATGCAAAAAGTATACAAGATACAGGATTTGGGTGCATGCACTGACAATTTTAGGACAATTAGAAACAAAAATAGCCACTGAGGGACATCAAAACAAACTAGAATGTCTCAGCCCACTTCCCATTCATTTACATCATCAGCTCGACATGCGCCATTAAAATTCCCAAAGAAACTAACTGCCTTCTGCCTATAGCAACATGAGGATAACTGAATATACTCCAAGCAGTGGTCCTTAGAAAAAGCTCATAAAAGAGCTATTTTTATCCTATATTATGGTTCCAATTTTCTTCAATGACATAAGATATGGAATAAAGTTTTGTAGCTTCAAATACTTCATACAGGGGGAAGAAGAAGATATTAACAACAACAGTGCGCAGAAGTTTCTAGATCTGTAGAAGAAACAAACTCACAATTTCTGATCGGTGCATGCTGTGACGAGACCAAGTAGTGTGATGTAAATCCTGGTGCCACAGTGGCTGGGGTGGGGGAACTGGTGGAGATGGTAGCACCAATGAAGGTCTATCAATGGCATCAGGCTGATCCTCATTCTGGTCATCCCTCTGCTGCTCTTGATTCTGCTCTGGCGAAGTAGGAGTCGGCGTTGGCAAGTTTCTGTGCAAATCCCAGTCAATAGGCGTATGACCTTGTCTTTCCACATAGGACTGTATTAATTGGTCTAAACTTTCACGGAAACCACTACGAAGAAGATTGGAAACACTTCTCCTATAACAAAAAAAAAAAAAAAAAAAAAAGAACAATTGATATATAAATCTCAAAAGAGAGTTAGCAGTGGCTTAACAAATAAAGCCAAGAATCAATAGGCCTAGTATAAATATAAAATAACCTGCTTATAAGTTCTCTGAGCTCCATGCTATACACATTATCATCCTCAGGAGGATGAAATCTGCTCAATCTTCTAACAGGAACAGCCCGACGAGTTCTTGGGGGATCAGAAGGCCCCTCTGACCAACTTCCAACAGCTTCTCTAGCCCCATCCTCATGCCAAACCCCCTGAGCCCCATGTGGATGACCTTCTTCTCCATCCACATTTCTAGGAATTTCCTGGGGCCAACCAGTTACTGGACTTCGTTGCCAGTTTGTATCCATCTCAGCTTGATTACTGTTTCTCGATTCATCAAAACTGACTATAACCTGACTGTTGCCAGTTCCCTCTATCATTTTCCTGATTAGAAGTTTCTGGCCAAGTGGTCACCCCAACACTTGTGTTGCTTTCCAAGTTTCCAGTTTGATCAGGCAACTGATTAATGTCAGTCTCCTGACTTATCGACTGTAACTGCTCATTGGTTTCATGCTGAGCATCCAGTGAAATATTTGTTTGAGTCCATTCGTTACTAGATTCATTGCTATTATTGCTCGATGTGACATCAGAATTGCTGCTTGCTT
Source organism: Pistacia integerrima (assembly GCA_026225825.1). Classification (NCBI taxonomy): domain Eukaryota; kingdom Viridiplantae; phylum Streptophyta; class Magnoliopsida; order Sapindales; family Anacardiaceae; genus Pistacia; species Pistacia integerrima. Next base: position 30,620,454 of record CM047738.1, read on the forward strand.
GACCACGGACAATATTTTCTAATCTGGAGCGAAAACCTTCCCTACATGAGAAAAGGAATTTAACATATTAGTGTATAAATCAATACCAAGTATTAGAAATGATATTAATGTTATTAATAATAAAAATGCATAATACAGCTATTCAATATATTAAGTTAACTGGTGGCATAAAACAATAGCTCCTACACACTCCAGGCTAGGAATATAAGCCGCACAATAAATGATGCAAAATCATAAAACCGCCATTGGTTCATTGGCAGTATCTATATATATCGTTGATGTAACCCAACCATGAATCAAGAAATGAATAGCTAAGCTCACTAAAGTTTATAATCATTCTTCCATGAATAGCAATCGTATCTAAGCAATTAAGTTGGAGAAAACTAGCAAAAACAGTTTGCATTCCAACCTTTGAATACGGACAATCCTTCCATGTACCAATCCTACTTTTTTGGAAATTCTGTGATATTCAAGATTTTTCTAGCCACAACCCATAAATCATAAATTACACTCGCCAGACAGGGAAAATCTGACACTATGCTCTTCTAATATACAATGTTCTCAATCCATATGATACCTGGCTTGAATTATCAATATATTAAAGAAGAACAAAAAATAAATAAAATCTATCACCAGAATCACCTTAAAAAAAATGCGCCTATTTTGGGGACAGAAAAAGCACATACTATGTCATTCCAGAAAACATAATGCTGACAAGCTTGCAAACAATTTAGAATATTCTCATGGCTCGCTTTTAAGAAGGAACATACCTTAAACCAGATACAGTGTGTCTTTGTCTTAATTGAACTAGCTCACTAGCAGCAATTGACGGTGCCCTCTCTTCCTCAACAGGTCTTTCATTGTTACGCAAGAATCTACCTCTCAGTAATGACTGAAAAAATGTTATACGTATTAGTTGTTAAGACACAGGCATACATAAAAGCAGAATACCCTGATGATATACTTTTTTTCATATGAAAATATCCTGATGATATATGATGAAGCTTTTATGGGGCAACACAAGAAATTATTTCACCACCGACAAATACAGTTGAATGGTATGCTTATCTATCAATAGCATGTACGTTACAACATATGTAGTTTAGAACACAGAAATATTATGCACCATATACTTAAAATCTACATGACATATGAAAAAACATTATCAGGTTTAAACTCAAAATTCAAGCAATGTGTCAATTCCCAAACTCAAAGTGGTAAAAACAATATGTAGGTACTAGCATTTAAGCTTGAAAAATGATAACACTACTAATACTCACAAAATGAGCAAATTGTTTCATAATAACTAACTAACCTGAATGCGGTTGCGATGAGCAAAATCAGATACAGCTCGATGTTCCAACAAACCCTGAAGTTCCCTTTGCCTTTCCCTTTCAATCCTCACAAGTAAGTCAAGTAGAGCTTGCCTTCCACGCAGCCGCAGCATGTCCCTGCGAATATGCTCTGGTTGCCCTTCATCCTGGTCAGCAACTAATCCTTCTTGAACTTGTTCAGCTGGAGCACCAGTTGTGGCTGCCTGATCTTCCCTCCGCCCCCCACGAGCCCCACGCTGCTGACTAGTCATTTGAACCCACTCCCTAACAATTCTAACCCTTTCACGTTCAGTTTCACCGAGCCATTCAGCTCTTGGACTACCATTCCTTTGGGCAGCATTGGATGAAGGCTCACTAAGGCCAGTCTCCATCCATCCACGAACAATCTGCCTTACCCTCTCCCTCTCGACTTCACCAAGATCGGGAGATTGCTCCCTACTAGACCCATTATTATCCCCACGTTCATTCTGTGACTCCATCTGATCGTGCGACCACGTCCCATACTCATTCTCACTTTCACTTGCATCCCCCAAACTCCCCTGATTTTCACTCCCTCGACCCTCTGACATATTTGTACTTGAAACATTTGTATTAGACTCAACACTCCTTTGCTGCCTCAACCTTTCCCTCACCCTCTCACGTGCCCTATTCAACAAATGTTCGTCTTCCAATTCCCTCCACATTTGCAAAATCCCTGACGCCTGAGTACTAGGCCTTTCCACATTCCCCTGACGCCTCGAAGTAGGAGACTGAGACTCCCTCAAAAATGATGAGTCAAGCATTGAAACTGTGTGCAAACCTGCAAGAGCCATCAACTCAGACTCACGATTCCTCCTCTCCATCGTAGTTATCATCTCCTGTGCCTGCCTTGCAGCCCACCTGCTCAAAATCCGTGAATGCCGCCTTCTGGCAGCTGAAGACTCTGCCAAGTCATCACCCTCAAGGTCAGACCTTCTCCTTCTCCTAACTAACTGGTCCCCTTCATCATCCTCATCATCATTGTTACGTGTGGAACTACATGACGCAAATGGCATACAATCATCCAAGTGCCCACGCATCAATTCCTCCAAACCACGTTCAAATTCCACACAAATATCATCCGCGGATTCGGGCTTTTGTTGTAATTGTTGAAAATCAGTCATTTTTTTCACCTACTCTCTCCACCTCCCATACATAACACTCAAAATCCTCCACCTAATCAATCCCTTTATCAATCCAGACAACACACATTTCAATCCTCAGAGCCTTAGAACACATAATAAGATCATATCTACAAACACATCACTTAACAAACTCTCTCTAAATCATAAATACACACACCTGCACAAAAACCAAACCCTAATTTTACAACATTAACTAAGCCCTAATTATATTCTTATACACAAAAAAATACTTAACAATCACAATCACATGATAACAACTTCCATAGCGAAACCATAAATAATTAAAAATACGTAAAGGTCACAGTAAATTCGATCGAATTAAGAGAAGTAGATAGAGAATTAGCGAAAAAACTGGATTGAATTTTGATTTAAGAGATGAACAAAAAAAGTGAAATGGAGACGTACCGTTTGGAGCTGTTTCTGAGTTATGTGTGTGTTTGTTTCCCGTCAAAGTGGACGAGAAAATGAAAGAAAACGAAAACCCTAGCTTTTAGAAAACACAAAGAAAATGTGAAGTGAAAACATACAAAAAAAAAAACGAAAACGTTTGGTTCAGCAAGCCAAACACAGAGAAAGAGAGATATCAAAGAAGAGAATTATAGAAGAATTTATAAATTATTCAGAGAGAGAGAGAAATAGCGAGATTTTTATTTTATTTATATTTTTTATGATTTTATTTCTTTTTTCTTTTTTTGCTTTTTGTTATTATGAAAGAAAAGACCGCGGATCTAAAGGGCTGTGAAGGAGAGAGAAGCGCCGTTCGACACAGTATTGACACGTAAGCAATTTGAATTCATTGTGTTCGTTTTTGTTTTTTTTAATCAATTACGGTTTGCCACGTTTCATTATTCATTTATATCCATTGATTTAAATATTCAATTAACTTAAAAGTGACAGGTTTCATATTTGATGATGAAATTGAAGTTAATTCTCCTGTTGATCTAATCCGATAACATTCATTATATTATAAGCTCAATACAATTCATATGCATAAATTAACTATGTAGGCTCGTATAAATAATATCTGAATTTTAATCAACAGGTAAGGTAAAAATAAGTAAATAAAATTAAGGTTTGATAATGTTTATGCAACTAACAATTCAAATTATTTTATTAAACCCAATTATTTCTATTTAATATGGTTGATTATAAATTGGTAAGATAAAAGGAGCCATGATGTGACAATTTGAATTTATTGAAAGGTGTTTTCCTATCCTAATCATATGGTTAAATTGCTTTCTAATTTGGTCCATGTATTTGTCAATTAAAATACAAATCTTACATTTTATATGTAGATTAATCAATAACCTTATTGAAAGAATGAAGAAGCCCAAAAACATTGTAAATGTAAAATTGAAAAAAGATATAAAATCGTAGATTAGGTTAATTTAGAAGCTACGTTGCTCTAATGATTGGCCTTTTGTTCAAATAAGAAATTAATATGAAGGAAAAACCTTAGTCAAATACTTCTCTAATTATATAATTTTAATATTTTGTCAACTTATTTTAAATAAAAAAAAAAAATTGTTACTGCTAGCCCGTCATTTTTCTTAAAAAAATAAATTAATTAAATCTGGTCAGAAATTTCAATGCATAAGAATATGGATATAGGGTAGGGGATGTATTAATATATAGTATTGAGATATATTTAGAATTTTTTTTTCTTTTGGGGGATTAAAATACAACAAACCATGTTATTTGTCTATTAAATTTAATATGTTATATTTTATAAGAAAATCTTCATTAATTGATACAAAAAGATGTTGTCTATTTACTTGACACTTGATAATTCCAAAATTGAATCGACTTAGGTAATTTTGTGTATGTATATATTTGTGGTGTGGTTTCCGAATTTAGAATTATTAACCTAATAAAATTGAAAATTGTTGATAAGTGGTCAACTTAAGGATACACCAACCATATATTCTCTAATAAATAAAAGAAAAAAGAATAACAATAATTCAATTTCCTCGAATATTGACTATAAATTAAATATATAGTAAATATACAACACGTTTTATATTCAATTAAAAACATTTTCTTCAATTTTAATGGGGTGAAAAAAAAAATTATAATTTTTGAAAATTTGGCAATTTGTCTCTATCATAACTACTGCAAACCAAACTATTGGTGAAAAACATGTTTCCAAAATAGAAAGTAGAATTGGGTAAATTTTTGGCAATTTGTCACTTAATAACTCTAATATTTTTCAAAAATTTAAAGCCGTTTTACCTAATAATTCAGAAAAAATGTTTTACAAGCTTTAATCCTTCCTGTATATAAATGTTTTTCCTCAAAATTTCAAGGTTTTTCTTAACAATTATATATATATTTTTACTAATATCGTCTTTATTGCCGTTTAAATGGCTTTCTTAGTTGAGAATATGGGTAATTATTTTTATGAGATAAAATAGAAGAAAAAAAAAAAAAGCCTTGAAGCCCTTAATCATTGCATTCTGATAATAACAGTCCATTTTTCATATTAGTAGTTTCTTTCCAAATGTTTAGGACTAGAACTGACGTGGCATCGTGGAAGTCGTTGATGTTGAATCAGTAATCACAAATTGATTTACCAACAAAGACTTAAGCAGGATAGTAATTAATAACTTGATTTTGCAAGGTCAAAGTAAATAAATCAATAATAAACTAACATTTAAAAATCAGATTTATTTGAAAACGTCCGAAGGAATGATATGCTTGCCTAAACCCGGAACTAATAAAAAATACGAAATATTAAATTCTTATTATTATTATCAAAATATTGTTATTTGTTACTGAAATTTGTTATTTTATAACAGTTTATAAAAATAGCCTTCAAGGATATATTGGATAATCGTCTTTAATAACTAAAAATAATTATAATAATGGTTTTTTTTTAATGAAATAGGGGGTTTTAGGAAAAGAAAATTAGGAATTATATAGAAAAAAAATAAAGAGAAATGTTGACTTTGATTTCTCAACTAGTGTAATAGAAATTGATGGTACAGTAGGACTTTTACCAACAACAGAAGTGTCACAATTACACTATAGTCACCCTCCAATTATCATTTCTCTAACAACTATAACATATACTAATGAACTTTAAATAATCGGATTACTGTTAGACTCTCTTTATCATTTCTCAAATTTTTCAACATTATTTTTTACCGTTAAAAGTTATCATTGTATTGCAATTAGGGGTGTTCAAAAGCAGTTAACCGAACCGGTTAATCTTATTTTTTGAACCAAACTGGTTTTTGGGTTTGGGAAAATTTTCGAACCAAACTGATTTGGAGGAAAAACCGGTTTTGCCTTTTTTTTTTTTATAAAACTTATTTTTAAAATTTTTTTCCTAAATTAAATTGTAAATATAAACAATACATATTCAAATAAAAATTAAACATTCATACATATCCATTGACTACTACTAACAATACATTAAAAATAGATACAAATAAATGTCCGAAATGAAATTATTTTTTTCATTTAATATATATTTTTACTTAACATATATATTTGTAAAACCAGTTCGAAAAACCAATTTCAGTTAACCTTTTTTTTATTTCTTCTAAAATGGAAATCCGATTTTTTGAATTTTTCGAATTGTAACCAAACCGTTCGGTTTGGTTTTTATATTTTTTTGAACACCCTTAATTACAACATTAAAAAGAATTTAAAAGATAAATATTTAATAAAATGATATGAGGAATATATTATGAAAGTAATATTTTAAACCCAGCCAGAAGCAACTTTTGAAAGGTAGAAAAAGTGAAAGAAAGCAACAAGTTAGTAAGAAAAAGCAGTTAAATTGACAGTAGAATATTAGTTGTAGGGAGAAAGGTGAAGGAATAAGGACCGTGGATCTCTCGAATTGGCACGAGCCAAATCAGCGCCTTGTCTTACTCTTCTAAATTCAATTCTTTTTTAGTTTTTGTTAATGTTAGATGGCTGGCCTTTTTCATTGATGTTGATGTTTTTATTTTTTGGGAATTTTACTGGAATATTGGGGCACACTCACCTATGCGGCTATGCCTCCTATAGAGAATATTTTAATTTAGGTTGAACAAACATTTTGATCCCCATTCTATTGTAAAATCACATTTTCCCCTTTGATTTCGGAAATACTCATTGTTACCCCCGAATTTAGTCTCCGTCTATTTCATTTTCTGTTTGATCAGCTATGAGACCACCATAAAATTCAAGATTTATCAAGGAATATATATTTTAAAAATTAATTAATAATTTTTTTATGGAAAATAATTAAATATAATAAACTAATCCTAAAAGGTTCTTCCAAAACCCTAGATTTAAATGTCTGATAATTCAATTTTTGGTTTTGTGATTCTTGATGCTTTTGGATTATGTATAGGATTTTTCTAAACTAAGGGGAGAGCAGGTCCTTTCTTGATAGATTGGGGGTGAAAATGTTATTTTTGTATTTGGTGATTAGAAAGCAAAGCTTTATCTAATATTGACTTTGAAACAATAGTTGAGTGTGAGTTTAAACAAAATGGTTTAGATACTGATTTGGTTTAGCAATAGATTTTATGACATTATTTATTAGATTAGAGATATTTGGCAACCATTTCAATGAATTAGGTGTTATAATATAAAATTAACTAAGTGGCTTGGACAAATGGGCCACTAATTCCTTGCTCCAATACCTTTCAATTTTAATAATTAATTAATCACATATATATATTTTTTAATTTATTTAATAAAACAATTAACTTTTTCTATAGGAAAAAGTAAGATTGTATTAAATATGATCGTATTTATATATTTAAACACATATCAACGAACTTATGTTTTAAAGATATATATCAATTTTACTTTTAATATACTTATATTGACAATTAATAAAAATGAATTTAGATTAATTTTCCGAGTATAATCTCTATATATTTTTACCTTTTAATTTATTATATTGATCATTTATATACATATATTTGGCACGTGGGATGAAGCATTCCCATTCTAAATTCCCCGTTTGATGGGTTTTCAACTTTTTGTAGCTAGATTTTATATATAATCATGAAGGTAATAAAGAATGTGCTAGATTAATTTAATCTAACCATTTGGGTATCCCGAAATTCCAATAAAACTTTTCACCGCAACTTTTTTTCCTTATTCCTAATTGAAAATTATGTATCCATGTGATCAAATTCGGTTAGTAGCTTATTCAATTTATATATTTATTTTTTGTAATTTTATTTTGAGTAAACGATTTTTTCCCACCCAAGGTTTCCCTTACTCACACTTTTCCACCTAAAAAATTTCAAAGTACCGCTTTTCTGCTCAAAGTTAATATTCTGTTACTACCAAAAACTGATTTCAACGGCGAAAATTCTCTCTGTTACTACCATTTGAATCTCTGGTATCCTCTCTACAAAACCCATCTTACTCCGATACCTGATTCCTTGTCGATTGTTAGCCACTAAAAAGCTAGAGCTTTTTGTTCTTAGTTAATTTCTAGCTACAAATATTCAATCGGTTACCACCATTCGAATCCATCAGCCTCCACTCTATAAAAACCCTCTTACCCTGGCTCCTAGTAACTCATCGAACGCGGGCTAAGGAAGTGAAATATGTTTTAGGTATTAACAAAATATTAAATTTGGGTGGGAAAGTGGTATTTTGAAACTTTTTGGGTGGAAAAGTATCATTAAAGCAAACCTTGGTTGGAAAAAGTCGCTTACTCGGGTGTGTTTGTTTTATTATTTTGGGTAGGTTTTTTAAAAAAGTTGAGGTGAGTGGTTATTACAAAGTAGGATTTAAAAATTAACAAAAACACCCCCCTAAGTTTGTTAATTTAGTTAAACACCCCTATAATAAAACATTAAAAATTATAAAAAACACCCCCTCCCACCCATTAAAAGCCGGCAGCCGGCCACCACCGCCGGAGGGTGGGTAGGGGTGTTTTTGTCAAATTTTAAACTTTTTTTTGTTGGGGGTGTTTAGTTAAATCAACAAGCTTAAGAGTTAAATAGAATATAATAGGATTTTCAGAATATGAAAACAAATATATATTTTGGATAGGATTTCAAAAATCCTACCAAAAATAGAGAAATAAACACACCCTTAGATTTTATATATAATCATGAAGGTTATATGGTTGTGTTTGTTTCATTTTTCCCAATCCCATCCTATCCAAATATTCTCAAAATTCAATCATATTTTATTCAACTTAAAATATTTAGATTTTTTTAACCCTTTAGCTAGGTTTGTTAATTTAACTAAATATCCCTAACAATTAGAGTTTATAAATTGACAAAAACACCTTCACTCACCCATATATTCTCGGCTGCCAGAAACCACTACCGAAAGGTAGCCGGAATCTACCGGAATGGTGCACGACCGGCTGGATATGTCAGTCATGTGCCGATTTGACCTTTTTCGACCAGATCTATGGTGAATCTGGCTGGAAAATGTCAGATCGGTGCACTACCGGCCAGATCCAACTGGTCGTGCGCCATTCTAACGACTTCCAACCACCCTCCAGCGGTGGTGGCCAGTTGCCGGCATTTAATGGGTGGATGGGGGTGTTTCTATTAATTTTTAATGTTTTATTATAGGGGGCGTTTAGCTAAATTAACAAATATGGGGGATTAAAAATAGTCTAAATATTTTTAGAAAATGTTTTCCAAAAATTTACCAAACACATTTTAAAATTAAAATCTTATTCTCGTAATAACAACCCAACTCAATTTTTAAAAAATTACTATTCAAAATACTATACCAAACACAACCATAAATGTGTTAGATTAATTTAATCTAGCCATTTGGGTATTCCCAATAAAACTTTTTCTCTTTATTCCTAAGTGAAAATTATGTATCCATGTGATAAAATTCTTGTGGAATTATTAATATCTTTATAAAAAAAAAAATAATACACTAAAGTAAAGTCTTATGATTCCATATGTGTTTAGTGTAATAAAATGACATGGAAAGAGAAAAAAACAAAAAAGCAAGTTAAACTATGATTGGAGAAGAAGATTGTTTGAAAACTTGCTTTCTTTTAAAGTCAAGAAAGTAATGAAATTCTTGATGATTTAATTAATAGAATTTCAATTTAAGGGTACCCGAGTTCAAAAGCATGCTCATAATCTTCTCAAGTTAAACAAAATTATTCGCTAATGGGGCCATTGATTGAATGGTTTGAACTTAATTACCAATGGCTTCCATTAATTAAATTTTGTATTACTAATTAAGCTTAATCATTACTTCTACTTAAGGAGTGGAAATTTTGGTCACTTTTTTTTTTTTTTTTCTGCATGCTTAAATAAGCCTTTGAGGAATTTGACTATCATTGTAGCTTAAAATCATGACTTCCATATAAATGATTTTGGATGGCGGAAATTTATTTTATCAAATAAATAACTTATTTTTAGCTCCTCTTGAAATATTTTTGGACTAAAATTAAAACATAATGTGTTTAATCATTACTGGGTGATCTGATGGTAAAAAAGTAAAAAATGTTTTATAAGCTCCTGAGTTTAAGTCCCTCCATGTATTAATAGGGATGACCACTGAGGTTCTTACTCGACCGATAGTTATAAGGACATCGAGGGTGGGATTAGTTGAGGTACACGTAAGCTGGTTTGGACACTTAGTGATAAAAAAATTAAAAATTAAAAAAAACACAATGATTTTACCATATAATATAATTGATACACCTTGTTTACATAAACTGATAAAAGACATAAAAAAAACACATTATTTTAAGAATAATACTACACTGACAACCATCTTTCACAACTCTAACGTGACAACTCGTAATTAATCAGTTCATAACAAATCTCATATAGATTTTACTAATTAATTGTGAATTGTCATGTCAGGGTTATAAGAAAGGGTTATTGATGTAATATTATTCTATTTTTTAAATACATTGATATTGTTATTTTTTATAAACAAAATCTATTTTCCTTCACAAAAGGACACAGGAAATGATGAATTAAAACATCGACAGAGCCCACTTTCCTCTCTTACATCTCTTCTGAAAATCAGAATTCTGATAAATTCGGTGGCTATCTCTTGTTGTCTTCTGCATATTTGGAAGCACGCAGAGGTCTCATACTCAGCTTCACGTAAAGTATCCATCACTTTTGTAAGTTTGACAAGAGAGAGAAGAAAGCACATGCTCTCTCTCATTGGAGCCCACAGTCCACCACCTTACGTTTGCATGGCGACACACTGGGTTGCTTCCTTTTTCTTCGTTTACACTACTTTTGTTTTCACAGTTCCCAAGAGAATGTTCAGCTCTTGTCTTCATTCACTTGGCCTTTACCAAATAAATAAATTAATTTATCTTAATTTAAATGGTTCATCGATAAATTAATATAATTTCTAACATGCTCGCTTGTCTTCCTCCGATTTGATTTTGACGAAATCTAGGGTACTCCATTTATTATAATAATAATAATCATAGTAATAAGTTAAACTTCAAATCCAAGATGTTTAATTAAGCTTAATAAAACTATTAGTTATTTTTTACTATTGTTGGATCACTCGTTTGGATTTGATTGTTGACCATTTTTTTTACTAATTTTTGATGAGTAATGCCACAAACATATAATATTTTTATATAATATGATGTGATAAAAAATAATTTGGTAAAATTTTATTTTTAATTTAAAATTAGTTAATCATCTTTTATCACATTATATTGTGTGCAAAATATTGTATATGTAATATTATACAGTTTTTATTAGCCATGCGTAATTATAATTCAATTTATGAATTCGATTATAATGGTTTATATATTATATTGTATTTAATTACACAAATAACAAAAATTTTTTTTAAAGGGATTTGTATAATATTGATAGCTCATTTATATCCAACGGACAAACATATTAATTATGAATTAAAAAAGAAAAATTAGAAAAAAAAAAAGAAAAAAAGAATATGCATACATCAAACAATCAACTTTCAGTAAACCATTACTTGGTAGCCTAATGGTAAAAAAACAAAAGTAAGCATTATGAGCTATTGAGTTTGATTCTCTACAACCCCTAATAGGGGTGGCCGCTAAGGAATTTATCTAGTTGTCAATTTCAGGGTTTTGAAGATTAGTTGAGGTATGCGCAAGTTAATCCAGACACCCTCGATCACAAAAAAAAAAAAAAAAAAAAAAAAAATCAATATAATGCATGTGGGATTAGGTAAGATAAGAGAGCAGGGAGCCGTAAAGGGAGGACAATAATTGATTAAAAAAAAATCCATAAGAAGGAAGACAAGAGCATGGGAAATAGTCGAAACGGTGTAGTAATGTTAGGTTAAATGTCATTCCATTCTTGCATCTCCATGCACGTTGTCTCCTCTAAGTCCTCTTTGTCTTTTCATTTCGTTTTCTAGGGTTTTCGCAAAACTTCATGCCCAAGAAGCCAAGAAAGAATCACTGGAATTCATTTGTATGAATAATTTGGTCAGAATTTGTGGGGTTTTTGGGAAACAAATCACATTGGTTGAAGATTAGAATCCGAAGTTGTTGATAGAGTTTTAACAATTTGAGAGTGTGGAAAATTTTGGTTGGGTCCATGCGAAATTGTATATAATATCATTTGGGGTTTGCCATTGTCTAGTTCTTATCAATGGAATATGCCAATTATCCAATCAATAAAAGGAGAAAAAAACAAAAAAGTTTATTATTTTAACATGCATTATGATAATTTGTTTTTATCATATTTTATCGAAGAAAATTGTACGAATATAAATCACATTTTGTAAACAAGAGTTTAATCTTATAACATTGATTCATAGATGACGATTAATATGTTTGAGTGGATTCAATTTCTTTCTACTATAGAAATTTGGAGATGATATTTATTAAAATATTAAACCCATTTTCAAATTGAACCCATAATTGAAATTTTAAAATTTAAATCACTCAAATTAATTTCACTCAAATTATTCAATTTGTAAACCATTATTGAGTTGTCTGATAGTAAGAGAGAAAAAGAAGATTAACTATGAGCTCCTGAGTTCGAGTTCCCCTAAACACTAATAGTCAGTGGCGACTAGGGACTCTTACCTTCGGTCAAAGACCTCGAGAGATTAGTTTAAATGTGTGCAAATTGGCACCTCCGATGATAAATGAATTAAGTATTGACATTTTTTTTAATTAATAATTAATGAGAAAATCATTTCTAATATTACATTTGATTTTTTTTTTTAATTATGGATGGTGGAGAGTAATTTCAATGACTTGATAGAATTCTAGATTTTATCTTTTTTAATCATTATTTGACCAAATTAACATCCTTTTCTATTGCAAAATTTAAGTCACATCCTAGTTTCCTAGTTTGGGTCAAATATATTATATTTAATTACGTTTAAGTAATAAGGTAAAACTTTGCCCTCTAATTAATTCTTTTATGGTCAAATTGAATTTTCCACCACATTATGGTAAGCCTTACATATTAATTAGATCTTTGATAATTGTAAATTGACTAGATATGTATCTATATGATATTATTTTCACATTTTTCACATTTTCATTTTTGGCTTATATAGTGACACATTATTTTTGGAGCAATTATAAATAACCATATATTCATGAACTTAATATATGGTCAAATTACATATATAAATATGATCCAAATCACATAATTGGACCTACATAGTACATACAATTAAAGGTAATAAAATTGGACTTAATGATTAGGATTGGAGACATGATTTGAAATTCTATAGGGAACTAAAACTATATAAATTCATATAACTATACTATGAAAATTAAATAATTTTTTTCTTATATATTTATATTCAAAATTTCATGTGTAGAAGATGGTAATTAATAATATAAAAACAAATTTTATAGTTTTGAATATATATATATATATATATATATATATATATATATATATATATATATATATATTTGAAGTTTTGTTTTTTTAGTGTTTGTTAATGGTTAATTATAAAACGAATTTATTTTAACTTTCATTATTTAAATATTTTTATTTTAAAAAATACCAACCAATTACCCTCAAAATTATGATTTTATTTAGGTTAGTTGGAGGTGTATGTTATCCACTACTAATACAAATGATTATTAATTAAAGAGGATTTAACGTTTATTTTGTCTTATTGTAATTTGTTTTGGCATTTTCTTGAGAAAGGGGAACATTGATAGATTTTCTTGGATACTTATGGCCTACATAATATTATCACTCTTAAGGAATATTTCTTTTAGTTTAATGTTATTTATTTAATTGAATAGTGCGTTTGGTTTAGTATTTTGGATAGGATTTTGGGGATAATATTGGGTTATTGGATAGGGGAGTATTACGAGGTAAATTTTAAAAATTTATGAAAAAGCCCTTAGGTTTACTAATTTAATTAAAGACCCTAATATATAAAATAACAAAAACACCCCCACCACCTGCAGTGTCAGATTCCGCCACCACCGCCGAAACTGCCTGGTGGGTTTCTGTTACTACATGACAGGACCTGGCTGGATCTGTCGAACACATCGTTATGGCCTTTTCCGGCCAGATCCACCACGGATTTGGCCGGAAAAGGCCAGATCTATGGTCTATTATGGTCGCTCATGCTAAAAGGAAAAGGCCAAGATCGCCATCTTTGGCCGCGGCCGACGGCCAAAGATGTGGCCGTCGTTTTCGGTCAACGACGGCCGATCTGGCCTTTTCCGGCCATTTCTGATCGGAAGTTAGGCCGTTGTATAGATTTCGACTATCACCGACGGTGGTTGCCGGAATCTGACAAGTTGGGTTGATGGGGGTGTTTTTGTTAATTTTTAAACTTTTTTTCAGGGGGTATTTAGTAAAATTAATAACCTTATGGAGACTAAAAGTAATTAAAAAAAATAGGGTAATATTTCTAGAATAATGTGCCAAACATTATTTGGAGAATAGGATTCAGAATATGGATAAAAATACTAAGCCAAACATGTACATTATTTTTCCATTTACTTAATTCTAAAATTATTCTTTTAAAAAAATATTTCACAAAATGAAAGTTGTATTAAAATTACTTTAAACTCTCATGAGATTTGGATAATTACATGTACATCCCTCCAATCATTTGAAAATGAAAGGGAACCGCCTGGTACCATATGTAACATCTTTGTTTCTCAAATAAAGGTAAATTTTTAGTCTTAAGATAAATAAGTTAGGCATTACCTTTTAGTGCTAGAAGTTTAACTTAATAATTATCATATCTCATTTATGGAAATAATCAAATCTTCTAACTAAAATTTCTAATCAAAGCTATACATTCACCCACCAATTTGGTTCATCTTAATCATATCTTTGATTTAACATTTTCCTTTTTATGATCTCAATCAACCCAAGCTCCAATTTTTACACATTAAATTATTTATACCTGAAATTGTAAAATGAATTTACAAATTTGAATCAAACCTTTCTTGATTCTGATATGAACAAGATTTCATCTTTAACAGTTCTTGTACAAATGCTTATTGGGCCAGACTCCTTGTACGGACCCAGTAGTTACTTTTTAACCGAGCCCAATTCAGGACGGATAAAACGGAAGTGGTCTTTGGCCCCCACATAATGTTTCAGTATTCAATTAATCCGATGTATCAGAAAATTAATCAAGCGAAGGAAACTGGAACCTTTTTTTGAAAATAATATGACTTCCGCACTTCTATAATCTGTTATTGTATCAACAATAATATGATGACTTTCTGACGTAGATCGTTAGCAGATGAATTTCTGGAGAGGGTCAAGCATCATAAGCTCAAATGTGGACATATCAACCTAAAATAGCTATAACTTTTAATTCGGGACGAGTTACGAGGCTCATAAGATATCAACAGAAAACTCATTTCGAGCCCGACGACGTGGCAACCTAGTTTCCTAGTTGGGAGTTGTTTTTAGGCCCAAAATCTACCGTTTCAACGTATTTCGGGGCCGTTTAAATTTTATACGCATTTTTCTTATTTTATTTAGAGTCCTTTCTTATTTTATAATTAATCAACAGTTAGGGTTGTGTTTGGTAGAGTATTTAGAGTAGTATTTTTGAAAAAAATTAAATTGTATTGTTATTACAAGAATAAGATTTGAATTTGAAAATGTGTTTGATAAATTTTTGAAAAACATTTTTTGAAAATATTTAAATTATTTTTTAATCCCTTATATTTGTTAATTTAGCTAAACACTCCCTACAATAAAATATTGCAAATTAACAAAAACACCTAGAGAGTGGCGGAAGTCGTCGATCTGGCCGAAAACCATAGATCTAGTCGAAAAATGCCAGATCGACGCTCGGCCACCACATCTAGCCAATCGTGTGCCATTCCGATAGATTCTGACCACCTTTCGACGGTGGTGGTTGAGTGTCGGGATCATGTGGGTGGGTGAGGGTGTTTTTGTCAATTTATAAACTTATATTATTATGGGTGCTTAGTTAAATTAACAAACCTAAGGAATTGAAAAAAGCTAAATATTTTGAGTTGAATATAATATGATTGAATTTTAAGAATATTGAAACAAATATGTATTTTAAATAGGATTAGATAGGATAGGGTTGGGAATATTGAAACAAACACAAGGATTTCCTTTTTAATTAATTTGGACTGTCACTACCCTACGTAAACATATTTTTCGTTTTTATAAGATATTGAATGATTTTCAAATTTTCCTTCAAACTTTACGAATTAAGTTTACATGATTGTGATTTGTTTATCATCCCTAATTAGACATAGTCGTGTGCTAACCTTGTTTTTACGCTAACTCATTGCGTCACATTCTTTCATGAAATTCTTGATAAATTTATTATACACTCCGATCATAATTGCACATAAAATTCAAATGTACATTTTTCATTTTGGAACTACTTCTAAGTAACAACTTTCTGAAATATAGAAAAATATTAAAGATTGCAGCAGAACTGAGCCTCCAAAAAGCTACCCAGGCAGGAGAATGGTTAACACTCAATGGCAACCAAATGGGCAAAAATAATTTCTTTAGAAGTAAATAATGTTCTCTCTCAATAAACAATCTAGGGTATGTACAAAGTGAACCTAGAGCATATAGTATAAACTTGAAAAGGCTCACTTTCAGTTAAAGAAGCTTACGGATTCATAATCGGTAATAGCCAATCTTGTTCTTTGCAATTTCAAATCTCACCAGTTCCAAGCGGCTGCCTCGAGCTATTGCCTGTAGCCCATGCTTGATAGTCTTTTACGAGCTAAAATGACAATGAATGAAAAATGCATCAGGATAAAACACATTTGCTACAAATAATTAAATAAATAATTTCTACACCTCTTCTGGCTTAGTTCAACTTTCTATTAGCTGGTCAACCCGGATGGATAAATCTTACATTTACTCAAGAAGTTTTCAAAATTTTCCCAATCTGAAAATCTCTGTGTATGTGAAAGCTTCAAGTAATATGATGATTTTTAAGGAGTAAAATGAACCAATAATCAGAGCATTTACTCACAGTTTCACATGATAGTTTTGCTCAGAATTTCTGGTCCTATTTTCCCAAATCTATTAAAAATAAAAATGCATCATCTCATCTACTTGGAAATTTAGCTAACACACACGATAAAATCGAGAACATATGATGAATATAACTGAAATTCATATTACTAGAGAAGTTACTAGAAAGCATTCTGTTTAACTTTTGATTCAGTTAAAACAAAATGCAGCAACTGTTTGCACAAACCTGAGCCATAAAGCGAGGAAGCATTAGTTTAAGTATTTGCTCTAGGACTTGTGTCCCAGTTGATTCTATCGTTTCCACTGGAAGTGCTCTAAATGCAAAAGGGATCTCAATGCTAACCTAAATCAGAGATAACGAAGCCAAAAATAATATTCAGAACATATGGTCATTTTACTAATTGTTATGGTACAACTAACACAGATCAAAATGCAAGCTCTAGCTGTACCTCAATAATTGCATCTGAAGTTAGTTGTTGTATTGCTGAGTTGCTGTTGCTGCTATCACATGATATTCTGTTTACCATAGAAGCTGAATTGCCGCACCAAGTTAAGAGTAAAAGTAGTCATAAAAAGCCTTGCATTATAAATTAAGAATTTAAAGACTCAACCCAATCATGGTTTTGTTCCAAAAAAGAAACTCAGTTATATTGTGATTTTGCAGTGCTACAAAAGAAAATGAATGCCATTGATCACAGACGACCAGGATACACCTCCTATATTTTCTGTCCAGTAAAAAGCTACAGTAATCATGAAACTGAAGTGTCATCTAGACCAAAGCTGG
Source organism: Pistacia integerrima (assembly GCA_026225825.1). Taxonomy (NCBI): domain Eukaryota; kingdom Viridiplantae; phylum Streptophyta; class Magnoliopsida; order Sapindales; family Anacardiaceae; genus Pistacia; species Pistacia integerrima. The sequence continues at coordinate 30,638,152 of CM047738.1, forward strand.
AGCTAATGATATGAATTAAACGGCTACTGAACAGGACCAGTCTCAACTAATTTGAATAATATTCATTCTGAAGATTGCACTGTGGTAGTTAAACCCTTCTAATACTACAAGACTTTCCAGCTATGAATGATTCCTATTCTTTTTAAGAAAGCTATGGCTACAAAACTAATTCGTGCAAACAGAAAACTCCTAACCAACTTGTTTCTGCCAAAAGCAATATAGGGAAGTTACATATATGAAGAATTTCCCAAATTGAAGAAACAGATCAAAATTGGTATAACTTTTGAATTAACTTAACACAATCAAATTCATATTTCCAGTAAAATATATCCATATATCAAATAATATCCAGATAACAACCAATTTCAATCATCGTGTCAAAATCATCTCATCAAAGAATTTCAAGTTACATTTTTGTAAGTTCTTATATGACTATATCTATTAGTTATCATAACACCTACAAAATGAAGGCACTAAAAGTATTCCACTTGATCCATTTAAGATGTAAAATCCATGTTTTGCTTACCATCAAACTTGTCATTCTGCGCTACCACAATTGGTGAGCCCTCAAGCTGGCAACAATCCAACAGAAAAACATCATGAGATGATATCCAAATAACTACACATAAGACCCTCAATGTATTATGTTTAAACTAAATTATCTTCAATGTATAAATAGAATACAGCTCACTTATGACATAAAGACTCTTGTTGTCAATACAATTGACTTGAAACTGAACCCCTCTCATCTCAAAGGAAGGGGCCGGAGTGATAAAATGGAAAACAGCCACCTCCCATTGTGTAGCACATAATCGCAATGAGCCTCCAGTTAAAATTCTAATTTACATTTTTGGATAAAATTATCAACTTCCCTTACAATCTTAATTCACATCAAAAACATATCCTCTCCTAGCCATTAGTTGCCATTAGCACTGCTAGTTGAAATTTCATCATAAACCTCCCAGCAGTTGACCTTTCTTAAGGAGGTGTATGCAAAAGATGATTAACGAAAACAACATGTCAAGTCAAGCCTGAATTTTTTTCGCAGACAAAAAGCAACAGAAACTAGAGAAAGCAGTACAAAATTATAAGAGTAAGCGAGGTGCACACACGAACCTTGCAGGACAAGAGCTTAATGCAGCAACCGTTGGGCTGCTCTTCAACTCTAACAAGCAAAACTGGACAAACTTCAAACGCAAAGAACTTGAGCCTATACACATAACATCTGAAAGTATTATCATCCACTCTCTCTATCCTCTCCGCATCCAACACCGAGTACTGACTCGCCGGCAAGCTCATATACTCCACTGCATACCACCCATCAAAATACATATATGTTCATTAAAAAACACTTAAATAAAATTCCATTCTGCCCCTCAAAAGTTCAATTCAACAACAAACAGATCCCTGGTTGACTAGTTCATTGGACTAAATTGCCAAATTCAGCAGTGATCTTTTCATTACATTATATCATTGAATGAGTTCTAAGTGTTGCATTACTCTTAGACAAATATGAAGTACATCCTTTTTGAAGTTTGAAAATGAATTATAATTCATAAATCTCCTATAATTGCTAGCTGCTAAGGTTTTTCTTTGACTATTTAGTAAATCCAAGGGACTTTCTATCATTCATTCAACAACTAGTGAGTGAAATAAAATTTACCAACAAAACAACATTCCATAAACAAAACAGTAACTCATGAACTCCAAATTGCTAACATTACTTAGAGGCCGCTGGAGCTGGCGAACCGTAACGGACTCTTTGCGCCGGGCGATGAAACGAGCTTTGGAGTTTGAGATGGCGGCCGAAACGCGAAAGGGGGACCTTTTGTGGTGGTCATAGAGCAGAACGGTTTTGAAGCTAAGAGAGTTTGAAGTTGTAGGGGTCTTTTTGCAAGGAAATGAAACTGGTCGTAACCTTATACAAGGTGAAGAAGAGCTCAGTGCCGCCATTTAAATTTGTTTTCAAAGAGTTTCTGTTGGCTTCAGTTTTTGATTTTTCTTTTCTCTTATCTGAAAGCATAACAAAACAAGCTGGAATGGTTGTTGGCTCGTTGCAAGAGAAGCCACGGGAGAGATAAAACTTCAGTGTTAAAAGGCCCGAATTGGGCCGTTTCCGCTTCGCCCATTAACAATATCAGCTGGGCCAACTTATCGGGCTAAAAGTCCTATGGTTTAGCCCATAAAGGTAGAGGCAGAGCAGCCCGGCACTATTTGGGCTTTTTGGAGATGTTGGGCTCCAACAAAGGGAAATTGGGCCCTATTGACTTTTAGCTATCAAATTGATCAATATCCCCACTTCTAATTTTTTTTTTCGTTTTAACAAATTTTAACCTTAATAAAATACTTAACTTCAATTTTTACATAAATACTAACTCTACATCTTCAAAATTTTATTTATTTGATAGAAATATATTATTAAAGTTATAGAAAAAGTAAATTTGGAATTGAGAAAAAGGAAGATAAACAAAGTACCTAATTAAGAAATTTGGGAAAAACTATGTAAACAAAAACCCCAATTAAGTTTGAAACTAGAAAAACGGGTTATAAACAAAAACCCTAATTAAACATAATGAAGCAAGGTTATTTTCGGTATTAAATGGGGTTTAAAAAATAAAATAAAACATGATAGAGTTGTATTAACTTAAGCAATGTGGAAACTAATCAACTTGATAGGGCTAAAAATCACTTACCTTTTTAAAATAGTTTTTATCATGAACCCTTTCATTATTTTCTATTTCGGATGCTTTTATTTATTTATTTATTTTTAAAAATGAAATTTAGAAAGTATGAAAAACAAAAAAAAACTTTTTTCTAACGGTTCTTTTAATAAATATAAGAAGAGCTTTTATTATAAAAATTTCAATAAAGCTATAGACACCGATTAATCTCACCGAATTGTTGTACCGACTTATGTGGCATCCGAGCCAAACGTTGCTACATTGGACACTATAACACGTCTTCCATGAATGAACGACTATCCAACAATTATGGACGTTCGCCCATATTTGATGGACAGTCGCACATTACAAATGGACGGCCATCCACCAATCTGGACGAAATTTTGAACAAAAATAACAATGGACTCCCGTTCATATTATATGGAGGGGAATTCATTTCCTATGGATGGATGTCTACCTTGAATAGACTCCTGTCTATAATGACTTGCAGTATTTTTAAAATGGGGAGGAATGATTTTTTAAAATTTTAAGAATGGACGTCGGTCCATATATATATATATTGTTTTTCATACTTTCTAAATTTATTTTTAATGGATGACCATCCGTATCAGATGGATGACTGCCCATTAACCAGCAAGGCAAATATTTTTTTTTTTTTTTTTAAATTTCAATTCATAGGGTTTAAAAATTTGTGATCCTAAAAAAGTTTTAAAAAACAAAAGTAAGCAATAAATAAATGGACGACCGTCCATTTTCTTGGGATTATTGAAAGAAAAAAGCTACATCCAACTCCAAGTTCTTCATCAGAAAATAACCGCATCTGTTGTACTTCACTTCTTCGTCTTCGTTCCTCATATGTCATTCTTCTCATAAGTATTGTGTTTATTATGTTTTTGTTCATCATGTGAATTTTGTGTTTTTATTGGTTTTCATTGATGATTTCGCTTGATTGAGCTATAAGGTGGGTACATTAATTTATGTCAGTTTCAAATGTTAATTTGCATGTTACTTTCAAACACTTGTTTGGTGGATTCTCACTAGAAGATGAGTAAGATTCGAATGCAGATATGATAATTGATTAGGTGGGATTTACTGAAATCTATTATGAAAGTGAACTAGTTTGTTTATATATGTACATATTTGAGTACCCAATTCAACACAAGTGAAAATAAAAGAAAACCTCAAGGGGTTAAATGGGATTATTTAGTACTTGATTATCTTCACTTGCTTAGGATTTGATCCTATGCCACAAATTTGGCACATCAAACCACCAAAACACTTAATTGCATTGTAAGTGACCTATCTGATGCTCTGTTCATAACAAATTCCAAGATCGACATGATATATGTTAAAATCTTAATGAAGCTCTTGTTTTTCAAAGTCATTAATTTTCGAAAATTTTGGCTACATAAATAGAAATTAAATTTGATACTATTTTCATATGTTGACAGTATTGGATTTTCTATAGACTGAAAGTAAATGAATATTTGAAACAAACTTTTTTTTCAACTAGTTCAAGTTCAATTTCTACCTATATCACTTGACTTAAAATTTCCTCACAAGTTAGTTTTCTATTTCCTCCTGTTGTAGGTATGTTTATGAATTAGTGGCACTTAACATAGTTTAAGCTCATGTACTAGTTGTTTTTTCTATTTTATATTCACTGATTTGTGTTGTATGCACTAATTTGTTTTCAATGTGTTGTATGCATTGATTATGATGATGATTTATATATATATATATATATATATATATATATATATATATATATATATATATATATATATATATATATATATATATATATATATATATATATATATATATATATATATATAAACAGGTTTTAGAAGAAAATAGAAAATGGTAAGAGCAAAGAAGACAATCATTCCTCATGGAGGCACATCGTTATTTGGAGTCCAATTTCGAGACTTACAACATAAAATGCAATACAAAGAGATGGCGAAAATATATATTTGCCTTGGAAGAATTTTGGATTTAGAATTTATGACAAGTTTGGGTTTAGTTGATGAAATCAATGGTTGAATCCATAATTTGAAATGGAAAAAATTGGTGAGTATTAGATATGATGGATATAAGCATTTGATTTATGAGTTTTTTAGTAGTTTGGAAGTTGTGGAGATGGATACTGATGATTTTTCGGTCTATACAATGTTTTTTAGATTAAAAAATCAGAATTTTGTAGTGAGACCGCAAGAGTTAGCAACCTGGATATGATTTTATTTTGAGGTATGGATAACGTGTCTAGAACATGGGATTCCAAACAAGCTTGGACGGATGTTTCCGGAATAGGGATTTACCATCCACATATGTGTAAATCTACAAAGTTAAAGAATCTTGTTATGAGAGTATTTCATAGATTTCTGACTTTCACATTTAATGGCAGGAAATAGACAAATGGAAATGTGACAGTTAAGGATTTATTGTTCATGGAAGCAGCAATAGCAGGGAGGCAAGTCAATTCAGCAAAGTTATTGATTAAGAAGTTGGAAGAGATTCAAGCAGAAAAATGAGAAATATATTGGGGGATGCTTGTTACGTTAATATGTGAGAAGTTGGGTTTTCAGATCACCTTTAATGATGAAGCAAATAAGATTAAATTTTCTACAAATAATTTGTTGAGGGATGTCACATTGTGTAAAATGGGTTTGATTAGAAAAGATATGGCAGGAGAATGGTTTGTGATTAGGGATGAAATGGAGGAAGATGCAACGGTTCATGAAGGTGTCCTTGTTCTAGTATGTGTGCGCAAAAGAAGAAGAACGAATACTGAACCTGAATCTTCTCAAAATATACAAAAAATGTCCTCTCGTACTTTAGATGAAATAATAAGCAAATTTGAGCGGAACAAAAGCTTTCAAGAGGAGAGTTTTTCACGTATTGAGAGCAAAATGTAGGAACAACATGATCAGTTACAAAGTGATTTCAACTTGTTCGCATCAAGAATAAAAGAAATGGTTGACATCCTTGGGGAATACATGACATAAATTTTCATCATGATTAAGAAATTCTCAACAGCCTCCTCCTCTTCCAGCCAGCCTTCGCCTCCTGCACTATGATGTATAGCTAGTTGTTATTGTAGTAATATAGTTAATTTGTTTAGCATGTGATACAGCTTGAATCGATTTGAATGTTAATTGTCATTATGTGTGGTTCCAATACTAAACTTTATGTACAAAGATTATATTTGCCTTTTGTTTGCAAATATGTTAATTGATTAAGATTGGTTTCACAAGATGTTTTTGATTATCTGAACTTCTCCAACTGATTTTTTCGTTATGACAAGTTTTCATAGGCTGTCAACAATTCCAAAATGAAGGAGATACTTCATTAATTATTGTTCTATACATATCTCAACTACTCTTTTAAATGCATATGTTTATGTGATACAAGACATACCAAAAGACATATCAAAATTCAAACCTCAAATGAAATGCATATCCAAAATTCGTCATACAACCGGTTAACAAACAATCTGAAATGTGACGGTAATGTATACTGAAAACATTCAGAATAAGTTACATTAACGTTATTATTATGAATTCATAACCCTATTGTAGACATCCTACTCATACCCAACCAACGACCAAAATAATAAAAACAAAACAACTAAATCAACATACAACTCAACTGCATTCATCAGAAATTAACCAAAGCACGGATAATTTCTACCAAATACAATTCTATATGCTTCAACCTGTCAACAACATCAAATCTCTCCCAACGAAATATGTTCATCATTTACAGACTCCTTCTCAATACATAAATTACTTTTTCTTGTGAGATTCTGAATTGGACCAGTGGACAACTATCAATGTTTAACAACCACAATTTAGCACACATTATAGAATACTTAAGCTAGTTACAATTATACAACATACATAACACATACATGGGTAGCAACAACATCATTTGATAACACTTGAGTTTCCGGTATACTTTCAACAATGTTGATGTAATCATATTAGAGGGTATCAGCCACGGAAATAGATAAAAGAAACTGTTCATTTTCTCGCTCTGTTGATGGTTCTTTCCCTAAAAAGTAGCATAACACATTAATAATCAAGTTGATATTATTATAAACTTCAAATAAGTAAATAATGTTTCAAAAACAAATATCATGTAAGAATAAGTGTATAACTCATACCAATGCTTTGTTTTCGTAATTTTTTATTTTTATCCCTAGGTACAATTTCTTCAACCTTCGATTGCTTTCTTCTGCATGGAGGATGACTTTTGCTACGATCTGCTTATGGACTAATAATTAGACTATTCCCCTCTTTGGGAGGACTATTGCCATTTTACTACTCAAACCGATTGTGGAAGAGAGTTATTACCATATCTTTTGTAATACTTCACCAGACTATCAACTGAATCAAACACCATTCCTAATATGAGGCTCCACTTCTTTCTCTGCACATCCCCTATCTTCTAATTCATCACATTCATTTTCTTGATTTAATGGTTTTATAATGGACAAAATTAGAATGTACAAATATAACACATCATAAGAAACAATAAGATACAACAAATTTAAATTCATGTTAATGAAAAAGTTAAAGTTTCGAACATAATTTACCTTAACATCATTGAAATGAGTCAAACTGAACTCTTCCATATTCCTTAATTTCATGCAAAATCAATACCAGTTTGCGCATTCACGAATCAGGTTCACAACAGTCGCCAACAAATATTGTTTATCAGTTATTTTGTATTGTAACATATATTCAATCCAAAATAGAATACAAAACTAAATAAATGCATAAATTAAGTCAAAAATTCTTAAGTACCGCAAAAAATATTTCTAACCTCAAAAAAGTTTGATCTCCCTTTCCACCCTAAATGATCCTCTCTATAAAAAATTAATGGCTAGCCTGTGAAAATACTGTAAATAATTCTCTCTATAAAAAATTGGTGGCTTTCTGTGAAAATATTAGTGACTTTCTTGTCATGGTAGCTGGTTCTTGTGGTTGTTGAGGAAGAAATCGCTAATACCACATGGAAGACTAACAAGCTCTGGCAAGAACACGCAGAAGAAAAGATGAGATGATGAAGCTGAAAGGTATTAGCTTTAAAATGAAGCTACAAATAAAGTCTTATTTTTTTTTTATTTCATCTAAAAGTTTTGGCACTTATTTGTAGAACCATATTGGACGAGCTATATCTTTTTATTTACATGATTGAAAAAAATTGTAAAAAAAATTATTTGCCTTTCTTTATGTTCAACTGGATCTGCCTTGTCCATCTCCGATACGAACGCACCACCATCCATTGAAAATGGCCGCCCGTCCATATAATATGGACATACGTCGATTCTTATTCTTTTAAAAAATTATTCCTCCTCATTTTAAAAATACTGCAAGTCATTATGGACCGGTATCCATTCGAGGTGGACGGCCATCCATAGGAAATGGATTCTCATCCATATAATATGGACATGAGTCCATTGTTATTTTCGTTCAAAATTTTGTCCAGATTGGTGGACAGTCATCTATCAAATATGGACGAGTATCCATAATTGTTGGACATCTGTTCATTCACGAAAAATGTG